>JANDBE010000048.1:33445705-33462064 GCA_024320915.1 Erigeron philadelphicus
ATTAAAAAAGAAAGTGTTTGATTAAATTAAATGAAAAAGAAAAAAAAATAAATTTGGGAGGGTTGGGAAAGTTATGAATGTCATTAAAAATTGTTGGAAGGGATGGTTGGGAGAGTTGAAAAAGAAAATTGAGTTGGAGGTATTTTATTGGTGGAATTTGGGAGGGATGGGAAATTGGGAGGCATGAATCCTCTCCCCCTAAATACCCTATTTATAAAGTGCCTAGGAACAACTTGCATAAAACTTTTAGATATATATAGATAATTATTATTATTATGTTTTTTTTAATGTGAATAGTGGTTTTCTAACTTTAATTCCTTTGAAAATTTGTATTCCCTTTAAAAATTTTAAAATCATGATTATTGCTTTATTGGAATTGAAGCTATAATGATAATGTAGTATAGTTTTCTTATTTTTAACCATTAGTATTTTGGAATAAAAAGGTTGGTTTGAAGCTGGTTTGATTTTCGGATCTGAGATCGAGTTTGATTCGGTTTTTAGGGAAAAAAAAAAAAAAAAAAAAAAAAACAGAAAAACGGGTCAACCTTTGACCGAAACCGGTCTCAAAGCGGTACAAGTTTGGTCAAATCCGGTTTTTAATCCCGTTGACCAAAATCATTTAGGGTCGGGTTGATTTTTGGACTTGGGCACGACCACAAGCATCAACGCATCAAGACTAATTGTATTATAAAACAAAGATAGCGCAAATCAAGTGGGCCTATTTTTGTGTACAAGAGTTGTTACTCCAACATACAGAGGTCATTTTATTGATCAAATGTTGGTCTCAAGTTTACAACCATGATATCTACATTTTACAAACTTCCTTCTAATACTACCACCAATTAGTATAATGTACAAAGATTACTAGAAACACGATCCTTATATACCAAGGCTCCAAGACACCCAGATAGGAAACCCACCCAATGAGACCGAGGCTTCATATGATTTGAACTTGTGACACCCCGATCAGAAACTTCAAACAAGTAGAAATGCAGGTATACATTCACATTATTTCATCATATAATCATGTGAGGAATGTACTCGTATGCATGACCAATATTGCTGCAAACAATGATCTTTGAATCCCCATAGATAATCGAAGCATTCTGAAGCCCATAGCCATGGAAAGCAGGAATCGAGTATCCTACCCTTAGACGTAAATTTACAAGTGGCACAATGATACTTTTTAGAACTGTGGACATCATTGACTGCAATATTTCAGAACTTGTGTCAAATCCAAGGTCGATCAAAGATGTATAATTACTCATAAAAACAAGATTTGCTTTTGACATCTAGGAATAATCACTTTAATAGCAAATGCAAAAAGCTAATGGTAAAATAAAATCACCTTTTTTACCCAATCTTCCATTCCAAGTTAGAAGAGACTTCATTCAACAAAACATATCATTATCCACATAAGTGTATATTTGGGTTGAGGGGTTGGTTATCGTAAAAAAACCTATTATGGTAAAAGTTTTTAGAAATGAATGAGAGGGTGACATGTGACCCACAAACCCAAAGCTTGTCACGTGTCGGTGTGTCGCTATTCCCTTATTTCTTATTTATTTTACATTAAGGATTAATATTTATTGTATTTCAACGTAGCACTTTAGGTTAATTCATATAGTAGGTTGTTAATATTCAGCATATTATCTACATCTGGTTCGTGAACATCGTGATAATTATTTTTGAAAACACACATTTTGAAAAACCCCTAAAATGAAGTTGATTAATACTATCATACCAGTTATAACATCTTAGTTGGAAAAATGTTTATTTAAAACTTTGCTGCAAGTATCAAACTTGATAAGAATATTGGGAGACTTAACCTTAATGACAGAAGTCACAGAACATTATCTTTCTACAGAAAATTTTCCATAGCACATCAAACTTTATTACAGCTTAATGATGAAGATGAATGTACCTGAACAAGAAGCATATGTAAGGTGCCGATTTCACTCCATTTTAAAGACAAACTGAATTTGCTAAGGCTGACACCACCAGCAACAGTGCTCAACGAAATTCCTGCAAATCCGGAAGCTTCAATCTCCTGCAAAATATTAATAGAGTAGAACTAGTAAGCTACTAAATCGTTTCATTCCAAAAATACTCATACATTATCTATAATGTACAACATTATTGGAAAAGATGTTAGTGGGTCAACCAGATCCGAACGGCCAGTAACGTAACCTGCCTGACCCTCCCACTTGCCACCTCTAATCATTGGTATATTAATGATTCAAGGTATCATACCATCGAGATGCATGCAACTGGGATAACATCACCAGCATCCATGACATTAATGATGACATCCGAGTTTATGGCAGCAACAATATCATCGTTTTCAACTCTTATGATAGGAGGTGACACTACTGTAAAGTTCAAGCTCATAGCATCATTTGGGAATTCTTTATATAACTTAGGAATTATAAATCTCCATCCAGCAGTGTTCAACATATTTTTGTATAGCTTCTTATCTGGCAGTTCATCAACGACCCAATACATATTATTTGTCTGAAACAAGAAAATACAAGTGAGTACCAAAGGCAATTTATCAATGATCCAAATACATCATATTTGTCTGAAACTGAAAAATAGAAGTGAACCCTAAAAGCTATCTTATTAAGCATTATGTAGATATTTTTTGTTGATCAAAGAAAATTTTGTAATCCCTCAACTGGATGACAGTTATATCAAATACATTTATTCACAAAGGTTCAAGTAAAAAGTATTTATCCCAGATCACTACTGATCACTTTCAGGACGAAGGTTTGGGTTGACCTAAAATGCCTTTGTAAGAAAATAGATATTTTACTTTTTTAATAAGTAATTAATGTGTCAAAAATGATTACAACACCAACAATACCCAATCCCGCATATATGCGGGGCCTGGATTTAAATATGG
Source organism: Erigeron philadelphicus (assembly GCA_024320915.1). Classification (NCBI taxonomy): domain Eukaryota; kingdom Viridiplantae; phylum Streptophyta; class Magnoliopsida; order Asterales; family Asteraceae; genus Erigeron; species Erigeron philadelphicus. Next base: position 33,448,611 of record JANDBE010000048.1, read on the forward strand.
TTACAAAACTATTGAATGACAGTGTTTCGAAACTGATTTAGAAAGTTTTTGAAACAAAACTAAACTTTAACCCCTTTTGACCCATTTCCTTCAAAGCTAAATTTTTTATTTTCATGTTTGGCGCTTGAGAGTTTAAACACAACCACCAAACCACTCATAAGCAAATCTGGCCAAATTTGTCATGTCTACACTTTAATTAAACTACATGCATAGTCAAATGTTAGAGTTTTTAAAAGACATGAAGTAAAGAAGCAAAGGAAGACATATGCATATCTGATATCTCTATGAAGTATTTAGAACTTACACTGAAGTACACGGATGATGCTGAGTTAAGCACAATTTCATGTACTGAAATAGCAACCATATTCTCTTGGCTGTTACACGAACTACTTGATAGTAAACTTCTCTCATAATTATGAGAAGTTACTTCACTGTCAATATGTGAAAATAATCCATCGATACCAATAAGAAGAGAAGTGTTGCTCAAGATAGGACCATCAGTGATGGTAACATTTAAAGTAGCAATATCACCAACAGAGACTTCTTTAGGAAGTGACTGTAATACTGAATCAAGTTTAATCACTGCATCCTTAACATTCTTCGTGATAGCATCTTCAACTGCATTAGCTATGTCCTCCTCAAAATAATCAACGAATCTGGAGAAGCAGAATTGAGCTCAATAAGAGAAATTCGATGCACATCAAAGGTGACAATTTCAACCCATTTGCTTATAAATGGGGTGATTCAACTTTTCTTTAACCTCATATTGGTCAAGTAAACAGAACTGAAAAGAAAGCTAAATAGGCTTGAATGTGTCAAATGGGTCGAAGGTAACCCAATGTGTATTTTTAATGCATAAAACATAAGAAAGTGTATAACTATATACCAATAGTGTTCAGGGAATCAGGGTAAAGACGAGCCGACCTGTATAGACCCATAAAAACTAAAAACTACCCAGTTAATCACAATCCCATTAATCAAAACCCGTTCATTACCCACCTCTACACCATGTTAAAAATGACCACTCCTGTCTTATTTAAATAGAAAACTTGACATGTTGAAGGATGGTACTCATCTTCTTGCCTTCTCATTGTAAACAAATCATCTTGATAACGAAAATGGAAAAGCAATATGTATGACAGATGTGTTTCCTTGTGGTAGTCCCACAATTCTTTGTACATTCATTCTCTATTCTCTGTACACAGTTAGATGTGTTTCTTATTTTTTTTCTCTTTATTATCACAGAATTTAAAAGACGTCCACCAGCTACCCCAAGTAATACTAAATACGAAATCTTTGGACAAAGATCATGGTTGCAGTCTTGCAGATGCTTAGTGATGCATACTAATGGACAATAAGTAACTCTAAACGGAAATTTTGCAAACAGAGAACATTTTGTTTACTTTGGAAGGATTGAGTAATTCGTTTAGAATAAATGACATAAGTAGAGATCTTGAAAGATGTTGTAATTAGATCAAATAAATACGAGGAGATTAGAAAAGATACCCTTGATAAAGCCAAGATGCGCCTCCATCCAATATTATGGAGATATAGTTGACATAACATCCACAGTCTACAGGAGACACCCTGAGAGTCCCTTGCTGGCTTGACAAACCAAGAGTCATCCCGAAGTTCATACCTTTAACCTTCACAAATGACATCTCCATTAACTTCCCACCAAAACGACCAATGTATATACTATATACGCAGATACAAGGATAGTGCCAATTTCAGACCATTTATATGAAACAGGCCAATTTGGTTGTACTTTATCCGTATTGTATCAAATACACATAATAAACTAAGTAGAAAAGAAACTGGACAAATGGTTTGAAAAGGTTAACCGGGTTACCCGTCGTCTAACATGTGCATCCGTTACTTGTAGCAACATAAAAGATAAAAATTTCAATAGTACACTTTCTATAGTCATATCTTGATAAGTTGGTTTTTTGGTGGAGGTGGCAAAGTGAACAGATTGATTACTTAATGTTGTCGGGTGATGCTCAGCAGACAGGTATATCTTCGTAAACTATTTTCGGCTTTACACTAAAGTTATCAGGTCTTGTTGTTGGTGGTGGTGTTGTTGTTTGTTTGTTGCAGTATATTGGTTTTTTTAAGCAGATGAGCTGACATGCTTTCTGCTTATCTTATAAGGAAAATGTTTTTTTTTTTTTGAATAAATAAAAAGTGTTTCTTCAAAGTAGCTACCTGCATAATTTTTTCCAAGCTCAAAAACAGTTACAAATAAACAAAATCGCAAACAACCCTTTAGAAGCTAATAAATTGATTAAATTCACTTAAAGACCAACAAAAAAAATAAGAAAATTCTAAAAAAATAGATATATATATATATATATACCTGAACAGAAGCCAACCCATTATCAGTAATCTCAAAAAACCAATTACTATAAGAGTAACTCCAATCAAAACTCAAATCAGCAGTTGCATCAAAAGCAACAATAGTAACACCCAAATCACCACTTTTAACAACTGAATCACTTACATTAATATTATATATAACTGTATTTGAAACCACCATATCAACTGTACCAACTAATGCTATTTTCATTTTTTTCTCAATTTGTGGCAGTTTTAGTGGAATTAAAGCTGAAATTGCATTTTGTATTAAGAAATCTTTAGCAAATTCAAGACCCTTTTCAGAAATACCAACAGATATATACCCATTATTTTTATTATTATTATTATAATTACTTTCTTTGTTATCTGATGATGATATAATATCAGCAGATAATGTTAATGATGATGAAATTGCAATTAGTAAGATGGGTATTGTTAAAAATAGAAACTTTTTTGGACCCATGAAAAGATTTTTGAAAAGAAAAAGTGGGATTGTAATTTGGGAATTTTAGATAGTAAATAAATATAAAATCTTGCGTAACATGTTTTTATTGTTTAATTGAGCAGAATTGATTGTATTTCAGCTAAGTGAAACAGACTGTGGTAATGGAGGATCGTTACGTTACCTACTTTTGTACGTAATAATAATAATAAAATAATAATATGAATTTAATAAAATTGAGATGACAAAGGATTATCCATTAAAATTAATCTAAACCTCTAAAATTAACTCTTACATATCGTGACTAATTTGATATGATGATCTTATATTAGTTTTTGAAAAAGGATATAATCTTATATTATACCGACCGAATGTTCAAGAAAAAAAATGATATAACTAATTTGATATGATATGATCTTATATTATACCGACTAAATGTTCGAAATAAAACGATATAATATGATCTTATATTATTCAAAAAGAAATTAGGAAAGCTTTTAAGTTAGTAACTTTTTAGAAAGATTAATGATTTCCAATTACCATTTAAATGTCCTGTAGTTGTTGCAACGTATTATGATAAAAGGTTAGTTTTGTAGTTTGTACAACACGAGTAACGCCGGTAAATATGCCACATCTTATGATATAAAGGTTCATATGCCACGTCTACAAATTGTTTATGCATTACACATGGTTACAAAATCTTAAAAGTTCAAACTTATATAGACCACGTATAATGCAAATAGGAGACAGTATCTTATTACAAAATACGATTCTTGCAAATGTGCCACGTTATTTCTTTCAAATGCTAAGGCCACCAAGAAGCATTTTAGAAAAAGTTTTAGTCTTCATCACCTATTTAATTTCAAACCTTATTTTATATAGATGTCCATCAGTTTAGATTCAAAAAATTATATTTATGACAATCAGATTATGATAAATTGATAACATTACAAACTATTAAGGCTTAATGCTTAAGGGATTCACAATATTAGGTGAGTCTATAAAGTGTTAGAAATAGTTTATAAAAAGAGTTTTCATGGTATGAAAGATTTGTGATGATGTGCCAGTTTAAAACTGAAACTAATGTGAAAAATGATAAGTAAAATGCTATGTATAAATATGAGTGTGAAAGCTGAAGTGACAGAAATTGAAAACCAATGTAAAAATGTTACATGTGTTCCATATTACGATATTAGCAATTTAGCACGCAACTACTCTTCTTCCAACATCATTTTAGCCATGTAATTATTTGTTCAAACAAAACACTATAGTATTCATAGACTCATAGAAAATTAGTAATAGTGATGCTATGGTGAGATCTTAAAGGATTATGTCATCGACTTAAACGCTCCAATATCCAATTAGTTGTCTTGGAAATGACCTTAATGAACACATAATTTTATATTTTGTTAACAAAGGTTTCTTTTCATAATATCCAACAGATCCAATACCCTCTTCATTCAATAGATTTGGAATTTTGGATGTACAAATTGAGTTTAAACGGACAAGAATGCAGACATGACTCCACCCAATCCACATCCAGCCGTTGTCCCTGGATTGCCCAAAACATGTATGGTCCATGGTCGTATGGATGCTCAACGAACCAAACTGGGATACATAATCAATACTATTCTCCCCCCATTGTACTCGGACGCAGGACAAATGAGGGTTGCTAATGAGAAAGAAGACGAAGATTTAACCAAAAAGACTGGGAAATAATCTTGCAAAGAAAGATAACCTAGAAGAACAGCACAGCTGAACAAGCATTTGACTGCTACTTTGATGAACCTATAACACTATAGCGCTATTAATTCGTCCATTTGTAACGACCACAGAGAAAACAAAACTTTACGCAAAAGTACAACTGGAGCTAATATGAGAAAGGTTTGACTAAAAATCAACTTGCAAAAATTGGCATATATACCCAACATCAAATCATCTTCAACATATGAAAAACAGACCATTACACATGCAACCGGAAAAAGACATACGATCCATATGCCAACTTACCTGTTAAAGTTGACTCTCCCAGAATTTCTAGCACCACAATATTGAACCAAACCCATGGAGTTTACGGTGGTTTGGAGGTGCAACTACCTTTTTGTGTACATACAATCTAGCACACATTAACACTACTACACAACACTAGCACACATTAACACTACTACACAACACTCATGAGATGAACTCCATGAGGATGGAAACTAGACCGAGTGATAATAGCCGCCCGGCACAATTGTAATGAACTGGGATGTAGTGGCACACCAAACAGCTACCCCAAACAATTGCTATAAACTGCGATGCAGTGGGTGCACCTACCGAATCATGAGCCAGTGGGCCGATCCGCCCATGATCCTTTGGTACAAAACTGTCTTTGTAGTAAAGTATACAATCATCTTCCAAATAAATGCATGTGAATAGGACCCAACGGTATAAAGCAACATGGAATCCAGTATCACAGAAAGTAATCCGGTGGTGGCTTCTTAGCAGGAGCCCCTCTAGATTCCTGTAATTCAACATAAAAAGAAAAGTTTTAATCCATATCCACGGTCCACAAAAATATATATGTGTGTGTATATATACATATATTGATTACACCTCAACTACATATCATATTCTTTGCTAGCAGTTAAAAAGGCCGACATATCCTCCATATTTTAGCATATTTGATCTTTTGACATAATGAACTTTTTAACAATTTTTGACTAGTTAGTTAATTGTTTTTTGACGGAATTTGTTCAAGATGGAGCCTTCTAGGCAAAACTATGATTTAGAAGTATAACCTTTGGGAGCAAAATAAGTAATTTACTAGAATTTTATTTTATTTATAATCTGTAGTTCTATTTGAAGAATTTACTAGTGCACTTAAACAGCCCATGTATATCAAGAAGTTTAGGCCTTTAAGAGAATGGCATTTCATATAGCATGGCCTCAAGATGCCCTATCGCACTCCATAAAGCAGGACTGAAGGAGGAGATTTCAATGACAAACCTGTGGAGCTGCTTTAAATACTCGGAACTGTTTATTGAGATTCTCATCCAGCTCGAGAATAGCAGCTACATTGCCACACCTACAAAACAACGATTTAGAAACTAGTAGAGACGGCAAAATGCACAGGCAGTGTAAACGGTCGAAGTGTGTGGTTTTTAATACAAGATTGAAAATGGGCCAGTTTGACCATGATCACTTTTTTTTTTGGGGTAAAAGGGAAGTCCCCGTTGACTTTATATATCACCTAAAACATTACAATACAAGTAGAGTGACTGAGTGTCACACTAGTTCATATATGGGACGTGCCCCATACATGTGAAACCAAAAGATCTCAACAGAATGTATCCAATGAGAAAACTAGCCTATCTATATGCAAATCAACATACAAATAGACAAAAACAGAAAGATCAATCAGTCTTCATCTTGCAACATGTGATCTCCAACAATACCCCATGCTTCAAGTTGAAACACGACCCAGGGTGTTCTCATGATCACTTTTTGTCCAGTTATATTATCATATTTTGCGTGTTAAACATATAATTACAAAAAATATATAAGAAACGTTACTTCTAAGGCAACTTAGTAGGTTTAATAAATTGTAATACACATTGGCAATTTTTGACCTGTTTCCTTTTATTATTTTTATTAACCAAGTTCACTTGTTAATGAAAATATCATAACATTAGTTGACTGGTTCAAAAGTAAATACTTCAAATGTCACCTTATTCATTAGGAACGGGGAAAGAAAGTGAACTAAATGTTAGTACGAAAATTCACCTGTAACAGTAATTTGGGGCTGACCAGACGGTGACAATCTGGTTATCAAACATCCACTTAAAACCTTCCATTACCAATTGGTGTGCACGACAAATGTAATCAATATTATTTGTATGATTGAAAGAAGAAACAATACTTCCACCAAACAAGAAACCAGCACCACGCGGACTCAAACCCCAGCCATCCACAATGTCTTCCGGATCAGACCACAAAAGGTCACACATGGCACCATCATGGGGTACTTCTTGCTTCCGATCAATTGTTCGAATCTGGAAAATGAGTTTCCGTATTAATTACTTTCAGTCAAGGATAGAAAACAAACTAGTCACAGTGGCAAACCTGATCTAATGTGGTGATATTAGGAGAGAGACCTCCGTGAACAGAAAATATTTTGTTCTCAATGAGAGCGGACAAACTGTTAAATTGTCAAAAAGTTCAAGCAGTGTAAGCAAGATACAGTTATTAATAGCAAATTGCAAAAGCAACAAGAATGACAGTTTGAGACACCTCATAACCAAATACAGAAGATAAAAGTTTGTAAAAAAGGCAATATGCCACTGTATAAGGCTAGAGCCAACCCTGTGCCATCCAGAGGTCAGCTTAATGTTCATATAAAATGTGGCAAAATAGCAAATATAGGTCAAATGTCTAAAGCTAGCAAATTTAGCTAAAACGGGCACCCAGTTTATAAAATTGCCAAAAAAAGCTCAAGAGTTCATGACCTCCTAAACTCTTTAAGAGAAAAGTAGACCTTTAATTTAACGAAGGTTTGATAATTATATTTGATATATTAGTGTACAAATTGAAATAAGAAGAAAAAAAGTGTTGGCAGGTTCACCCAATCCAGCCCATCACCCGACCTGCCTTTTTTACCACCTATAGTTCATACAGCTTGTACCAAACAGAAACCATTTTTGTCAGTGTTCCCAGAAAAAAGAGGGTACTTTAACTGCTTTATGCCAAATTTATCAAAGAGATACGGCATAAAGGAACGAAAATACTAGTAGCATTGAAGCAATCAATCCCAACTAGTAGCATTGAGTATCCTCTTTTTTTTTCAGTTTGTGAAAAATTCCGACCTTAATAATAATATGCACCTCTTGAGTTGCTGAAAGTTGAAGACTATAAGCATTATGTATCCTAAAAATAATGTGAATTATTTCAATTTTTAAAACCTCAGAAGGTGCAGGACTGCAGGCCCAGAGGCCCTTTCTCCTTGGGTTACCCTTTGACTAGAGATGGCAAATTCAAACCCACTTACTTAATAATGGTCTGATTAAGGTTATGTTATATATCTAGTAGGTCAAACTAGTGAGATAAAAATTGCTTAAAATAGGTTAATTCAAATATTCAATAGTCATCCAAGTGTATATTTATATGCATAAAGCCACCTAAATAGTTTTTATTCAAAACTTAAGAGATATCATTCAAAACACAACTTTCCAAATCACCCATTTGACAACATCATATATTTTTATAATATAAAACAAAACTTTCGGACACAAGATTTTGGGTCAACCAAACCTATTTTGGCCTGCACCCAAGTACTTGTGTTCATCGCTTCGTCTTTTACCTAACCCGCCCAAATGGCCCATTTAGACACATCAACCCTTGATGGTCAACAATAAAGGCAGTTATGTGGCAGGTGATGATAGAAAGAAACTGAGAGAAGCTAACAAACCTTAGGTAATCGAATATATCTGTACAATATCTCCAAACATTGACAGAACCATATTTCCTCAGGCACTCATCATAGAATCCATATACCTAGCATATAGAACAGGGACAGGGGTAAGCTCTTAAAGGTTAATCAAGTCAACCCGTGAATTGATGACAACAAGATACCTGTGTAATCTGCCGGCTCTCATGATTTCCCCTAATCAATGTTATCCGGTCAGGATACCTTACCTGCTTACAGCAGTGCTTCATTAGAGATCTGATAAAAGAAGCCAAAAACTAGACTGGAATAAATAATCTGAGTCCATACATATCTACAATGTGTAAACAAAGATACTTTGTAGCACAAATTTTGCACCTGATCTAGACATAATTAACTATTCCGCAGAAATTATTAAGATAACATTTTACCTTCAGAGCAAGTAAAAGCAAAAAGGTCTCTACAGAATAAAACCCTCTGTCCACAAAATCTCCAAGAAACAAGTAATTAGTCTTCGGACAATCACCGCCCACTTTAAATAGCTCTTTCATGTCATAAAACTGTCCGTGAATGTCGCCACATATCTATACATCAAAATGAAGGCCAAAAATAACAAGATTAAACTACAACAAAGTATCCTGAGATCGGGGGCATAATTAAACAAGCTACAGGATCACATGAACAGCAGGAAGCAACTTATGTCAGCTAAGACATTTTTGTATAAGTTTGATCATGTTAACAGGTTACACCCTTATGTTGCATCAAAAAAAATCATATCACTGCTGTAGTACTGTGTAGAGTTGGCAAATGAGTGGATCAGGCAACGCTTCAAACAGGCAACTTGTTTGGTATGGATAAAAATGGTAGGTTGGGGTAGCACAGAGCACATTTTACCCAACATGGCAACATTTAAAAAAAATTTATAAATGATTTGTTTAACAAATATGACTATAGAAGTATATATCTTTCCTTTTTTGGCCTCTTATAGTCTTATGAGCTGGGGTAATCCTACCAGCTTTGCAAGGGCTAATCCCAAGGCGACTCGCTTTGCAAGCCCGAAGTCACAGCGGGTGAACCTCCGAGGCCACTAGGGGATTTATGCCAAGGATAGAACCTGTGACCTTTACATTGACAGGCACGAGTCCTTTCCAATGGACCACCGCCCTAGTAAGTAAAGTAAGTAAACACCCACTCGTCTTTCACGGGTTTTAGGTCCCAATATCTCGATGGTGTATGGGGGAGGTTGAGATTTAGACAGCCTTACCCCTACCACGACGGTGTAGAGAGGTTGTTTCCAGGTTCCATCTAAGATAGAAAAGGACCTCCAGCCTTGCAAGGCACGAGGATAGAACCCTTGACCTCTGTCTCCAGAGGCAAGGGTGTTAATCACTTATCCAACCTTGTTGGTTTTTGACCACCACCCTAGTGGTTACAAAACTATATTTCAACTAATGATAGCATTTTAAACACAATGGTACATATAATTCAATGCAAAAAATACACTTCTGGTGACTCTCGACCTCTTTGAGCCATTTGATCATTTCTACTGAAGTTTTTCTTAAAACTTCACCCGTTGGAAAAGCATAATACGCATGACCATTTCAAAGTTAATGAGTCACCTCTAGTTATTTGGTTCTACCTTTTAAAGGTAATGGATTAGATTTAAAGTTAAATCTAGACAAACTGAGAGCGTAACCTTATTAAAAAATGTCACAGCTTCAAAAAAAGGTGCAATGCTCGTGCTTGTAGAATTAACCCAACAGTAAGAGAAGAAAATTGAAAAATAAATTATTAGTAATATCACTTTACATATCAGAATTGCTATTAGAATTAATGAATTATAATTATAATTATTATGGTTTCCCAGTGACAGCCTAAGGGCTGTCGGTAACAGGTAATTGCATGCATGTTAGAAACCATCAACAGTTTGTGAGCAGTGTAGTTTTGATTATAGCTTCTCAGAAACATGTAGCTTGATTTTAGCTTTTTCAAGGGACTTCTTGGAAATAGTTAGACAGTTAGATTGACCAGACTTCATGACATCTTTACTTTGCAGATCAGGAAAATCATCATGATCAATACCAAGACCAAAACACAACTGATTTACAATACTTCTACGATTTTATCTTTGCCTGTAAATCCATCACCAACTATCGATTCGACTTTCCAAGCTTCTTATGTGATTGCTGGCATTGATCTTAGAATATGGGTAAGGGAAAAATAAAACTTAATAGAAAACAGATATCTACCTTAAAAGTAGAGTACATTGAAATAAGCTGAACTATCCTCGATCCGTTTTTATTAGGTAAAGGTGCAAATAATATGCTCCTATCTGACTCAATGAGTTACAATTTCAGTCTCCAGGTAACAGGTAATTCATTCTTCACACATCTTGAAATGTTTCATACAACCATCAAATCATTACAACTAAAGAAACTCACATCTTATAAATATTCAATTTAGACACTTCTCAAAAACCTAGGAAATGCCAGTCAAATCATCAGTTTAGGATTTCAATACAGAATAGTTATCACTAACGACAATCATTTCCGTTGCTTAAAAAGTACTACAATGGGAAACTAGGTACTCCATGGTTTTACTAATCAACATGGCCATTCCCTTACAGTCTCAATAACCGACCCTCCTGGCCCTACCCTCAGACCAGGCCATTCCTCGGCTAACCTAAAAAAAGGTAAACCGCGTTAACCGCTCTCAGCATACATCAGTCTCGGCTTCACTAACTTTATATTGCATATCCTTTACCACTAAGCTCCTAGTCTAAAAACGAACACTAACAATAAATCCTCGAAAGGTAGATACAATTAGAATTTAAGCTTTGTTTCAAAGACCTCCAATCCTCCATTAATATTGAAATCAAGATAGATAAACACATCGTGTGCATATGCAGATAGGTATATATATATATATATTGTGTGTATACAGCTCATAATCCAATACCACTGATATAGCCTAAAAACTAACTGTATTTGGATAGTTAGATCATAGATGGATAGATATAGCGTGTGTGTGTATATATATATATTAGATAGATACATATAGTGTGTGTGTGTATATATATATATATATAGATGGATACAGAATTAAAAATAAAATAAAAGTAAAAGAGAGTTAGTTACAGTGACAGGAGCATCGACACGTTGAACGTTACTTTCTTCAACTAATATTTCCATAGCTTTTAAGCAAAGAGATTTCACTTCTGATTCTTTCAGCGGCTCACAGTTTTTCAGCTGCTCTATCTGCCGGTCTAGGTCTGACATTTCTGTAGCTCTTTAATTTACCTCCTGTTAACTTTTTCTTCGCCTTTTATATTTGGAGATGAAAGGGAAAGGTGCAGAGGCGGTGATGTGATAAAATAACAATTTCGATCGATCCGACCGCCGTGATAGATTTGATGAATTTGATGAAGGCGGTGTGGAGTGTGTGATGTGGTCTATGATGATTTTTGCGACTGTTTTACGACTCTCACTCCATATTACTTTATTATCACTTTAATTTTGCTAACATATTACATCTCTATTTTGGGGAAATTCTAAAAGGGAAATTTTTTTTTTTAAGAAAACTCATTTGTTTTTTGTTTTTTTGGAAATTACTTTTTTTGTTTCTTAAAGTGAGCAGCTTTTTTTTATTTTTAATCCCTTTTGACCGACTAAATTGCCATTTTCAACACACTTTCACACTTTATGTTTTTTTTTTTTCCTTAAATTCTGATTTTTTATATATACAATATATATCATATATCAACACACTTTCTTCTCCATCTTATCTCATCTTCTTCAAAAATTCAAACATTTTTCATCCAAATCAACCAAAAATGTATCCAAATAACTGGGGTTTGAACCTTTTCTCCAATCAAAACACGGATAACAATCAAAGAACACCCCTTCAACACAATTACGATGACCTGAATCTTCATAATAATCCGGCTTTTATTCACTCACTTGGTACAATGCATATTGGATCACCGGTGACTCCCCCTGGACATAGAACCCCGTGGATTCGACAAGATAACTTCGGTCTTGGACATTCTCCGTCGGGTTTCGCTCAAACACCCGGCGCCATGTTTGGTAATTTTCGGTTTTACTTATATATACATATATATTTTCGGTTATAAATATATATATTTAAATCTTTTTTCCGATTTTATATATATATATATACATATATATTTTCGGATATATATATGTGCGTGTATATATAAATCTTGATATATTTTTCGTTTATGTGTTTGTTTTTAAGACTCACAACGGATGGTGAATACACCACCGGCATCGGGCTCCTTTTATGAAGATGTGGAGGAGGTTCAGGAGACACAACCCGAAGTTAGTGTTTCGTCTCCGCAAAAAGAGAAAAGAAAACATCGGAAGAATCAAACAGGGGAGCCGAAGAAAAACGCCTCTCAAGTTAACTGGTCGGAAGAAGAAAGTTTGGCGTTATGTCGAGCTTGGGTCGATGTATCTGAGGACCCCAAATGCGGTAAAACATCTATAAATTTATATATATATAACCGTGTATATATATATATATATAACCGTATATATATAACCGTATATGTATATGTGTATATTTGTTTTTTGTAGCAAACTATCAAAAGGCTAGGACCTTTTGGATGAAGATTCAGGAAGCATATCACACAATCTTGAAGCGACCGACTTACCGGGGCATTGAATCGTTACAGGGGAAGTGGCGGAAAATTAGGACTAGTGTCACTACGTTTAATGGTATTATAACTAGGCTTCAAGGTTCGGGTTATCAAATTGGTAGTAGCCAAGAGGATATGATTACTAATGCGGTTAGTGAATACAATGCAACAAACCCGATTTTTAAGTTTATGAAAGAATGGAAGGTTTTGAGGAAAAGTTCGAAGTGGGAGGTGATTGAGCAATGGGAGGCGATGAGTGGTCCTGGTGAGCCGAGTTCAAAACGGACGAAGACAACATCGGAAAGTTCGGGTTATCAAAGTGTGGGGTCGTCTGCGAGGGCTGCATTCGATCTTAATGATACTGATGAGGGGGAACCGCAGCCAGATCTGTCTAGGTTGGGTCGTCCGGTTGGGAGGGATACGGCAAAAAAAGCCGGACGTGGGGGTTCACGCAAGGGGAAGGCGGCGGCGGTGGATGTGGAGGCGTATAACATAGCAATGGAGATGCGCAGCTTGCAAGAAGTGGACAAGGCACGCCAAGAGATCGAACTGAAGAAGCTTGCACTCAA
>JANDBE010000048.1:33502953-33515862 GCA_024320915.1 Erigeron philadelphicus
ATACACAAGATTGCAAAAGACCATACTTTGAGAAAGGTTTTGAGTTCTTGAGCATCCTCCATTTCTATATATCAATATATATGTTCTATAGCATTTATGTTAATTGGTTTAGCGACTTAGCGTGTATTAAGCTTGATTCTTTAATGCTATTCCAATAAAAGCTTATTCTTTAAATAATAAATAAATATATTAAAAGTCATATTCTCGGTATAAATGTTGTGACTATTGATGCCACTAAATGAAGGTTGACAAAGATCTATTTGTAGTATATGAATTAGCAAGTGATTGATTATTGGCCAATGAGTTATATATATTATCATATGCACGTTATACTAGGCTGTGAGATCTTGACTTTTGACTTTTAGTAAGAGCGAATAATTATAACGTGATACTGTCTTGATGGCTTTACATAGTTTTATAGTTATAATAATAGTTAATAACTTAATAAGCTGAGGCATGAGATGTTGATTGCGATATACAATAACTTTGATATATAAACTAGTCTGAAAGGGTGTATATTTTGTAGATATCCGGCTGTATTATCATTTTTGTTTGTTGATATCAATATGTATTTCAGTATTTGTATATGTATATCATATGTAATCGTGTGTCTTGCTAGTAATTCGTTTGTTAGACTGTTATAATATATACTTCTCTGTTTTTCTTTTTTTTCTTCTTAGAGTAGTCTTAAAAAAACAAAACAAAAAATCTATCAAGTTGAAAAATCATTCAAATCTTAAAACCACAAACTAGGTAGTATAGTAGTTAGATGTTATGACATCTACATAAAAGGTATCAAGTTGAAAAATCATTATGTAAAGTGTAAACATCAAATAAAAATAGATTTAAAAAACCATAAATAAATTGCCTTCAATAATCTCTATGTCAAGGCCTTATTAACATGTTTAATATCAAGTCTAGATAGTACTTAAAATGTAATTACTCGAACTGACAGTTATATTTCAAACTGTTCAAAAACACAACTGAAGCATTTCATCTTTGCTTTTAAATATGTACATTTTATCTGATACAAACTATAATATGAATCATATGATGTAAATCGGGACCATCAATGTAATAGATCATTACATAAGCTTTTTGGCAAAGAAGATACAGACCTTTGTGAAGCTTTTTTTTTTTTTGTTTTACCTTGGTGAAGTTTTTTAAATTATACCGATCTTATACTCCTTTCACCAAAAATAAAAATGCTACAAATCTTAACATACAAGATTATAGATTAGAGATGGTCGGCCAAATGGGAACCTCATAACCCAAAACAAAATAAGAAAATATGCATATACTGAAAAGCAAACTTATCTGAATTGGTTCAATAACAGTCTAAAAACTAAAATCTCTAAAACCAAACATTGGACTGAAAACGCCCATCTTCAAATCAGCCATAGTTCCGATCTTTGTTCTTTTGGCGCGGATTTTTGCATACCCTTGCTTCAATACCCTCAGATATAAATCAGCAGTTGAACATTTTTTGCCATAAAGCATAAATTATATTATTCCACCAAGTAAACTAACAGAAATTAAACGAAACCATGATCCATATATTTCAGAAGCATCAAACTATGTGACAGCACGAAGTGAACGATATGCAACATAAAAGCGAACTACGCCAAGCTTGATCACTCGTTCAGCCAACCACCTGATGTGTTATGTTGTGAATATGGGTTGTACGGACCTGGTGCAAACCCTATGGAATCCGTACGATATCCCGATCCATGCAGAGATGGGTGATAACCAGCAACACCACGATTTCCAATAGGCGGTTCAGGGTGTCCCAAGCCACTCATCCTAGTGTGGCTCAACCCATCTATTTCAGACCTCCCCATGTTCATCCTAGGGTGTTCATCCAACCTTGTTGCATACCGCTGCATTGTAGATGTGCTAGTCCGGTTATATGGTGTGATATCTGCAACACCACCCCTGGTTAATCCTGGTTCATGATGGGCCATCGAATAGCTACTGCTTCGTGAACTCATTTCATCAAAATAAGACCCCCTACCAACCCTATCATAGGCAGTATACTGAACCGTATCAGGTCTTGTTGAATAGCTAGAAGTTAGAAGATTAGTACCCTCTAATCGCCTATAGCCAGAACCTGGATAAGGTTCTTCGGTGGTTGGGTACCTTCTATCCAAAAATGGGTCAAATGATGGCCCTGCATCATTCTGTAAGCTAAAAGTCGATTCATCGTTGTACCTCATCTCTATGCTTTGGTCAAACAATCGTTCATCATTCAAAAAGCTAAGATCTGGATCACGAGTTTCATGAGCTAGATCTTCACGAACAGGAGGCGAATTATGCTTATTGTCCAGTTTCTGAACTTCATTGTCACGAGATGGGGCTCTATGATGCTTGTAGTTAAACTTCTGAGCTGAATCTTCATGAATAGCATGCCTATTGTCAAGTTTCGGAGCTTCAATTTCACGAGGTTTCTGGGAACCTTCACGAGAGGGACCCTGAGTTTTGTCGTGTATCTGAGCTTGATCTTCACGAGAGGGACCCTGCGTTTTGTAGTTTTTCTGAACTTGATCATCACGAGAGGGAGCCTGATTTTTGTTATGTTTCTGAGCTTGATCTTCACGAGAGGGAGCCTGAGTTTTGTCATGTTTCTGAGCATAATCTTCAAGAGGGGGAGCTCGACTTTTATCATGTTTCAGAGCTTCTTCATGTTGTTGAGCTTGACCTTCATCGGAGAACACCTGAGGATCTCTATCGTCATATTTCTCAGCTTCTTGTTCTTGACGCGAGGGCACCCTAAGATGCTTATAGTCAGGTTTCTCTGGTTCTATTTCTGGACTAAGATGGTTTCTCTTATTTGGGTTCTGATCAGACTTTTCCTCCTCAATGGTCGTCTTGTTTTTTATTTCAGTTTTACCATTATCATGGACCAGACTTTCTTTACTCTTTCTCTTTTTGTTGAGTTTTTTCGCTTTACCTGTGGTTCTTTCAGGACCTTTCTTTATACCAGGAAGATTAACAATGGGCGTCGAAACACCATTTTCTTTGTCACAAGTCATAACTGAAGGTCCTGGTACAGGCATATTTTCATCAGATTGCAGTGGTTCTCGTACTACAGGTATATGGCCACACTGCCGAGCTATAGTCCTGTGCTTACTAGTCCAATCTGGGTGGCTCCAAAGGTATAGTGGTGGTGGAGTGTTGTTCCAACTATCCACTTGCTTGTCACTAACATCAACAGATCCAGGGAGATAAAATGACTGAAACATATGCAAATACAGCATTAAAATACCAGATCATGCCCTCCGTCTATCAGACTAAATGAAATAACTTGTTCTTACAGATGTCGGAAAAAAGGCTAATGTCATAGGTCGTAAATGACAGACTGGATAACAAGTTCAGATCATATGGGTAAATTTTAGGATGAAAACGAAATCAGGTTGGGTTGGGACACACTACTCACCTCTGAGTCTCTTATTTTTTCACATATATTATATATAAATAATATAATATAATTATTAACATAATGATCCAACTTTTTGGAGTTTCACAAGCTCTAAACATTTGATCATTCTTATTGGTAGCCAACATTTTAAATTCTATCCTTTTTACCCTCTAGAAATAAATCCCGAACTGACTTCTTTCCACAATTTAATCAATACTAAAATAAACAAGGGAATTTAAAATATATTGATAGTAGTTACGAGAGGCACCCCAGCAAGCTGTTAGGTCCAAACAATTGTTATGAAACAGAAGGATCAATCAGCAATAAAGTTATGAGCAGCCAAAAGAGCTGAAAGTACCTTGCCGGCCAACAACTCAGCATCCTCCCACACCAAATCATATTGAACTTTCTTTTTTTCACTATCCAGCCTGGTCAACAAGGTGCGTGTATGAATAAATATACATAATGATAGATAAGTGGCTAGAAACAAAAGTTGCAAAAGTACAAAATAAATATATCTCAATGAGCTACAGTAACGTGCACATATTCACGCTTATTGCTAGGGTTCTTATTGCACCTTGTGAGAAGTAAACTGAATTACTAACCCTTGCTTCAATTCACAATTGTAAATCAGTTTCACAAAGTTATGAAGCAATGTTACAAAATTAGTGAATCTGTTTGCTTCTCGCGTATATTAAGTTTCTGAGTGTGCGCAGAGAGAGAGAGAGAGAGAGAGAGAGAGAGAGAGAGAGACTACCTTTCGGTTTCTGGAGGAACGATAAGAATAAGAAGCTTCGGCTTGAATCGAAGGGCATTGTCAATAAACTGGTTTGCAAGAGAGGCATTTACTCCAAACGGAGGGTTTAGTCCCATGATCTGCAAAAGGGGAGTAACAAATGTCAGACAAGGAGAACATTTTACCAAGTGAACGGATTTATAAGCGAACTTATCATATTAATGCCTTACCAATTGAGACCCACAAGGCAATTCCCTTGGACGAACAGTCATCCAATCCCTCTTCTCAAAGTTAAAATCATTCTGCCAGGGCAGACAGATAAAGATTAAAATCCATCAAGATTCATTAAAAAAACAGAGGTACAAAACCTAAATTTGAATATTCGCTAGAATGATATAATTTAAAATGTTAGATTTTGTTACTGAAGCACAGTAGGGTAACCAAAGTAAAACAACTAAAAGTGATAGACCAGAGAATTTCAATATAAAGCAACAATATTAATCTTCATATCTTAGGCGCTATCCTTATCCAAGGGATTATAAGCAATTCCAAAAGACACTTTCAGCGTTCTTGAATATTTATAAGGATGGAAAGATAAATATATCATAGAAAAGAACAACAACCCTAGAATCTCACATGCTGAAGTTTCTACCTTTGGTGGGGTGATATCGTAATTTTTGTATGAGCACCTCGTTTTCCCCATTTTATCAAGCCGTTTCTTCACAAGGCAACTGAAGTCATTTGCACCACAACAAAAGTCAACTACCTGTACAAATATAAGATAAAATACATCAGGAAAGCTAGATATATAATCATGACTCTAGATTTAATAAATCATCAAAAAACATCCCAATACCTTGCTATTTAAAAGACAACAAAAGCTTATGCCGAATCTACATTTTCAACAAAATATGTAAAACACATGCACAAAAAGCAATACATTGTGATCATTTTTCTTTAATCAGCAAGTGAGGGGGCCTACAGGGTACTCACACAAGCACCCGAGACAAAACCGACCAATGTATCAGAAATCGGGACGTCCAATATCACATCACATCAACGAGATGTCCATGTTTTAGGTTTGAAGGGGGAAATTTTGACATTACAAGCAATTAAGTATAATGGAAAATGGGCAACTTTTTGTATGAGTTGCTTTTGTACAATTTTTAATTCTACTCTCTTATTGATAATATGTTAGTTGTGATTACAAAACTACAAAATTCAAAAGCTATCCTGAAAAAGAGAATAAACTAATTCAGATATATGTTAATTATGATAACAAAAACTATGATGTTTATATACTATCTTAAAACAAATTCCAACATATGTTAGCTATAATAACAAAAATATGATTTTTAAATACTTCAATGGCCAGAGTGTCAGATCATGAACGACAAGACCAAACGTTCCATCCAAAACAAATATTGGCCAAAAAAATAGAGTGAATTGAGTACCACAAAGAGATCAACTCAACATATGAAATACTTTACACGACACAATATACAATGAGACCAACATCTCTTACATCCAGGAAAAAAAAAATTCTAAAGAGGCAAAAACAAAGCAATTTCTTACCGTGTCACCATCTTCTATATACCACTGAAGTTTGTCGACAATCTGCAAGTTAAAAAATCAGGTACCAATACAAACTATATTAGCCTATAAAGAACAAATAGGAAGAAACTGAAAAAAAAAAAAGATAGAATGATATGGAAGTAAGAATCCAACGAAAAATAATAATAATAACTGGTTTATTACTTAATTTAGCCCAAATATTAGTTGCAAGTAAATAAAAACAATGATCACCTTCTCCAACTTATCCACTTTTGTAAAATGGCGACCAAAGGACGTATATCGCATTCCATGCAGAAATGGTGCAAGGTAGACTTTGAGCTTTTCCTATATGATACATAACGAAAAACAAAACACCATGAAAACCTTGTTGAGCTTTTAATGCATATATTACTGCAAGAGACAACATCCTCGTGATGGCTAAAATGTCACCAGGATGTTTGCTCCTACAAGTAATAATGAAAACTACTCCACTATCTCCGTTGACTTTGTCATCATGTGAAAGGCATGAGCTGTGCAGCTATCAATCAGATAACAAAACAATATAGAATCATAAAAATCGATGAAAGAACAAGAAGGATCATTTTTGACATCTACCTTCCACCTCAGTAGCTGGTCAATGACACTAGGCTGACAAACAGCCATTGCATCCTCAAGACTACATCCTTCTTCAAGCTTTTTCAGAGCTAGATGAAGAGCCTGCAGCAAGGAAGAGTTCGATCAAATACAAGGTGTTCTATAGAGGTGGCAAAATATATAGGTAGGGGTGTAGGGCTGGAGGTCATGTCACGAGATGGTTGACCCATTTTCTTCTTAGTGAACTTCATTAACTTAACCCATTTGATTGATTATAAATAATATGTGCCCCAAATGGACCCAATTTAAAGTTAATGGCCGGAAACTGCCACCTCTAGCAGTCACTTAGTCTAAGGTTTAGATAGAATAAAGTTGAAAACAGATACCTCCACATGACCTTCCACCCTAGACAACATTATGTTTTTGTCTACTCTTGATGAATGTGCATGCGTTGATGGTACTTTTCCTTTGTGGTACTTCTTTATGTCATCCAGCGAAATAGATGAAGCAGCATCTTTCATCAAAGCCAGTATTCTGCAATGTATTAAAGAGTGTTTGAATATGATAACCCCCTTTAAGAACTAATGGTATACAACTTGCTTAATCAATCACAGCGAGAAGAACAATGCAGTGGTGTACAGAGGGCCAAAACCATAGATGACCGAGATCAAAACCACAAAATAAATTTTATTGAATCGAAAAATTTCTACTTATAACCATTCTGTAACAAACAGGACAATGAACCAAATAAAACATTCAGGTTTAACTGGAAAAATAAGTGTATATTCAGGTTTAATTGGAAAAATATGTGTATATATATACACACATCTTTTTCACAAGAAAAAGTGATCTTGCTTTTTAAAAGTGAGAATTAATTTTAAGAGAGAGACTGGTTCTGTCCCTATTCCAAAAGAAAACGAAAGCCGGTCTATCATCCACTTCAAAACCAAAAACCGAATTAAAGATACACGAATCAGGTCTGGTCCAGTCCCAGTTTTTTTGGTTTTATTGATCCAGGCCGACTTTTGCACACCTTTACAACAAAAACATAAGACACACCTTTGTTTGGAATTGTCATCTATGGGAGGTAAAATTTCTGTCGGTAATGAATCGGCTGTCATGGTTTGCTCATGTTCACGTACACAAGTGTCATTATTCTCCAATATGTTTGACTGTGTCCCTCTATACATATCAAACAATCTGCTCCCCAAGGTTGGTTGACCATCATTCAAGCTGGCCTTAGCTTTTGTTGACAAATTCCTCCTTAGAGCTTTTGAAGAGGAATCTGCTACCTTCCTTTTCTTTAAGGATTCAGACCCAGTTTCGGCTCTCTTCTTAAAGGAACCTTCTGGTTTACTGGAAGATCTGTTTTCAACACCATGCTGTAATTTCATAACAGACTTCTTGAACGGGTGTTCTGAATCTGTGTCCGTCTCCTTAACTGGAACTTTCTTTTTCTTCTTTAATGGTCCAGAAGGTTGCTCTGTTGGGCTTTGAAGAATATTCTTAAATATTAAGGTTCTTGCAGGAGTGCCTAGTTCCTCAATGATCTCATGTTTCCTGAGAAATAAAAATATGTTGGTTAGGTATAGAAACTTGAATAGAGGTGTTTCCCTGGGACAAATGTGGACCAAACACGGATTTAAAAACCAATAAATAGGACCGCAAAGCGAACAGATATAAATCAGCCTGGTTCCAGTTTAAATAGTATTAATCCCAAAACAAACTGTGAATTTAATTGATATATAAAGAAATCCAGAAAACTAAAAAGCCTCCGGTTCTACTCTGAGAACCAAACCATATTTCCAAAAACCTGTGGATGTATGGCTGGTACTTGGTTGATTTGGTTCTACGGTTTATCAGTTCGCAATGATTTTTGCAGACACGACCCTATACTTTGATCATATCTAAGAATCCAAGACTCACATGCAATATATCAATGCACGACATTTAGGCAAAATTCCATCCCAAGCCCTGACTTCGGCATAGTCATCATCCTCATCATCGATTTGATCTTCAAACATGATACCCCTGCAATGAGACCAAAAGAGTAGTGTGATCAGAATTAATAACGAAATGAAGATGCCAATAGCTACAGAGAAAAATAATGTACAAACAAAAAAAGAAGATACCTTGGTAAACATTTCCTGTGATATGATGTTGGACACCGCCTGCAAACAGCAAATTGCAAGTCTTTCACCTTTTCATTTTCTGTTTGCTTACAGACAGCACAAGTGTGAGCAGGACATATGAACGGGTCTCCCTTAGAAATCTTTTCTTTAAGAACCTGTTGCTCAGCTTTATCATTCTTCTTAAGAAGATTTGCCACACATTGTGGATGATAAAAGTGGCCGCAAGTCGCAGAACTACAACGAAAAACCTGTCAAAAGAAGTCCCATGAAAAAGAGACAGGTAGAGTATCACAACAATGAACTAAAAGAAACACCAGAGTTAATATGAACTTAAAGTAAAAGTACAAAATGTCATCTCTAATGTTCACTAAAAAGACTACACAAAAAATAAGTGTTAGATAGGATTACTACTTTTCAACTGTTTCTTTACTTGATACAACTAGCTAGTCCAGGTGTGAATGAAATCGAGTTTCAGTTTTCAACGATGTAAAACCGATGCTACAGCCACAAAAAATTTTTATTGCATCGTGAAATCACAGCATGGGTCTTCGAAATGGAGCATGCAGCTCCTAATTTTTGTTGATGAAGTTTCTTATATTTTTATAGGCGTATTTGTGTATTAATTTGACATTTGGACTTTATCGATGTCATTTTGAGCTGGTCAAATATTTTGCAGCAGGTATTCAGTTCTACAATGAAAATAATAATGAAAATAATGCAAGTTTAGTTTGATACATATAAATAACTAATAAAATGCTTGTTGTTAGTTTGAAAACACTATAGAATATACATCATCGTACATACTTTTGTTTGTCGCCTTACTTTTGGACGTTCAACTATGTTCATCTGTTTTAAAAGAACTACGAGTACATATTTTCTAATGTATTTCATTAGCCGCCCTTACTATGCCTCCATCCTCAAACACACATACCTACCTACCCATTTAAAGTTTAAAGTAACACAACTACATATACCCACCTACTACACTATGCGCGATTTATTAATATATTCAGATTCGAAGTAGTACCACTTTTCAAATAATGATTATTAAAATTATTATGATTATGGGAGTTATTAGGTCCAAATGCATATTTGTTTTTTAACAATAATTAAGACTCCATTAAGTTATAGAAGAATTTTAAAAATTACAATGCAACTCGAAAAAATCTACTCATATTCTTAGAAATGTGTATTTAAACTACAATTCTTGTTAAAGCGTTGCCACGTAATAAAATGTTGTATATAACGGTCGATAATATTGTTAGCAGAGATATATTATTATTCTTCTTATATAAAATGTGTGTTATCATAGCCCGATTTTTATTTTTGATGACTTATATACAATTTAACATTTTTGGACACACAAAGGTTCAAGTCACTATTATATGGATTCTTCTTTTAGAGATAAAAATCTTGTCAATCTAAAACAATACAATGCACGCTTTATACAATTGTACATTGTGCAATATAATATGTATATTTAATGTTAATGACAAAAAAATTAATATAGATATATCATTCCCCAAATAATAACTTTGATGTGGATTTTATTATGTGCCTGGATTATATTTTTGATGTTGATAAGAGTTTCAAAGTCAACATTTACAATAAATGATTTATGATTTTGTCTTTCATTTTGTGTAGATTGTAGACGGATTAGAACATGCGGTGGGACTAAAGAAAAACGCTGCAAGCCTTTATGCAACCATAGACTTAGAAAAAGCTCGAGTGGGTCGAACCCGGATGCTCGAACACGACACGAACCCACGATGGTACGAGTCGTTCCACATATATTGTGCTCATATGGCCTCTAACCTTATATTCACTATCAAAGAAGATGACCCAATAGGCGCGACTGTACTTGGTCGTGCCTCTATACCGGTTACCAAACTTTTAAACCAAGAAGTATTCGACGAATGGCTAGAAATATTCGATAGCCGCGGTAAGCCAGTACACGGGCATGCGAAAATACACATTAAGGTACAATTCTTTGAAGTCACACGAGAATGCCAATGGTCTAAAGGTATACAAAGCCCGAAATTCCCAGGGGTACCCTTCACGTTTTTTACCCAAAGAAACGGATGTAAGGTTACTCTTTATCAAGACGCACATTTACCCGACAATTTTGTCCCAAAAATACCCTTATCGGGAGGAAAACTATACAAACCAAATCGGTGTTGGGAGGACATTTTTGATGCCATTTCTAACGCGAAACATCTTATCTATATAACGGGTTGGTCAGTTTATACGGAAATCACTTTGATTCGGGATCTGAGAAGGCCAAAGCCCGGTGGTGATATTACGCTAGGCGAATTGCTAAAGAAAAAGGCTAGTGAAGGTGTTCGGGTTTTGATGCTTGTTTGGGATGATCGTACTTCGGGAGATTTGTTTAGTAATGGGTTCATGGCAACCCATGACGAGGATACAGGATCTTACTTCCGAGGCTCGGAAGTTAACTGTGTCCTGTGTCCTCGTAATCCAGATGATGGACGTAGTTTAGTCCAAAACATCGAGATCTCGGTGATGTTGACTCATCACCAAAAAGTTGTTGTGGTCGACAGCGGGTTGCCTAATGGCAACCAAGAGAAACGTCGGATTGTGAGTTTCATAGGAGGAATCGATCTTTGCAATGGGCGTTACGACACCCCTTTTCACTCGATTTTCCGCACTCTTGATACCAGCCACCACGACGACTTCCACCAACCGAACTTTGCAAATGCTTCGATCAACAAAGGCGGACCTCGAGAGCCATGGCATGACATCCATTGCAAGCTTGAAGGCCCGATAGCATGGGACGTGCTATTTAATTTTGAACAACGATGGCTGAAACAAGGGGGGAAGGATCTACTTAACGACATTCGAGATCTTTCTCATATTATCATCCCGCCCTCACCCGTGATGCTTCCTAATGATCACGAAGCATGGAACGTTCAGTTGTTTCGTTCCATAGACGGCGGGGCTGCATTTGGGTTTCCTGACAAACCTGAAGATGCAGCCCGTGCCGGTCTAATTAGTGGAAAAGATAACATTATCGACCGTAGCATTCAAGACGGTTACATAAATGCAATCCGAAGAGCAAAAAACTTCATTTATATCGAAAACCAATATTTTCTAGGAAGCTCATTTGGGTGGAACTCAAACGACATAAATGACGCGGACATAAACGCCTTACATCTAATCCCGAAAGAACTATCACTTAAAATTGTTAGCAAGATCGAAGCAGGACAGGATTTTCGAGTGTATGTCGTGTTACCAATGTGGCCAGAAGGCGAGCCCGAGAGTGCATCAGTTCAAGCGATATTGGATTGGCAAAGGAGGACAATGCAAATGATGTATACTGATATAATTCATGCTTTGAAAGCGAAACACATTGTGGCCAACCCGAAGGACTATTTGACATTTTTTTGTTTGGGAAATCGGGAGACAAAGAAGGATGGCGAGTATATTCCGTCCGAGAAGCCTGATGACGGTAGTAACTATAGTAAAGCCCAAGAAGCGCGACGGTTTATGATATATGTTCATGCCAAAATGATGATCGGTAAGGTTTCATCCTTTAGTAATAGTGTTCATTTTGTTTCATGAATAAGTTTTGTTCATATAGTTTTTAACCTTTTATTAATACCGGGTTAGAAATATTGTAAGAGCTAACTCGTTTAAAGTATTAAAATAGGTTCGGGTCAAAATGGGTAAATATCGTAATGTAAATTGAAATGGGCTTTTATGTTCATTTAAGCAAAACAAGTCTATATTACTAATGAAATAAGTCGATAAAAATAAATGATTGGTGATATTGCAGTGGATGACGAGTACATAATCGTTGGATCGGCTAACATCAACCAAAGATCGATGGATGGAGCTAGAGATTCCGAGATAGCAATGGGAGCGTTTCAACCATGTCATCTATCAAAAAGACAGCCTGCAAGGGGCCAGATTCACGGGTTCAGGATGTCATTGTGGTATGAGCATTTGGGGCTCCTTGACGATTGTTTTGCTTGTCCAGAGAGCTTGGCTTGTATTCAAAAGGTGAATAAGATATCATCGAAATATTGGGATCTTTATTGTTCTGAACATCTCGACCATGATTTACCGGGCCACCTGCTCAGTTACCCTGTTGGAGTCACGGAGGAAGGAGAGGTGACCGAGTTGCCGGGATCGATGTTCTTCCCGGACACAAAGGCTCGGGTTCTTGGTACCTTTGCAAGTTACATGCCTCCAATACTAACTACTTGAAAAAATAATGGGTGGAGTTTGATTTTTGGTACCTTTGAGGATTTTTTTTATTGGTATGTTTGTTTATGGGTTATCTTTTGTTGTAATTATATACTCTTAATGTTTCATCTACTTATTAAATTTATGATTGAATATATGAGAGGTTTAATGCATTAATATTTATTATATCCAGCTTGTTATGGTGCGTGTATGTTGAGTGAAAGAAATGAGGAAATCTATATAGAAGTTTTTTCACTTGATGTTAA
>JANDBE010000048.1:33549376-33561622 GCA_024320915.1 Erigeron philadelphicus
TAAACCCTTATCTTTTAAAATATCTCCACTAGGCCATTTTACATTAATTACATGTAAATCAACCTAGGCCATTCGACGTCAGACAGTCATTACTGTCATTACCGCCGCATCGTGCGGATACCGTGCTAGTTAAAAAAAAAAAAAAACCATTCCAAAAAAACTACTCGTAATAATTAGGTTAGGTTTGGTATGTGAGTGTATAGAAAAGAAAGCGATCAAAAATAGGAAATGTCGTCAGACAGACATTGTTTTTAGTCCAAACTGAACGTGCTTCTGTTTCGGGCTTTGTGTATCTTCTATGTATGAAAAGGAAAGTTGAATCTTAGGACAACAAAGCCCACCCACCATCATCGTCATCATCAATCCGGTCAAACTTCTGTTTTTCCGTTACTCTCTCTCTCTCTCTGTGTATCTATATCTCATGTTCTTTACTTGACAGATTCATATGATTATTTATGCTCCTCAAGGTATTACTCCTTCTGCTTTACTTTAATATATTTTCTTTCTAGGGTTTTTTCATATCTTTATCTATAATTCTTTGTTTTATTTGCATTCACTTGTGTCTTATGTATATTATTTAGTATTTGATCTATACTATTGTTAGAATTTCTATTTCAGGTATTCCAAAATGTAATTCTTGCGAAATTTATTGATAGTTTTTTTATTAGAGAGGATATAATTTAGGTTTTGGCCAATGAAGGTCAGTCCAACTGGTCGGAGGCATTTCCGGTTTTACCCAAGTCTTGAGTTCGATCTTTAGGGATGACAAAACCTTGGGGTTTTTCCCTCTGAATACGTGTAAAGGCTCACGGTTAACATCTCGTTGTCTAGGGTACATGCAAGGCTTCACCATTATACGGTGAGGTTTCCGTGATGTCGTGTACCGACTGAATGTTCGGGAAAAAAAACGGCACATTAAATAGGTTTGTATATATCTATATCTATATCTATATATTTACAGGGTAAGGTTCATGTGAGATCCATTCACATATGAACATGTGTAATATCAAGTATAATTTGATATGTTCATATATGTACGGATTTGTTCACACACATTATTCACATATGAACATATCAAGTTATAATTTAAAGGTTTTTATGGTTCTTCCATTCAAATGGTTCTCACATGTACCTTTTCTATATATACGCAGATATTATAATATATGTATATTATAATATATTAGTAGTATCGGTTTTAGTGTTTGAAAGTGTTGAATAGTATAGAAAGTCGGTTGATGTAATGTTAGGTATCGATGTAAGTTAGTATGAATATGTGATCGATTAATCTATGGGGAATCCCTGCTTTAGAGGATTAGGCGGGTTAAGGTGAAGCAAGAGTAGCGATAAAAAAAAGTTGATGCGAGTAGTTTGAGTTTGTTGGCTGACTAACCTAGGTTGGTTGGTTGTTTAAAGGTATGAATTGTGAGATTTTGTTTTGTTTTTTGAAGATTTAGGCATGTGGAAGTGAGAATGTGAAAATGAAATAGTCGTATCAGTTATAGTGAGTTGTAGAGCTTAACATGCAAAACGCTCCCCTTGAATTATGTTTATTAGTAAAGAAGCACAGGTTACCATATTCCAATAAATGTAGGGCACACCGTTAAGCGAGAGTTGATGCTTTAATTGGACAGGACTATAGTGAACCAAGAAGCGTTTTGCTAATGGTACCTACTAACTTCACAAATTTTCTAAGTTGGGAGTCTGAGTCTCTTCAGGGGCATAAATCTGTGAGTTAGTAATCTGCATTAAACTCATTATTTGACCAATGTAGGGGCCCACCTCATAAGGTTTTAGCAATAATGCTTATATAGGGAACTGGGTTGTGGGCAGATCATTGCTTCAAAGTTGTTACTGATGCCACTGATATGACTAGCTAAGAAAACTTCAATGTTTATTTTGAAACTTCAAACTTATGTTTTGGACCCCATCCCTCATATATACCAAATTACCAATTGATATATTTGGCAACATCTTAATATTTATTTTAGAGTTGGTTAATGCAAGTAGTCATACGTTTGAGTACATGTTTAAGTTATTTTGACATCATGTTCTGAAGTCTGCTTTTTAACCCTTTGCAGGAGATCCTCCTTTAGTTGTTGCACGTGGTGGGTTTTCAGGATTATTTCCTGATTCCAGTATCAATGCTTACACCTTTGCGTTGATTACTGGTGTATCTGATATGATCTTGTGGTGTGATGTACAATTAACTAACGATAATGCTGGGATCTGCCTTCCAAATCTTAATATTGATAATGGTACCACAATTGCTGTGGCGTTCAATAAGGGGAACAAAACCTACTCTGTGAATGGGGTGCCTATGACCGGATGGTTTCCTGTGGATTTCTCGCTTAAAGACCTGGACAAAGTCTTCTGTAAGTTAAGCTTATATTTAATCTTTTGCAATATCTATTATAAGCTTAGACCCTCACAAGTCACAACCATCATATCTTTTTACTCTCTCGACCTTTAAGTGCTTACTATATTTATTCCTATCTTCCTGATAATGAAAAACCATAGTCATTTTCGACATCCATTGTGTTTTTTTATTTTTATGTTTTTCAGTCAAAAGACAGAATGCACAATAGGAAAAATGGATTTCATTCATGTTTGCTTTCTGAATGGTAAATGCACGTATCCTCAACCAAGTCATTGGAATGTGGATTCAACGACATAAATTTTGATTAAAGCTGTAGTGTTCTAACAATCAACTTATACAACAATAGCTCCACATTCTCTTTGACTTAATGTCACATATGGAGCTTATTTTGAGATCTTTTGCATGACTTAATCAACAGATTAATATTTAATTGAAATGAAGAAAGAGCATTTCACATTTAAATCCCTCTATAGACCCCAAAAGATTGTCCATATGACCATATCGAGTATCAAGTTTTCAATAGCCATGAGACGATTGTCTACCTGGCAATATATTAGTGTCTACCTGACTGGAGTTTTATATTGTCATGATGTTTACACCTACTCACGTTCTCACTTTGTATTGAAACAGTAACACAAGACATGTTGTCTCGAAGTCCGTCTTTTGATGGCTCATTAAATGTACTTACCGTTGAAGATGTTGTTGGGCAAGTGAAACCACCTGGACTATGGTTAAACATACAGGTGATCATTAGTTGTTTAGTTATAAACTGCATAGAGTTGCCTACTATTTCTGTGTACGTGGATTGCCTGAATATGTATGTAGAAAAGATGAGTAGTAATGTTTGATTACTAACCATAACCTTTTTTTGCCTTTGCAGCATGATACATTTTACAGCCAACACAAATTGAGTATGAGAAATTTTGTGATCAGCACATCTAGAAAAATTGTTGTCAACTACATATCATCTCCAGAGGTGAACTTTCTGAAAAGTATTGTGACAAGATTCAAAGCAAGCCCAACCAAACTAGTTTTCCGTTTCCTAGGACCAGACGAGACCGAGCCGACAACCAACCAATCATATGGCTCTCTTCTGACTAATTTGACATTTATCAAGACATTTGCTTCCGGGATTCTAGTTCCTAAATCATATATATGGCCTGTGGATAAAGATTTATATCTGCAACCATCTACCTCACTGGTCTTGGATGCTCACAAGGAGGGTCTAGAGATTTTTGCTTCTGACTTTATGAATGACGTACAATTAGCATACAATTACAGTTATGATCCTGTAGCAGAATATCTTTCTTTCATTGATAATGGTAAATTCTCAGTGGACGGTGTGCTTTCTGATAACCCAATTACTCCATCAATAGCTTTCGGTAAGTTCATATGTTCAGCCTCAAAAAAATCTTATTTCTTTTGTCACATTCACTTCTAATATTGACAACATAATGGGATTTCAAAATAATAATGATTATACATCTATTTATTTGAAAAAACAATCTCATGGTTTGAAATATTGTAACTTATAAGTCCAGTTGGATCAGTGGCTGAAACAAACAATCAATTTTCTCATAATATGGAAATCCCTTTCTTAATTCTTGTCTGATTCTTATTATTATAACCTTGTAGATTGCTTATCTCACATGGGAAAAAATCAATCCCGACAAGGTCAGTCCCTTCAAATTCTTACTCTGGATTTTAATAAATGGGCACTCTATTATTGAACTACAGTCAATTGTAACTGACCGATAGCTTATCCTTTTCCCTTGCTTCAGCAAAACCTCTAATCATCACATCTGAAGGAGCAAGTGGCGACTACCCTGGTTGTACTGATTTGGCATATATTAAAGCTGTTTCTGATGGTGCGGATATTATCGACTGTCCTGTTCAAATGACAAGCGATGGGATTCCTATTTGTTTAGGTTCTATAAACCTCCTTGATAGAACAACGGTGGCACAGACAGGCTTTAGTAACCTTACATCAACTATTCCTGAGCTCCAGGAAGGTACGGGAATATATACTTTTAGCCTCACGTGGAGCCAGATTCAGAGATTGAGACGTAAGTAAACTCACCACTTCTGTTTCTTCCGCATTTTACAGATTACTTGTTTAGTGCTCCAACTTTAAGATGATCCCTTGTTGGCTCTACTAAGATTTTTAACTTGTGTGTCCTTTTTTCCCATTGGGCATCGATATAAACTAAAATTTTCCCACAAACTGCTCTATGGGGCTCCACACACATTACAAACTTGATCATTATGTCTGGGACACTTTACTCATCAGTACGTTAAAGGGTAACTTTATTATACGAGATATGGATAAATTTTATCATTGTGGGATTCCCAGACATCCGCTGGGTCCTAGTCTCAATGGTAACGAGCATTTAATGCATTTCCATCAAAGGGTGTCAGTTACCATGGAGCATTTTCCAACTTTTGTGGACACTGGACTCCTGACTATCAGAGAAAATTTTCTGCCAAGGGAGAAAGGATTCTAGAAATCCCATCACTTTTTACAATCTAGATGTAAATAGTTCACTTTTTATTATCAATTCAAACTGCACTTAAAAAGCAGGAGTATGTAAAGATTACACGTCAATAGACTAAACTGATCACTTGAATTGCCAGAAAATGATTCGCCAAAAGATCTATGATTAAGCCTCGTATCATGTGCCGGAAGGCTCCGTCTGATCTTCCAAAAATTTTAATTGTATATGTTCTTTAGAAGAGTTCTGTACTTTGAACCAATGTTATTTTTAACTTAAGTGAACAACTATAAACTCTTAGGGATTCATTTTATCAACAATCAGAACTTGAGGGGTCTAAACTCTGAAGGATATCTTCTGGTATCTGTAAGATATAATTTACATATGTACCAGCAAATTTTTTCATGAAAAAGTATGCATGTTTGAGTTACCCATAGCACAGATCCACCTTATATTACTTCTGCTTTTTTATTACTTATACTGACCTTGTGTCTTTTTACAAACTCTTTTACTGACCTATCTACTCTTGTTTATTGTTTCCTTTTTATGTTGTTAGCTGCAATATTTAACACTTACAAGAACTACACTATGTTCCGGAATCCAAAAGTCAAAAATGATGGAAAGCTTATGACCTTGGCTGACTTCCTGGACTTCGCAAATAATGCCAGTTCTATTTCAGGTGTCATGATTAACATTAAGGTGAGTCTATGTTCTATGTCACTCCATAATTTTTTTGCATGTGACAACCTTTTCTATTAAAAGACTACAGCAGGGTATTGTATAAGCTAAAGGCAACCATTAGGAAATAGAAAATTTGCCTTTCAAAAGAAAAGGAAAAAAGAAAACTTCCAAATATAATATCTCCAATTAATGGGTCAATGGCCATGGTTAAGGACAATACAGAATGAGATATCGTTTCATCTTGATTGTATACAGTGCTTATATAAGCAAGTAAAAGTATTTATATAGGATACTCCATCAATTCTTGGGTAAGTAACATGCTCAAAGGAGACCTAGTTTAATGAGATATCATTCCTTGTGATACACGACAAGAATTTGTGGCATGTATATAAATATTTTTATCTTCATCTCTATTATGTCATAAAGTGGAATGCTTAATGGATACCTGGCCTGCTATAAGTACGTCCCATTTCAGCGAAGTGCCGTTATTCAACTTGCTCATAGTGCTACCTCTCGTTCCCATATTACCAAAAGAACTGACAGTATTTTGGTTCTTTAACATCCAGAATGCACCATATCTGGCAGCAAATGAAGGATTAAGTGTTGTAGATGCAGTGATGGATGTATTGAATAAATCTACTTACAACAATCAGAGGGCTAAGAAAATATTAATCCAATCTCCTGATGGTGGGGTTCTAAAATTATTCAAGGCCAAAAGCAACCGTCATGAACTAGTTTATGAAGTTCATGAGAACATCCGAGATGCGCTAAACTCAACAATTTTGGATATCAGTAAATTCGCCAATTCTGTAGTTGTTGGCAAGGAGTCGGTTTTCCCTCGAAGTGCAGGATTTCTTGTTGGTCAAACTGATGTCGTTGACAAGCTTCAGGCTTTTAAGCTCCCAGTATATGTACAGATTATGAACAATGAGTTTGTGTCACAACCGTGGGACTTCTTTTCAGATCCATATGTTGAATTAAACACATACGTCATGGGAGCTAATGTGGATGGTGTTATTACAGATTATCCCGCTACTGCAGCCAGATACAGAAGTAAGTTTATTCTATCGATAAACTTGACACCTATCAGTCGTATGATACTTATTTATGAATAATTTGACAACAAATAACAAGAATTTCCATATATTCGGGACATAGAAGTATGCTAAGTTAGAAATGGAAAGATGGACAACAGATAAGAACATTCTCTGTTGTTTTCACAATCCCTATTTTTAAGAATATACATCTGTTTGTGTCCAGAGTCCTAATAAGATTTAATCTGTATTTTTATCGCTTTAGAGTTGGCACGTTTTATGTTCACTTGGTCATACCAAGACTTCTTTAGGTGATATTGTTTCCTACTTTCCTCATAATTTATTGATTTTCTTTGTTACTTTAATTTTGGCAAATACAGGTAACCGTTGTTTAGGGTTACCAGCAGATCAGACCCCAGTATACATGGCTCCAGCTCAGGCCGGCCAGTTACAGCAATTCATGTCACCACAGTCCATGCCACCAGCTGAGGCTCCCAACCCTATCCTAACTGAGGCTGACGTGGCAGATGGACCTATCCCTCCAGCCACAAAAAGATCACCACCTCCTGCTGGTAATTCAACATCACCATCGTCACCAAGCAGCCAACCATTTAAAGCTCCAATCGATATTTTGCTGACTTCTCTGGCCACCGTGGTAGTCATCTTTCTCATGATTTAAAATGGTCAAACTTAACCATATTTTGTGATGGTTTCATCTCTAATCCATTGTATTTCTCATGATGGTCATGATCTCACAGTTAGTTTAGACTAATCTTGAAGAATGCGTTGACGCATTCTCGGCCCTCATATCAACTTTTAGGTGGTATCTTGTAAGTATTAATTTGTTCCTCGTTTGTAATTTGAGAACAAACAACACCACGGGGAACATATGTGATGAGTTCTTTGTGCTTCAACAATTTCTGCATTGGTTATGGTATCCAGGTTGTGAGATATTTTTGGCATGCTGACACGAATGTTAATTGTGATATGGGATTAAGTCTGCATGGTTTGCTTGATGGTGAAAGCTATACATGTATATTGGACTTTTTAGTTAGGCATGCACCTGATCATTTCTTCTTTAGAACTATACAAGTTAGGCGTGCACTGATTACAAGAATGTTGGTATATAAAACAAATTTGACGTCTTTTATTATTCTGGTTTGGATTTGAGATGCTGATTTAACCTTCATGAGCATAGTTGTAACTGAATTTGATAGATCTTTAGATTGCAAAAAAAAACATATCTACTTCTTTTCTCCGTGATTAGTGTCTTGGTGACGATGATAACAATAGGCGAATTCCTATAAATACTAATTTTTATAACAAATTTCATTCTTTCGAAAAACATTATATGGACAAAACGCGTCCTTAATTTTTGAACACTTGACTTTAAAATGGTGTATTAAACTCATTAACGTTGTTTTCTTAGATGTATTTTTTGAAAAAAAATAAATAAAAGGAAATGCAGACAATGTTGAAGGGAAAAAAAAGTTCCAACTTTATAATTATAAGCTTCAATTCAATGCCAAAATTTAAATAACGATAAGTTAAAAAGCTCAATTAAATTAACACACGGAAGATTAAACAAAGTAGTCTTACCTC
This sequence comes from Erigeron philadelphicus, assembly GCA_024320915.1. Classification (NCBI taxonomy): domain Eukaryota; kingdom Viridiplantae; phylum Streptophyta; class Magnoliopsida; order Asterales; family Asteraceae; genus Erigeron; species Erigeron philadelphicus. Next base: position 33,557,563 of record JANDBE010000048.1, read on the forward strand.
CTTTGTCAATCCGCTCGGTTGAGAGGAAGACTGTGGCTCCAAATCTATTTCCTCCTCCATCCTTCAATTCCTTTTCCAACCCTTGCATTTACCTTTCCTTCGGAAAAGAAACTTAAGAACACAAACACCTTTACCTCCTCTAATTTTCCTTCAGCACAACTGAAATGTTTTGGTGTGTACATAATATATATGCAGTTGGCAGTAATTTTTATTGGTTTTTGTTATTAAAGACATCACCTTGTGTCCATTTTGGTAAAGGTGCAAGGACAAGTGACCTAGTGTGGTAATGTGTCATTCTGGAAAATTTGATGAGACCAAAACATTTCAGTTGATATAAAACTTGTGTAAGTTGAAGATGCAAGTTCCATGTGTAAAGAAATATGTGTCCATTTATTGTAATGTTATGATCGAAGAGAGATTTTGATATAAAAATGTTTGCATATGGTAGGGTATAATAGATAAGGAGAAGAATCCATACCAGTGGCATCATATATGACTATCAATGCACCATGCATCACATCTCTTGATTGGCCAGTTGTGTATTACGAGTAGCTTTTTACCGTATTATTTTTAATGACCCGTTTCAAAAATGAGTCAAGCTCACAACCTAGTCTCAAAACCCACAGGCCACAACCATTTACTTGAAAACTCAAAGCAACTTATACGAAGGGTTTCAGCCTTATAAATGAATACTTTTTAGTGAACAATACCCAATCATACGGTTATGGGTAGATGGGTGACCGACCATCAATAGAACTATAGAATGATTGGTACGGGAACTTACAACTTTGTGGTGGTTCAAATCTGAGAGTGGATAAATGCTCCCCCGGACTAAACGCAGGAGTTTGCTACAACTAAATTTTTCGCTAGAATTAGCGATGTGTATATGAAAAGGCAATATCATGAATTATAATTGGGTATATTAAGAGACAGTTGGACCGAAAACAACAAAATAGGGTTATGATACAATAGTGTAAATAACCAAATAATGTCACACCTGATCATCAAGTTAAGAAGCATACAAAAATAAGATTTGCACCAGTGGTTCACATAATTTTTTTAAAAAGCCCAGATATACAAGGGTAATATACGAATCAACCTCAATGGCAAAAACTAGGTATACAAAACTTCAAAACATGCATTTTTATGTTTAAGGAGCTCGTGCCAACACGTAAAACCTGTCAAGATGGCTTATGCAAAACAATAAAAAGCCTGAAATGGATGAAACATGGGCATTGAAGAAGTCATGACAACAGATGCAAACATCCGGTCTAAACGAAACATGAAACTTGTTGCATTAATCCTTAAACATATATAGAAGTCAAAGCTAACTAACAATGCTCAACAAAATTGTCAATCATGCCTTTCCTCAGAAATAGATAAAAAGAGATACAAATCTATTATAAGCAAATATGCTCTTAAGCAGCAGCACCCTTTCCCTTCTTCTTCTGAAGCTTCTTCATGTAGAATTCAAGCTCTTTTCCTTCCAAAATGTATCTGCCAAAACATCAGCAGCCAACAACATCAGCATTACCCAAGATAATACATAGATATAGTAAAGAACTACAGGTAATTCAAACAAGTATATCCACAATCATGAGAGCATACACAAAAAGTTGTCTTTTTTATGTCTACCAATTAAGTTTCTATAGCAGAGATTAACGATCAAAAATTGTAACATATTGTATATATATATATGACTAAACAAGTGAGTGAATAAAGTAAGATGAACCAAAACACTTTTTGCCCAAAAGTATTAAGCAAATTATATAATCTCAGATCATCATTTTAACTTAGCAATAAAACAGAGATTTTTTACAACAATACACTCTGGGCAAATCTAACCAGAAGAATTAAGTCCATTTTATCCTTATTATCTTGTCACTGTTAATGATCAAACATCACACCAGATGTAAATCAATCAACATGCCATATATGTTGCCTTTGTTAAAAGTTTGTTTAGTTGAGATCAAAATAATGAACACAAGTTTATGAACAGAAATATAAAGTGATAGAAATAACTTCACATACCCATCAGCACGACCACACTGGCCAGGACGTGATGAGATTGCTGCTAGAAGACGCCCACTGGAAAATTGTTCTTCAACATGTGAGTCAAGTTTGCGGTCCTCTTGGCGTTTTTCCAGCTTCCTCACAACATGATTGCTCTTCTTGTCCTCTTCTGTTGCACCTTCTACTTCCTATGAAATAATTAAAACACAATTACAGAAAATGAGTAACATCAGCAGTCCTCTTTAACACAAATGTTCATACATATCAAGGAGCTACATTTACGCAAACAAACCATACCTCTCCCTCCTTTTTAGTTGCAGATGCAACTACTTTCTTCTTGCGACCAATGTCAACACCGTAGTGTTGAAGATATCAATGCTTAAAAGGTGCAGCATCAACTTGGACAATAGCACTCTTCACAAGGGTTTGGGTCCTGACCAACTCATTGTTGGATGCATTGTATACAACATCCAAGATACGGGTCTTTCGGGTCACAGCCTCACTTCCCCAAGAGAAGTTACCTGTATCCAACCTCAAAGCACGCCATTTAACGTTACCACCACGAACTCTCACTCTCCGAACAGTCTTGTTGCTGGAGATCTTAGTGTTGGCTGGCTGTCTACCGAGCTCATACCTTAACAACACAAAACAAGACAACTATTACGCTTGTTATCCTTAAGACCTATATCATTTAAATATAGAAATCTGACTTTTTTTATGTATATTAAAGAAATTAACAATGGCAAATTTAGTGCATCATACAGCATTCTTCATAAAAAATCTGTTCACTCTAACAGCTAATAAAAAAAAACTTAAAAGCTCATCTTGTATGTGCCAATCTCTATTTTAAAGGATGTTCAGAATTGCATAAATTTAAGTGCTTTTTCGCTCATCATCCGGTTTTCTAAAAACACTAAAAGTACTTATAAGTGTTGAATATGAAAAATTACTTTTTTCCAAATGTTTTTCTAGCTTAAAATGATCAAAAAAAAAAAATTCAGTTAAAGCAGGAATACTAGAAAATGCAATCCTAAACACCCCATTAATAGTATACTACTAATGATAAAACTTAATAATAATAATTAAAACTAAACAACATTATAACTATTAATCATTATTTTATAATTAAAAAACAACAACATTATCATATATGATGGAACATTTCACTCATAATTTATTCAAATTCAAATCAAAGATAAAACAAATGATAATAATAAATATATTAAAAAATATATATACTAAAAAAATAGAAAAAAAGAGATAGTTACTGACTTTCGCTTCTTTCTCCAGGCCTTCTTCTTGCCACCAGTGGCACGTCTCTTATGCATTGAATCACGAGAGATACCTGATCAACATTTTTTACAATTATTTTTAAAAAAAATAGGATTATTTCATTAGTTAGATTATATATCAAATTTATTAAAAGAAAATGGAATGGTGGATGAAGAAGAAGAAGAAGTGTATACCCATGTTTGCAGATGATCAGATGTGAAGGGTTTTTGCTGCGGCAGCCTCTTTTGAGAAAGAAGAAGGTAATTAAGACTTGCAAAATATATATACACAGTAGGGTTTATAGATTGAAGATGGATCGGCCCAACTAACATACAGCTTAGCCCATCTCTTTTTTATTTTTGGAGAAAATAAAGCCCATCAAGTTTAGTTTTATTTAATATAGAAAAAATACTAGATTTTAGACATGTGTCTAACACTGGACATGTGTTTACGATATTATCAATTTTAGATCTTCATACATTCGAGTCACAAAAGCTTATAATTTGAAAGATATACGGTGCTAAAAGTTATACTTTGCAAGTTGTAATACAATAATCATAGGTTCGTCACTTTCATTATTAGCTGAGACATATTCATGAAATTGTTTGTCGTAGTCATTCCACAAGGCACATGCTATAACAATTTCTCTATAATAAAATTTTTTGAAACCAGTTATACTCATAATGTGATATTAATTAAGAATTTAAATATCAACATATTTGTGATCCTGTATTTGACATTCAAGTATATGAACCTGATCATGATGTGAACCCAT
>JANDBE010000048.1:33602313-33612937 GCA_024320915.1 Erigeron philadelphicus
TAATGTAGGTATGACACCTAGGAAAAAATCCTACATGGCATGCTATCATAATTGCTACATAAGCAAAAACATATCATCTCTTAGTTATATATAGAGATGTAAGTGGGAATGAGTGGGCTTAATTAGTTTTAATCCAACGTGCATGAGTGGGCTTAGTCTCCATGGGCTTGGTCACGTACCAAGTTCCGTTTATAAAAGGGGGTGGGAGGAAATGAAATTAGTGAGAGAATTAAAACCATAAGAATTGGAAGAAATCGGTAGAATTATCAATGGAATCATATGAAGAATTAAAGATGAAAGAACAAGACCAACAAAGAGATGACTCGGTACGAACTACTTAATCTACTACTACTACTACTCACCTTTTTTTTTTAGTTATGATTTTTATCAAGATGTTTTCTTCTTCTTCTTTTTTGTTGTTTCAAAAAATGTTAATTTTAATTTTAGTACATGTCTCAGAGCGAAAAATATGAAGAAGGAGAAGCTTTTCTAGATGATCCTGAAGATTATGATTGGGTACCGTACCCCCTTCCTTATATGAGATTGCTATTACTCGATCACCTTTTTTTTTCTTTTTTTTTGACTTTGATGTTGATGATGATGTATTTTTTTTTTCTTTCAAAAGTTTTAATATTTTAATTTTTAATGTCAGCCCATGTATCAGAGCCAAAAATTTGAAGGAGAAGGTTTTCTAAAGCCTAAAGATGAAGATGCTTATGTAGGTACCTCTTTATATGAAATTATTTTATATATATAATTACTATATATATATATATATTTTAATTTTGTTTTTGATGCTGCTGCTGCTGATGATGTTATTTTTTACAAAAAGTTTAATTATAATTATAATTCTAGTGGAAGGATCAGCGCAAAAAATATGAAGGAGGAAGTTTTTTAGATTCTAAAGAAGAAGCTTTATGGGTACGTATACATGAAACTACTCACACTCATCTTTTACTTTTTTTTTAATTTTTTTAATTTTTTTTTTGATTTTGATGATGAAGGTTTTATACTTCTATTTATGTATTTTTATTTTACTGTTAATTAGTACAAGTATCTGCGCAAACAACAAACAAAACGAATAGAGCTCGAATTGGAGCTGCTGAAAGGTGCTATGTCTTTTGATGCTATTCATCCACCACCACAACAACTGCAGGTTATATACATATTGATGAATTACTATTACGAGTATTATTATTAGCAATTTATACTCGAACTGATGATGATTTGTTTAATACTTTTAATAAGTACAGCTTGATCCAGCAGCATCACGACCAGTCATTAGAAGTTACTTAGCAAAGAATGGATGTATTGACCACTTCCTCGTTGCTGCCTGTGCTGTCCATGAGTTGTACGCTCTTGCTCTTGACAAAGATGGCCTTTTCTGGACCAACGACGACCTTCTTAACCAACAACATTATCATCAAACTTTTCCCTGGACTGAATCATCCAAATGGACCCAATATGATGATGATGCAAATTCTTCTTCACGGATTCATGCATCTAGGGCTTCTGCTATTGTTAAGATGGAACACACCCGCCTGGCCAACAAGTTCACCCTTGATGTAATATGATATCTTTCTTTCTTTCTTTGTTAATTTAATTACCAAGTTTGTTATACCTCCGTATTATTATAAATGTTCCAGTTTGATTATTAAGTCTTTTGTTTTTCTTTCAACTTTGACCGTAAATATCATTAATAGCTGCTGAAACTTATATAAACAAAAAGATCCAATCCGTTCATATATTTTATAATAAAGATTAACAAAAATATTTATGGTCAAATTTAAAAAAGAAGACTTTAATAGTCAAACTAGGATATTTAAAATGAGACGCAGTATTTTAACTCTTTTATTTCCAGGAAGATTGGAAACAGCTATTCCCATCTATAGTGTCAGAATGTACAGGCCTTCGATTCTTGTCCCGGGGATCATCCTCTCATAACCCAGATGGCTCCATGCAGCTTGTATGTCACCCGACGTTAATTTGTTTCTTGTTTTCTACACGCATACATGCATGTATATATCTTTCCTTGGTTATTTATCATGCTAGCTGTATTTGTCCCTCAGATTCAGATGCAGTTACAGGCACCTACACATCTTGTTCCCGAAATGGACTTTGTTGTCCTCAGAACTTGTAAAAGAATTGATCCCATGACTTGGGTAGTAGCTGACGTTTCAGTTGATAGTTCGCTATACATTGGTTATCCTAGCGGGTGTTTGATACAAGGAATGGCCGACGGATCGTCCCAGGTGTTAAGTTTATGATCATCTTCTATAATATACTTTCTGTAAACAACAGCACTTAACACACACATACATATGATGTATATATGACTCGTTAAGTTGCCTGATTTGAACAGGTCACATGGGTGGAGCATTTTGAAATGTATGAAAGTTACATAGACCCCAAGCTCTACAACGATCTGTGTGGTAGAGGCTTTGCATTTAGTGCCGAACGATGGGTTGCGTGCCTTCAACGATCGTGTGAAAGAAGATCTTATCATCGGCCCGAGGCTGATTTTATATCCCGTGCACACGTAGTAGGGCAAGGTACAATCTTTTCTATTCTGTTCAATATTCATCAACATTTTACGTAGTCGTGAATGACCCAACTGTTGATCTGCATATATCATGATTGAGTATCCGCTTCATGGGCAGATCTATCAGATTATGAGAAGACATGTGTGATGAGGTTCTCAAAAGGGATGGTTCGTAACTTCTGTTTGAATATCGGCCCTAACGGTTGGCAAAATCTGCAGTCCCCAGGTGTTTCTGACTCCCGTCGGTCCAAGGTTCTCACAAAGGTCGATTACTCCCCCTATCATGATGATCCAACTGAACTTGTTGTATTAGCAACCACCACCTTTAGTCTACCGCATTCTCCAGAGTTTGTCTTAAAAATCCTTGGGGATGAACATAAACGTCACGAGGTACTGTACACTATATACACATTCACACACACATACACACACACATTGTCCATCATTATATTCCTCTTTAATCTTGTTTTTACAGCTGGATGCGTCTGGGAGGATTGGCCGACTCACAGATGTGGCATCTCACACAACTGGTGATGATCCCAGGAACAAGATATCAGTTCAGGTATGTTGACGTATAGTACACACAAGTTTTTTTTTGGGCCGGGTGACTTAATTTGGTGTGTTTCAAATTTGACATATATATGTTACAACAGGCTAATGATCAATCGTCTGGAAATAATGAGCTCTTAATTCAAGAGACAAGTGTAAGCCGGTCAGGCTCACTAGTGGTGTGGTCCTTGATTAAAAGTGAGCCGTCGTTTGATCTTGCTAAACTTGGCCAAAGTCCCAAGAAGTATCCTCTAATTGGGTTATCAGGGATTGCCATCAGTTCCAACAGTCACCAGAACACTACTGCCAGTAGTAGCAGTAGCGATACTACAGGTGGTGGTTCGTATGTCACACTGGGTATACAGCATGAGGCTCGTCGCGTAAAGGGAGCATGGCCAATGGTGAAAAAGGCCGTCATAAAATGCATGCGAGATACTATCCTCAAAATTGAAGAGGCCTTGAAGAACCAGAAAGATGAAGAAGGTATGTATGGGTTTCCATATATTCGTTTTGTATATGAGATTCTTTTACTATATATCACTAACGCACACAAGTGTCCCGTTGCTTTAATTTAATTACCAGTGTTTAAGGTCAGAATTAGCTGTTTCCATACACTTGATTGTTTTTTTTGCCAACCCATTCGTTTCACGGTTTCAATCCGTATGGGGATTTATTTTAGTTATATATACACATCAATAACAAAATGTTAAGTGATATTAGACATTCCATTGGGATAGCAATTTGAATAAACCTCCAGATCAGCAATATTTAATTATACGTTAAGCATTGCATTTTTCTTTAGTATTGGGACAGCAGGATCCCTTCATATTTGTTGGTGTTGTTTCTCAAGATGGAAATCTGCAGAAACTTGTTGATTTTGAGTTTTGGCATGGAAATAAATGGAATGTTGAAAACTTGTTTTATTGATTCATTTTCTTTACCTTGAGGCCTAATTATTTCATACAACGAATAACAGGACGTCGCAGTTCACCAAATAAGAGGAAGCGCGAGCCGAGTGACTGCTTATATTCAAGGTTGTAAAACTCCCCCGGTTCAACCAACACGGACGGACTGCTTATACTGATGGGAGCACTATTATGGCATCAATAAATTATGAGTAGCTACTCTTAGCTACACTTTATTTACAATAAAGTTTGGGTTTATCATGAACTTTTCAGTCTTGTTTCGCCAACTTTTGCAAACGGTTTATTTCAGTTAATGGCTTAGTCATTTCGGTACTAGCTTATTTTTCTTGAATAGATATATGAATTTTCTATTGACTCGAACTTATATATTAACTTCTGAATTCCAATTGTGAAACTAATCAAATGGATATTTTCTTTGGAGCTTGACTTGAGCTAAAATACTACTGTTATGTAAATTCCATCTAAAACAAACTCGACTCATTAGAACCCTAAAACTACCATTGGCTGACATTGATTTATTTATCTATTTCCAGGTGTGATGAGTAACGAGAAAATATTTATGATTATTTCTGAAGCTTAGATTAGTTTATTAACTTTGACTAAGTTTGTTCTGTGTGTGTATTTTTTTTTTTTTTTTGAAATAAAAACTAAATATAATAGAAATGGGCCTAGCATGCACTTTATTATCCAGTTTGATTGATCTGGGTTTAACTAGACCAAATTAAAAACCATAATAACGAAAAAAGAAGAAAAAACAATAGAAATGCGGTGAACGTGGATCGAACACGTGACCTTCAGATCTTCAGTCTGACGCTCTCCCAACTGAGCTATCCCCGCTTTTTGTTTGTTATAAGTATACAAATTCTTAATGTATCAGACAAAGCTGTTGAAAACATACAAAATAACAAAAAAGATCAAAGGTTTAATTTCGAACAACGTTATGTCAATAAAACTTTTGAAAACTTTTTGGTACTGATACAAACAAGGGAGATGGAAACTATATACTTATTTCATGTGTATGTTTGAACACACTGTCCATTCGAAGAGACATTCTGATCGGAAAGCCAACCACCTCACTACATAAGATAGAGCTGGCAGAAAATGCTCGAAAAACTTGACTTCCTTTACATTTTGACCTAATGGTTGAGCAAAAAGTCTCAAATCCTGATCTCAGACGATACCAATTAATCGGTATTTGTATCGGGAAATTCCCGAAATCCCACACTAGCTCGACTAGTCCCGTAAAATAATGGTTCATACTTCATATTCAAAATTTCAAAGCGCAACTTAGTTCTCTAAGGCCAAATTAAACTTCAACAACAATTACCTAAATGAAGCTCTCTGTATGTTTTTTAAGTCTATTATATTCAAATGCAACGAATTTTGTCCCTCTGGTGCCTTTTTTTTTAATTTATTTATCTATATATATTTTTGTGTGTGTTTATGTTGAATTTAGAGAGTTGAATTTATAATGTGATGATTTTCCTATTTGTCTATTAGACTTTGTATACAGTTGACTACTTCAAGTCAATAGGTACAAGGTAGTGATAAAATAGTACCGTAAGTTAAACTTTGCATATAAGTGGATCAAAGACAATTTAACTTCCCTTTCAAATATTCTTTGATCAGAAGGGTTTGTCCATAATGTTTCCATGAAATGTGCACTTAGTCTTTTGCAAATTGTTTATGGTATAATCTTTATTCCTGAGATGGTGAAATCTGCCGATAGTCTCCTACAAACTGAGATGCTTAAATGCTTTTGGATTTTATTAATCTTTGTAATTATACGCAATAGTGTTATAAAATATATGCCATGTTTTTATATTAGTGAGCTAGCCTTCTGTTTTAATTGGACTGGTTGGGATTTGATACTGGTATCCCGGTCCCTCCCATATGAGACCGGGATGTCCCAGATCGGTACCAAGTTTTGGAGATTTTTGGGACCGATTGCGAGATAGTCCCATGCTCATCCTTATTTTAGCCTATACAGATAAGAAATACTATATTCCAACTTTAGGGAAGACATGTCTGATCTTCTCTTTCCATTGTCATATCTTGTTCTCTTATGCAGTTATGCCAACATCAGGTTAACTTTATAGATCAACCTTTGGTCCAAATACATTTATATAAAGTTGATATTAAGAACTTAAAACTAAAAAGGTTGAAAAAAAAGCTGATGTTGGTTTTTACATAAATTCAAATCTTATATATCTTGTCTTTTATTCATAGGATTTGCTAATGAAGTAGTCTATTTTCTTACATTTCCTTGCTCAGAAACGATTTATTTTGACCCTAAACAGTCAAAATCATAATCAATAAAAGCTTTTGTGAAACTCTCAAAACCGATTATTGATGCTTCTAAATACCAAAGATTACCAATACTATACTAGCCTTCCTGCTACAAGACAATATGCAAAGGCCATTAAAGAAGTGCACCTGAACATTTGAAAAAAGCCTAGTCAAAGTTACATGTCCGAAGAAGCTCAGGAGTCGTCACCTCGTGAAAGAACACAAATATCACATGAAATAATCAAGAAACTAGTGTGATATTCAAAGTATATTGAGAACATAAATCTACTATGCAAGTTCCACTGGAAAAAATACTTATCAAGGCTTGGTAAAACAATAAACCGCAAGTAGTACATTGCTAGAAAATGTTACTACCAACAATGCCAACAATTACAACAGCTTCTGATTACGAAAATAAAAATTATTGATCAATTCTACTGCCCTTGTTATAGGGATGGCACAATATATCACGCGTTCTTGATTATACAAATTTGAATAAAACCTAAAAGTAAATTAGAAATAAAAAATCATAAGAACTTGAACAAAATCCCAGTTTTATACTGCCTTTCTTGATATGTATAGTGTAATGTATCTTATCAAGAATCTTTGGATGAAATTGCCTTTAAAGATGCTGATGTTGTATGCTAACGTGGGATATGTACGAAAATCACAGTCCAGTCTCAACTGAAGTATCCTCCTCCTAAAGTTGCGTTATCGTATGCAAAACATGAAAACTTCTATGCAGCAATTTCTGTAAAGAAAATGAGATGGCAATAAGTTAATACTCATTCATCTACATTAAGATTACATTTCGGTACACTAGTGAAATCACCTATAATAATCTAAGGAAAAATACAATAGAGATCTTCGAGAGCTTATCAGAGAGATCATCAGAGAAGATCAAAGAAAAGTGGATACTTCAGGTTTATTTGGCAAGGTATATATAATAAATTTCTTTTCAAAGGATGCACTAGTACGACAAATTCAGATTTATAACTATCTTTACAAGATAAAATACGGCCGAAACGTTTCACATAATGCACGTGCAGTAAGCCATACAACTCTGCTTTTAGCTATAATATACTTATAGATTACTTATTAACTTTCTTAATCTAACTTGATTACCAACCTTCGGAGTTAACTCATGACATCAAATGTCTTGCGTGAACTTCCGAACCAACAAAGGCCAAAGAGGGTTATTACGTAATCATCTTGTATGGGTAATGCCTTTTACAGTTTCTACATAGAACATCCCTTTTATACATTTAAGCATCTTCAAGCTTTCCTATATTATGCCCTTGTATGGACATTTTCAGTGCAGAACCAAAACAAATGAAAGATGGTAACATCTTATATAAGTTTCTTCTCCACATTTGGTTGGCTAAAATCCAAGGTAACTCTAATAAGCACCAAGGATGATAAGTTTCATTTCCTATTTTCCACTATGTGTATACATTCACTCATTTTAGCATGTCATGGCACTTTTTTACATTTACAGACGAACTATGGTTAATCGCCAATGAACCTAAGTACAATGTTCAAATGTCAATATCTCTATAGGGATCTTATCAAAGTTTGTTAAGGAATCAAGATGAAATTATAGAAACAAAACGAAAAAAGGGATGGGTGAAAATAAATGACTTACCTCTACTTGTTTGTCTATTTGCAATACTATAGTTCCCAACATAACCTTCAGGATTTCTGCTCACAGCATCTTCTGCGTTACCAAGCCCATGCTCAAATGAACCCGAACCATCAAGCTCATTAGATGAAGACTGCCAAGTTGGATCGCCATACATTGAACCCTCACGATACAAATTACCATAATAACCCTGACCATTGTTTGGTCCATTAAATGATAATGTTGTAGCTACACCCATTTCATGGTTTCTTCCAACAGTACCACCTACTAGCCCGTAAGCATTCTCTTCACCCCTAAGTCCTCCTATATTTCCACCATTGTTGCCAGAAGAGACTCCTCCACCCTGAGAAGCAAAGGGTAAAGAACTCCAACCTGCTGCATTGTTCCCAAATACTCCAAAACCGCCACTTCCTGAACTCAGGTACGAACCCGGGCCACGTGGGCTGGTGAGCCCACTATTTCCCCACACACTCCGGGTTGATGAGCCTATAGGTGGCACACCTCTACCAGTACCTTGATTGTTATAGCCAATAGGAGTACTATATCTGTTTGGATTTCCACCCAAATATGGGCTCAAAACTCGCCCATAGCCCATATTGTTGGAGGACCCACCAAAAGCACTTGGGCTTAAAGCTGGCTCCCCATTCATACTCATATTATAACCAGTTGAACTGAACTGAGGGAACCCGGTTCGAGCACCAACAACTGGACTGAAGCGGCTATCCATTCTAACTCCATAACCCCCAATTGGGCTCATATTGTAACCTTGGGGGAAGCTACTTGTAAGAAATGTGTTTGGTCTATTTAGCCCATAAGTATATCCAACCAAAGGACTGCGGTTCGGACTTGGAGATAACTCTTTAGGAACCGCACGTTTGACCTCAACCATTTTACCATTTAGTTCATGGAAGGTTTTAAATAATACCTGATCCACTGCTTCCTCAGATTCAAATGTAATGAAACCAAAACCTCTTGGCCTTTGAGTGTTGTGGTCATACATCACCACCACGTCTGTGATGGTACCAAATTGATCAAAGTAATTCTTGAAATCACTTTCGCTAATAGTTGATGGTAATCCACCTACAAATATTTTCTTTGTAGGCCCCATAGGGGCTGGTGATCCTTGAATGCTACTAATGTTTCGGCTCAGTCCTTGGTTATCTTCTCTCGGAACAGCCTTCTTTGCTTCAACCTGAAATTTAGAGACTCCAATTATCATCACACATAGAATTGCTCAGTTGCCAATGCACGAGTGACCTTTATTCAATCATTATATAATTTTCAAATTTGCATTTGAAGATTTCGGGGCAGTTGGATATGCAATTATTAAGTGAATACGTGATGTTGATCAAAATCAGAAATCCACTTGTAACAAAACTTGGTGATGGACATTGCACCCATATGTGTTAAGATGCTTGAAGTTGTAATGGTCACTCTAAATAGCATTCAGCGGTTGAGAAATTTTGGATTATTTAAAAAAGTAATAATAATAAAAGTATGCAACTACTTTTACTATACTATTTGATAATCAGTTTTGTCGCAGTTGGAACCAAACTGAGTATTTGACCCCTAAAAACCAGATAATTCGATTAAAAATGCAACATCCAAACGCCCTCTGTAAGTGACTTACTAATTAGTACATTGTATTGCATAGATGTTGGGACCTAAGAATTAAGAAACTTACGGTTCGACCATCAATCATGTGCTTCTCTAGCACAACTCTCGCAGCAACAACAGGATCAACAAACACTACAAACCCAAAACCCCGTGCACGACCAGTCAAACGATCTCTCATAATAACCGCCTCCACCACATCACCGTAACTACTAAAATACTCTTTCAAACGATCCTCATCGGTATCCCATGAAATCCCACCTATAAATAACTTACCATTATCCGGTTCCATCTTATCTACAATACCATGTTGAATTGCCATAATAAGGTATCCTCGACCTCAGATACTAACTTGGATGCTATTTCTATCACAATTCAACTACATAAAAAACACAAATAGTCTTTTTTAAATAATTATAATCCCAATAACAAATGTAGCAACTTTATCCTATTATAATGCAATTTAAAAGGGCACCATTCACCAAACCTTAGGATAGTAACATAGAAGCTAGTACTACTTAAGTTCGACGAGAATTAAGAAACACAACAAAAGGGTATTTTGTACACATAACTTTAACATAAAATGTAACAACTTTCGCTATCTATGATGCAATAACAACATCATTAATCGACCTCAAAATACCAAATTTGATGATGTTGCTGCCACAATTTAACTACAATACAATGACAAAACATTTGCAATTATAATTGTAATAACAAAAGTAACAACTTTATCCAATTATAATGCAAATACAATAACACCATTACTCAACCTTAAAATACTAAATTCGATGCTATTGCTACTCCAATTATACTACGATTCAACAATACAACAAAAGCGTATTTCATTAAGCTACAACTTTATGCAAAAACAAATACACCATTAATCAACCTTAGATGCTAATGCTACAGCAACAACAGCATCAACAAAAACGATACTCAATCCCGCTATAGGCAGGAAGAGATGGAATGTTGACACTCATACCAGGTAGAGGAAATGCTAACAAAACGACCGTTGTCAAGGGTGAGTGACAGCAAAAATACTAATGTTAATGCTACATA
>JANDBE010000048.1:33657315-33667847 GCA_024320915.1 Erigeron philadelphicus
GAATTAGAGGAATAAATTATTCATGGAGGTGAGAGAAAGAATATGATTGGTTGATATTTTTAGGAGAGAGACAGGGTAATATAGTTATTTTAGGTAAATATAGAATATATAGGAGAGACATTTTGGGAATGTAAATGTTGAAACTTAAAATTTAGACAGGGTGAATCTGCTTTATAATGTAGTATAGATATAGATATAGATATAGATATAGATATGGCTGATTAATGACTAAAAACTGTATTTTATACTTAAAGACAATACAACACTTTCACCTTAAGTTTTCCCAAATATGTATAATATCACTTACACAGTTATTACACTAATAAAAATAGAATGACCGAAACAAAATAAATGAATAAGTATAATTAAGCGCTATAACTCTTGGCTCGCACCACAGACCGGCTAGGATCAATATGCTAGTAAAGCGGGTGTGATCATCATCCAAACACACAAAAAAGCATTTTTAAGTCTTCTTAAGTGTTTATACTTATCTTTTAAACACAATAAAGCATTGTTTTTAAGTATTATTAATGTTCGATCCGCTTTTGTGAGAACACTACATTTGAAAAAAAATCTAGCCATTGTATCCAAGTGATAAAACATATTTAAAGGAGTGAAGTTCTTTGCATCTATAATGATTCAATTAATGAATTTGATATATGGTGAAACTTGAAACTAAAACATCTTGAGTTTAAATTCTGATATTAGAGCAAAATGCTCTTAAAAAAAAATATCTTTTGTAATTGAAATTGAGCATATTAAAAGAGACATATGTTACTTAGTCTAAATTTACTGTTAAAGAATAAAAAGAAAAACATGAATGTATTTAGTCACATGTGATCATCCTTTAAAGCTAGCATTTACCTTTTATATTTATTTGGTAACCCTACAACTTTGAAAATGCACCACTTTCCAGCGATTATGCAAGTTGAATACTAATAAATAGATACGATAAAATATTAATAACCCGGCCAGGATATGAAATAACAAATTTTAGCTTTACCATAATACGTATGATGCCACGGGATTCTATAATGACAAAATTTGGATTGTTGAACAATATGCATGGAACTTTGGTTATAATCATCACATCATTATCACGATATTACAAACTAAATTATGGCAAGTCACGTCATATGATTTTTGTTGTCATTAATTTTTAGTCTTGCGGTTTCACAAATGAATCAAAATGGACTAAATATATGTCATTATCAAGATATGGACTTAATTTGGATTGTTGAACAACATGGAACTTTAGGTTATAAATAATAATCATCACATCATTATCACGATATTACTAACTAAATTATGTCACGTCAAGTCATATGATTTTTGTTGTCTTTTTCAGTGTTATATATGTTTAATTACTCAATCAATAAAGATGGACTAAATACATAGATTTCAAATGTTCCTTAACGTAAATTGGTTAAAAGTGATCATTACCAAAAAAAATAACATTTGAGTTTTTTTTGTATAGGCCGGATCCATTTTCTTCTAGATTGATCACAATGCTCCACGTAGTACGTAAGTACTGTAAGTAGTAGTTACATATAAAATCGCACTCCAAAACTACCTTCATTTATTTATGATTAGATGTGATAAAATGCAAGCTGAAAAAAATTGGTAGCATTTGAGTTTCACCAACTAAGTGGAGGCTGCATTTACGATATATATGAAAACCCTATTATGTAAATAATAAAAAGGTATGTATATATGCAATGCTTTTGGTTTTAGAATATAGGGGTTGGTCATCCTATCTGTCAAGTCCCCAATTCGAGATTACCCACGGTACAAACAATCCTCTGCTCATTAATTAATTTACTTTACGAAAGAAGTAGTAGTATTCTAGTTTTAACTTTGTGTGGTGAAGGGAATGGTCCATGTCTGCAGGTCCCATAATATTATTTAACGATAAGAAGGTTTATGGTCATGAAAAGTACATGTATCTAACTGAGAGGTTGAATAATTGTCATAAAAAGCCCAAGGCCGAATACGTACAGTAAGATTTGTTATTCTAAATAACAGCTAAGTCGGTCGGAGACATATATCTATATATCGGCCAACAAAGTACCGTGAATTTTGTTCTCAACACCTACATATAATATGACTCCTTTAGCATCATATATATGCCTTTATCTTTTCACTTTATCTATACTCCCTAAATAAAATCTACATGTTAAAGATTACACATTTTTAAAGTTGGAAAAGTTCATGCTGCCTTTATGCAAGTTAATTTAAAAAAAAAAAAAGGTAAATGGATGGGAACCCTCAGGTCCCATGTATCATTTTGGTACTCAGAGCGCACACCGCATAAAACTCATGCCCGGTAAGTCACCATTCTCACACATGGGATCACAAGATATAGTTTCTCCACTTGCCTTTGGCAAGTTTTGAACCTGTGACCTCTAGCCTTCATCTGTGGGCCCATGTGGTCACATGATGGCGGTACCACTGGGGTTTCACCCCATTGGTATTTTATGGGATTTATGTAATCAAACAATACAATTATTAAGTCCCGGTACTTATGTGTGAATTCATTGAAAGTCCATAGCATTAATAATAGTATCTGTAACCATTATTGGTACGCTCATGGTAAAAGTGTTGCAGGTCATCACGACCCGTTTTCCCCGTAGCCTAATTATATACAAGTACCAGTTTTGACCTGTTACCCAACCCGCCAACCCATCAACTTTGCTACCTATGATTACAGCTCCGACTCATAAGATCTTTGATATAGGTCAGAGTCAAATGGCTTAGTTAGTTGATTAGTTTTATGCTTTCTTTTGTTCAGAAATGTTTAGGTTGTTTTTTTTATTTGAAAACTCTTTATTTTTTTTGAATGGGAAATGATTGATCCTTCTAACTAAATGGCCTAAAGAACCTCCTGATTATAAGATTGTGACATTTGTCAAAATCAAAGGATGAGTTAAGGAGAAAGAGTTAGTGGAGGACACTTGTCAAGTAGTTAAGGTATTAGGAGGATTATTAGGAGGATTTATCATTTCCCTTTTTGAATAGCCAAGAAAATAGTGTAGTACTGAATTCTTGGTGTCCATATCAGCTTCATCATATTTTACCACATGTTTTAGCTTTTAGTTCAAGCTTTGAAGCTGAGTATTTGGTTTTGATTCTTTTCAACACTAATTCCATGTCTTACAAAAAGTGAAACATTCCAGTGGTTAACGGGAGGAACACTTCTTACACGGGATAAGGAGTATATTGTTCTGTATAGAGGTAAAGATTTCTTGCCCGCTACGGTTTCTTCGGCAATAGAACAGAGAAGGAACCGTGGAGTTGATGGACTTGAAAGAAAGAACATTACAAGCTCATCAGACGTGCAAGAAAATAAAGTCAAGGAAATGAGATCTCCTGTTACTGAACTTAGTGGGATAAGAGACCAGAAACTAGAAATTGCCATTGAGCAAAGGAAACAAAGGTCCCGTGAAGCAGCTATAAAAAAAACTAGTTTGAAACTGTCTCAGGTAACCATTTACATTCGTCAAATCGTTCATTTTACATTTTTTGTTAAGTATTATTTGTGCTTCATCATTTATAGCCAGATTTAGTACAGGAAGCCATTTTAAGATGGTTGATTATCTGGCCACTGTTGCTCTGCCATAAATGTTTTCCTAATTCTTAGAGGTGGCAATATTGACCTGTTTATCTAGAGATGGGCTCAGTGGGTTGAACGTCTTTGAGAATTCATTTAAGTGCTCACAAGCTACATTGCTTTACTTATAAAAAAGAATAAGAGTATTAGTTTGACACTATGGATTTTGTAATCATCTTTAAGACATTAGTTACAAACAAAAGATGACAAAAGAGTGTCGGTAGATTCGTAAAAACCTGTTTTGACCTGTTATCGAACCAGCCATTCTGCACCATATGATATTTTATGCTGACAATGATAGGCATTGGAGAGCAAAGAGAAGGCAGAGAAGCTTTTGGAAGAGTTGGAGAAAGGAAAGATCAAACAACCCCTGGAAGTAGACAAGGAGGGCATCACTGAAGAGGAACGCTACATGCTGAGGAAGGTTGGCATGAAAATGAAACCTTTTCTGCTGTTGGGTGAGTCTCAATTTCTTTGGATAAATCATAGGGGTGGTCATTTAACCTGATTTGCTTATGAATGGGTCGATTTGGGTTATGTTCTCCATAACTTCTCAAATTGGTAAATAATAAAAGGGAACTGGTCAAATGGGTTCACTGCTCACATCTTTAAAGGCTCAATCCTTTAAATTGCTGTATTGAAAAATTAGCTTTTCATTGTACTCGTATAGTTCTGCAACCATATTTTCCCGTCCTAATTATTTATATAAATGTTGGACAAAGAAAGCCAACCCGTCATGACCTGTATGAAGTTACCTATTTGGCCATTACCCAATCCGCCCATCTTGTCACCTCAAATATCATGGCACTTAAAAGCCAAATATTTGTTGGATCACAAATTTCCGTATCTCATTTGCATATGTGAATGAGCATCCATCTTCTCATTTTCAGGAAGACGTGGCGTATTTGATGGAACTGTTGAAAATATGCATCTTCACTGGAAATATAGGGAACTTGTGAAGATACTATGTGGCGAGACGAGCATCGATGAAATTCATGCAGTTGCAAGGACATTAGAAGCAGAAAGTGGTGGAATATTGGTTGCAGTTGAACGTGTGCGTAAAGGTCATGCAATCATTGTCTATCGTGGCAAAAACTATAAAAGACCGCCTACCTTGAGGCCACAAACACTCCTGAATAAAAGAGAAGCATTAACACGCTATGTAGAAACCCAACGACGAGAGGCAAGTGCATTTTATATTATTCAAATTTGGTTTTCTGAACACTTTTTTGTTTTTGAAAGTAACGAAGATGATTCATGATGCCATAAAGATGACACTTTTGGTCACCGATTAATATTCTCAGTTTACTTCTGTGATGCAGTCCTTAAAACTTCATGTATTGAAGCTTGGCAAAAATGTTGAAGATTTAAAGTTCAAGTTGGTGAGTGCTCTGATGTGCTTATCAATCAATTGTGTAGTTCACATTATATTTTCCAATGACAGTCACTTGATTCGTCTTGAACCAGGCCAAAAGTGAGGAAGCTCATATACAGGGTGACAAAGATCAAAACATTCAGTTGGTGGGTGTCTCGTTTTGCATATTACTTCATGTTTTGTTTGTTTAAGCATGGCATTAGATCGGAGTTTTGGTAATGATATTGCTGTGTGCAGGAGCAGGAGCAGGAGAAGACAAATCCAGCATCTGAAAATATAGAACCTGATTCTGATTTTGAAGTTCATAAATCAAATTCTAGTCATGTGGATTATGGGCAGGTCAGGGTTATTCCTTGTGTTGGGTGTTCATTAGAAGTGATAATACGGGTAGGCTGGGTAATTTGGTCAAAACAAGTTGGGTCAAATCAGGTTGGGTTGATCTACACACTTTCCTTTTTGTTAATATGTTGAATACAAATTTATCAAAAAATGTTTTTATCATAATAAATTGAAATAAAACATTACAAGAGTCTGTAAGCATTAAAAATAAACTTATGAGTTTATGACCTTTTTCATCCTGCTTTTGGCTTCTGTTTTTTTTTTTTTTCCGTTTGACCCGCTAGCTAAAAAAGAATCCGTCTAACCAATTAAAAGGTGACCCAATTTAGTGTGTACAAGCTCCGGAATCACTTTATAAAGAACATGTCACTGTATTGATAATAGCTCTCCCAATCTTGTTTAATCTGTCACTTTTTCATTGTAGACATATGGAGAAAAAAAGAACTTTTTAGAAAAAAAGAAAAGAAAAGAAACGGACAAAGAAGTGTGTGTTTAACCTGAACCAGTATTTGTCAGACTAGTTGTTCATCCAACCCATTATTTTACCAACCTATACCAAATGCATATAATTGCACAAAATTTTATTAGTAGCTTATATGCCATTTGGTGAGAATATAAGTTTTCCTCTAGAAGCTACACTTATAACAAGTTCAAGATATAATATACTCTAAAGTCTAAACTCTAAAGGCAGTAATTCTGACCCATTTACGTATAAAGTTATAAATGCGTTGATTTTGGTTGTCTTACCTCAAACAGGTCAATAATTTTTTTCAGCCAAAGTGAAAGTGGTTTGTAGGTTGCCCAAGGTCGATTTGTAGTGCTTACAACCTTCTAGTTGGTTAGTTTGTTGTATCCAAAGATATAATTAGTGTAGTAATATTGCTTATGTAATAATAGCAAACACCCTGTGCTTCAGCAAATATAACATAATAATTAACACGTGATTTGTGGGTCAACCCAAACTGACCCAGCCTGTTTGATCAGTCACCCAACTCACAATCTCACATAACTTGTAGCCTAAAGTATAATTTTCAAAACTCACTTCTTAGTTACTAGTATAAAACTATAAATGAATTCAATATCTTTACGTGTGGGTTCTATCTGCTATTCATAAAATCTATGCATGACATTATTATTTTTGTTCTGAAACTTTAATTTATATGCAACCTTGAAGGAAAGAGAGCTTCCCGGAGATGCTTTATTTTTCTCAAGTGAAATTGATACCTTGCAAGATCCAGTAACTAGATGTGAAGATCAATTAAGAGACTCTTCCATGGAGTTCAAGGAGAAGGATTGTGTTGACTTTAGTGACGCTGAAGTAGACATGAACCCCCAAAGAGACAGAGATGAATGTGAGTTCACAGAAACTAATTCAAAAGCTTCGATCGTGTCTATGAAAGAAACCCGTGAAAGTGAATCAGCTAAGACGCATGAGGCTTCAACTTCTCCCATTGAATTCAAGGTTAAGATTTTTTATTGTTGATCTCAATTAAGGGGGTATCTGGATGTGCATTTGAAAGATATTATCTAATATTTTGATTTCAAGTAGTAATCAGCTTTTAGTGTTGGGGTAGCTTATGATGAGATGATTGTTTCGCTGTGAATTATATAAGTATGGTACTATCTAAAACAAAAAACTGATTATTAGGCGGCAAATTTACTTGTGAAGCATCAATTTGTCTATGACGTGCTTAAGTAAGCCAAACACTGACACTAACATAGCTGATCTTATTGTATTCAATCAGCCTAAACACGGCCAAGCATATATCTTGCATTACATTTTGTTATATTCAAGTGTTATTTGGTTTTGGATTATTTTGTATCCCATATTTTTACGATGCTCACAAATAATCCCTAAAGCCTTTTTATTTTTGTCTTTGTCATTTGTTGGTGATGAAAGATATATTGGGCTTCTGGCTTTTATCTTGATCTTAACTTGGCATATGTTTGTCTATTATAGCCAGAAGGACTAGCAGGCGATGAGCCTTCTGTCTCTCTCACGAGGAGTGAGGTCCCATTTTCAACAGTACCTGAACCTGGAGTCAACAAATCGAATGAGAAACCACACAGATCATCCCTTCTATCCAATAGAGAAAGGCTGCTTTTGAGGCAACAAGCCCTTAAGATGAAGAAACGTCCCGTTCTTGCTGTAGGTAAGCTACCAGTGCTAATGAGAGTGTTGGAAAATTGGCTGGTCAGGCAGGTTGGGTAACGGGTCAACCAGTTATCTTTTAATCTTTTTTTTTTTTGGCTAAAAAAGAAGCTAAGTCAGGTTGGGCTGATATGTCAACATTTTCAATTGAAATTATTTAAATAATCAATGTAAGATGGAGTAACATGAATACATGATAACAAAAACTGTAGTATTACAATATCAGTCTAGCAATTTTGAATATATCAGTCTAAGCACGTGAAAACGCTTTGGGAGACTTTTGATCTTTTTAGCCCCTTCAACCCGTTCCATCTTTTGCTAGGTTGTTAATTCTGCTCTTTAGTGTACAATATTGATACCATTTTTATATTTCAGGAAGAAGCAATATTGTCACAGGAGTGGCTAAAACAATTAAAACTCACTTTCAAAAACACCCCCTTGCTATTGTGAACATCAAAGGTCGGGCCAGAGGGACTTCGGTACAAGAAGTGGTTTCGAAACTAGAGGTTTGCTACTTCGCACCAACTCTACCACTGTATCACATATAAACCAGTAGGCAGTAGCAGGACCACTGATAAATGATAACCAACTTGTCCTTTTGACAATATATGCAGGAAGCCACTGGTGCAATCATGGTATCCCAAGAACCAAATAAAGTCGTACTTTACAGGGGTTGGGGGGCTACTACTACACGTGATTCTAACCAGACCAATGGGAATTACAAACCAAGTGACAACGAGGGTACACTAAAGCCTATCATATCTCCAGAACTCATATCAGCAATAAGGTTTGAATGCGGATTGCAAAATAACAGAGTCGAACAGAGTGAAGTGGTCACTGAAAATCAATCCCCCTTTAGATATAGGACTAATTGAGCTACAATTTTCCCCTTTATATGATGCCATGGCCAATTAGCCATGATGTAAAGCTAATCCTTTTAAATGCCAATTTTTATACTTATATGTTGATTGTATAGCATTTGATTTTGCACACTATTGAATGTGAGGGGAAATCAAGGTACTAAATGGTGCGTGAAGACCTTAACGGTTAAATAGGTATCGAAGTTGTAGTTAAGAAAGTAAAGAAACAAAAGATAAAATGAATCTGAATAAATTCTTGTAAATAAGCCAAAGTCACTGGCAAATGGAAAGGGCAGGTAAATTCAAAGGAATAGTAACGGGGAACCAATGATTATGGGTATGATAAATTTATGGGGACCATGGCTGTTTTTCTTTATAAAAAAGGTAACATTTAGGCGCACGAACCCCGCAAATTGCAGGCGGCTAACAATAAATATCAAAACTATACAGTATTAAATTTACGGCTATCCTCCATTTAATCTTATTATGCTTGGAACGGCTTTTATATCACAAGAAACCGCGAGATTTTATGCTTTGAAGATCCTTATAGGGTGCGTATCCAACTTGTTAAAACATTCTCGCTATCCAAATACACCATTATGTACCAAATGATACTTTTCTTGTCTGCTTCTCAAATCGCATGTGTTTATGTAAATATCTAACCGAGAAAAGAATAAGCAATCCATCAATGACATTTACCATTACTTATCAATGAAACACCAAGGAAGCAACTTGACACGAACACAACATGTGTTTGATATCATCCCATCCATTATCACACTTCCCGGCTAAGAGTACAAAGAATATAGATGGGGAACCAATGATTATGTGATAAACTAATCGTGTTATTGCGCATTAGTTTGTTAATAATTTGCATCTTTTAAGTGATGACAAACGATCAAAGGTTACTGATACACCGATTACCGGTTTTATAGATTGGTCAGTGCCTCAGTCATGATGGTATTTTTTGAACAGTCAGTCCGTATTCGACATCAGGGGACACCTCACCGTATAATGGTGAAGCCCTGCACGTACTCTAGATTACGATATATAGACCATAAGCCGTCACAGCCTTACAGGTGATTCAGAGGAAAAACCCTTAAGATATGTCACTCTAGAGAGTCGAGCCCATGACCTGAGAGGGATGACCTTAGCCGGTTGATCTAGCCTTTACTGTCAAAATAATATTTAAATATGATGCTAAAATTCGAAAAATATTTAAATCAAAACTAATAAACTACTATTATCAGGCTAAAAAATGGCCAACTTTATAGCACAACGAGTGGTGCTTATTTTAACACTTCTGCTTACCTAAAAAAAATTTCTATCATGACCGCTACGCTGCAGGCAACGACGTCGTATGGTTTCAGTGTTTCCTCACCTCCGACGAACCTCCATTTCCGTCTCCCATGTTTCCGGCAATTCGTTAAGGTTTCAGCCAGCTTGCAGGTTTCATACTTTCCTTTCTCTCTACTCTCTTTATAGTATTATATATATATATGTATATGTGTGTGTGTGTATTGATTTTGATTTTGTTAATTGACCGATGATGAATTGTTTTGATTGGATAATTAATTAATTATTAAGGTTGAAAATAATGGAGGTGTATCGGATGATACAATTAAGCCAACTGAGAAAAAACCTGAGGAAATTACAAAAGAATTGAGTGTGGATCCGCCTGAAAATGCTGCCGGAACTTCGCAACGGAAAGACGAAGGCGAGGAGGTTGTTAGTGCTACTCCGGCTGCTTCCGTAGTCACTCCGGTCGTTGCTGAAGGTGAAAGTTTTATGAATATTTTATGCATTGCTGAATTTGATTGATTAAATTAGTCAAGTTAAAGAATTTGTTGAGGGTTTAGAATATTTTAGGTCTCGTGGCTCGTTGATTTTATGTATAAATGGTATATGTATATGGGGTCTATTACGAACTAAATATTTGCGAAGAATTGTAAGTACACAAACTCATTTTCTGTAAATGTTTTATAAATTTTTTGAATTTCTAGACGGATAGTGATGGCTTAAGTTGAAAGAATCGAGATTTCTGGTTTATGCATTTGAAATAAAAGGGTAATTGGATGGAAACCCCCTGATCCCATGTACCATTTGGTACCCACTAATCCCTCAACCAGGTCCAGGTAATTCTCAACCACTTAATAATCCCCTGATTATCTCAAGTTTGCCTTTGGCAAGACTTGA
>JANDBE010000048.1:33669524-33682214 GCA_024320915.1 Erigeron philadelphicus
AACTTATCTCTTTATCCTGGAAAATCTGAGTTGCCATTTCTCCCATCAAATACACAGGTACTTTACTTTGGTTGGATTCTTATACATGATTTAATACCAAAAAATGATTGACTTAGCGTATTGTATCAAGGCTTCAGAATGGGAGAGTGATCACTCGTTTTGCTCTATATGACTGTAGTTTTTTGCTAGGATGTGAAACTTCACTAGGGCATATGTAAAGTGATTTCATGTTACTAGCATTACATCTGCATATTAATTGCAGGCAGTCATCTTGCAACCGCTTGGAGATAGAGGAATTGCAATACTTGGAGGTGACACCATCCGTGGCTTCACAACATCTGATCAGGTGTGCATTCATCTTTTATGATACACAAAGCCTGCTATTGTTTTCCACCCCTGAAATCCCTTTGAAACATGCCATCCACAGTTTCTTGAATATATGCTTGACACAAAGTTTAATGAAAATGTACGGCTATTTGTCAAATATATGAAATAACCTGCTTGTGAATTTGTGCATCTGTTTCACATTAGTTGTAATGATTATATTTGGCAAGTGAAATAACATGTAAACTTTATATATAAGAAAATTCTGCAATTTTCATATAACATTCTAGCAAGGAATGTGGATGGTTGGTTACTAGGTTTTATGTAATGGTTATCATCCAATGATTTCTTTTACTTCTACTCAAGTCACTGTGGCCTTTTAATCATCTCTCTTTACTTGTGCAGGCATGGATTACATTAATAGGAGAGAAGTTGGATGCGACACTTTCTAAGCATATGTCCAGCGTCCCTTTGGCAAGTACCGAAGCAAGATAATGATGTTCTTACTTGATCTGGTTCTGGACATCCCTAACACGGTAAGTTTCTACATGACTTACAATTGAAAATGTACTATTGGGTGTAGAATCATTGGTTATAGCTGTTAATACCACCATTGTATTTCAGGGAGAAGCAATATTGTCACTGGAGTGGCTAAAACAATTAAACTCACTTTCAGAAACACCCCATTGCCATTGTGAATATCAAAGACCTAGCCACATAGAGTTCAGTGCAAGAAATGGTTTTAGAATTAAAGGTTTGCACCGCAACTTCATAGCTTTATTATATAAACCAGTAGCTGGCCCACTAAACTTGGCACTCCTAATTTACTTGCAGGAAGTAAGAGTGCGCTTTTCATCACTCAAAAACCAAATAAAGTCGTATGATGGGGTTGAGGCGCTGCTCCTACACACGATACTAACCAAACTAACGGAGCACTAACCAAGTGACTGCAAAGTTGTAGTTAAGCTGAATATCTCCAGAACTCAATTCAACAAGTAGGTGTGCGGACTTAAGTATAACAAAGTCAAAGAGAGTGAAGTAGTCTGTTCAACTCCCTTTTATATTGATTATGAATATATGAGCTAAAGATCTTTCATTTTTATTGGATACCAAGGCCCTCATGTAAAGCTAATCGTTTTGACCATGTTATAGAGTTAATTGGTTACTCATTCTTTCGCAGATGAGGAAGTCTTGGGGTTCAAGACCTACCTCTAGCTTGCCCCACTGTGCTAGCCACTAGGCAAGTTTGACAATTGATAAATTATTCAATCTTTAGTAGATATACTTCAAGGGTTTAAAAAAATGCCACGACTTTAGTTTCGGGGGTTTATTATTCTACTAGTCATTTGGTGTTGCATCAAATTTATGAAATTTGATGTGTGTATGTACGTATGTGATATATCAAATGACTAGTAGTATATGTACGTTTTAAAGTAGAACGAGTTAGAGTAGTTTACTTTGATTGGAGGGTGCTTTGAATTGCACTAGTGACACGCTCGTTGTCGAAATAAAAAGGTCGGAAAATGTCTCACGTACCTCCTTCGTTGAATAATGAAAAATAGTGTCATCATTTGTCATGGTTTGTTGACCTTGTGAGGGACCGGCTTCTTGTGCTTTTCTCGCCGGACAAGAACAACGAAGTTTATATGTTTCCCCAATGTTGAGTTTGCATTTTTCACAAAAAGAGGGTGACAATATTTATATCGAGCCTTGATATCACAATATGACAACTTAACTAATTCAAAGTGTTCTGTTCTTTTAGTTGGTGATATAGCCACCACCGTTGCCGCACTTGTGGAACCAATACCGGCAGATTGCGTTTGCGAAACGGGATTAGGCTCCATTTTGTGAGAGATTTGATATGTGTATCTGTATGTATAATATAGTGTAATATATGTAAAATATAGTGTATATATATGTATAATATAGTGTATATATGTAAAATATAGTGTTTTTGTAAGATTTTTATGAATATGTTGTAAAAATACAAAGAAACTCATTATAGATATATATACAAGTTGTAGGATGACAAAATGGTAATTAAATGGTCAAATAAATGGGTTCTAACGGTCAAAAGGACCAAAAACGGTTATTTTTAACGGCTTCTAAAGGGTTAGTTAAAAAATTGGTTCCGATCCAGTTTCTCGGACGAATTTTTGAAACCGGTTTCTGAGGAACCAATTTAGGACTTTTTTTTTAAGAAAAAGAAATCTGAAGAACCGGAGTTCCATACCAGTATCAATACCCGTTTATTTGGATCGGTTTTTTTAGAACCCTTTTTTTTTTCCAAATGTCTAGATTCAAGTATTAAACCCTCGGAATTTATATTGGGCTAAAAGCCTAAAATGAAAGCCCAAAGCCATCAGATCATAAGACAAAATGATACTCGTACAAAATTGCTCCCAGAAGAATGGATAATTTTATATTACAACGAGTGGTGCACCTCTTCTCTCTCTATTTCCAAATCAAAAAATATCTTTTTACAGTTAGCCAAATCATCATATCAGATATACATACATATACACACACTCTGTATATATATATACTACTTCACTGTCGATGATCACTACCTTCCAGATACTTTTAATCCTATCCTAAATTTGTAACATTATGAACACGATTAGAGCTTTACCGGCAACGACGTCCTACGCCGCCGTCGCTTTCGGCGTTTCCTCACCTCCGACGAACTTCCGTTCCCGTCGATCCGCCGTCACGGCCAAAGGTAAGCTTACACGCTCGCGTGCTCTTACTCGATAATTTCAGTTTATTATTCGTTTAAAACCCTAGCTCTGGCCTCTGTGTATAGAATTAGTTATTAGAAATGCCTTCAGCCTTCTTTAATTGATGCTCATAATTTTAGTTTGGCCTCATTCGTTTTCGTTTCGAGATTTCGGTTTCACATAGAAGCTCAAGTTATGATATCTAAGCTGATTTTTATATATGTTGCTTGTCAGGATATAATTGTGTTCATATATGAATATGAATTCTAACTTTCTAAGTTAGTTCATTAGGATTTCTAATTTGTTAATTTAATCCGGCTAGTGTAGGCGGTATACTATAATATGTTCACTTAAGGCCTTATCCTTAATTTTGCTCATGTATATCGCTACTCGTAAGTTTATACTACATATTCGAAACCAAATCTTTATAGAGATAGTTCACCAGGAGTATGGAGTAATATATACCTTGAGACATTCCTTCTGGCGATTTTTAAACTTATATTACTTGCGATTTGGACAAGAGATTAGCATTGCCAAGCTTAAGTTAATTTTGTGTTAAAAAGGTAGTTGTATTAGGTTACGCTGTTAAAGAAGTAACAAATTTATTAGTCATACTTTTTGTTGATTGAATGCTGGTTACTAAGGTTATTTATCTTTGATTGATTTTTTTCAGCTGAGCCAACAGATAAATCTGTCGAGATTATGAGGAAATTTTCAGAGCAGTATGCTCGTAAATCTGGCACATATTTCTGTGTTGACAAGAGTGTTACCTCTGTAGTTATCAAGGTACCACACTTTTCTACCTACTGTGAGACTCAGTTATTCATGTGTAAAGTATAAGGAAATGGTGAGTATAGTGGAAATGTAGGTCAACATATGATGGTCAATATGTGCCATGGACTTATCATTTCCTTTACATACTCGTCTAACTTAAAATTGATTTGTTACGCATACGCTTTTACAGAGCTCCTTTATCAGACCTCCTAGTTTGCTGTTGAGTGTTGAAGTAGCTTGAAGTTCCTTATAAATGCAACTTAAACTGTAATACGACATGAAAACAAAGGGTTAAACCGTGAAATGATTATATGCTGTAATATACTAAAAATGGTTGGTATAGTTAGAACTTTCATGGAAGTGGTTGTAGACACTCTATTAAATATGCTGAAAGTATTATCATTGTATATTCCTAATGCGTGTTACTTATGAGACAAATGAGTCCTTTTGCAGTAAGTTATAAGTCTATTTTTATATTTTGCGAGGCTTGGCTAAAAAGGTGTCCAATATTAGGAGTAATTTTCATAGGTGAGGACTCCTGCCAATGTATAAGTTAGTAACATCTCTCCATGATCTTCATCTAACCACAAGGATTAGTAATTGCTATATGTTCTGTATCTTTCTTTTGGAGCATGTAGAGGAATAAATCAGTATCTTTAACTTGCAAAAATGTCTATAAAACTCGTTGCAGTTCTCTGTTCAGTTATGTGCCTATTTGGTCTAGGTTTTGAATTTTGATAGTGATTGGAGGTTTTAAAAGTCTCTAGAGCTGATAGTATAACACTAGGAAGAGAACCATTACATCTAAAATTTGATTATAAAGTTAACGTGTCTGCTAATTAATTATTGATACAGGGACTAGCTGACCACAAAGATTCCTTGGGTGCGCCGCTTTGCCCTTGCAGGTACATGTGCAATCCTTGCTCATTTATCTCCAAAGAATATGTTAAATTTATCCTTATAGCAAAGAGTTCGTGTACATCACTATATAGATCACATATTATAAGATTTGGTTTGTAAACAGGCACTATGATGACAAAGCAGCAGAGGCAACACAAGGCTTTTGGAATTGCCCTTGTGTTCCCATGAGAGAAAGGTAAATTTGAAGTCTCATTAGATATTATTTAGTTCTCTAATGAATTGCTAGTTATTGTCTTGTCATTAATAGAGCTATATAGCTGTTATATTTGAGCTTTTTATTTGTTCTATTCTACTTTTAATCTCATACCTTCATTCTTACATCTCAATGTTGTACAACACAGTATGAATTACCAACTATAAGTCATCTACAATCCGAATGAATCCAATAAGCACACCCACTTCTGCGTTTTTTATACGACCGAAATCTAGTACCACTGTGACCTTACACATCTCATTACCCATCCAGCTGAACATGTCTGATGTCTGTGCAATCAGAATACTAAGGAGATATCGACGGTGCTTCATCATTCTTCACTTCTCCTAACTTAGTCTAAATTCTCAGACCACACTTAAATTTTGCAGATAATAAGAACACATACAGGAAGCTCTCCATTGTATTGCTACTGTAGCTGCATTCTGCAATACTTTGACATAATCCTGTCTCATAATCTTTGCCTCACATCTACCTTAGATCTTGAATCTTTTTTTCTGAATAGCGACAAACCCGTTTTCTGCTTAGTATTATAGTAGTTTATTAACCTATGCAAGCTCCACTTGTAAAGTTCGAAAGATATATTGTCGCAACATAGTAATATTCAAAATCATGTTATGATATCGAGAATAGTATTGTTACAAGAAATGTGAGTGCCAGATTATTTTAATTGCGTTTAGCAGCCTTAAACTTTCTATTCATATAGCACTATAGCTGATCGAAATTATTTTTTTTTTGTTTCTCAGAAAGGAGTGCCATTGCATGCTTTTCCTCACTCCTGATAATGATTTTGCTGGTGACGAGCAGGTAATACTCTCTCTTTTAACATATCTAGATTTCAAAAAAGCACAACAGTTTCAAGTTGATATTTCTGTGATTATAGAATGTCAAGCAATTAGAAAAAGTGATTCTACTTGAATAACTCTTGCTTGAATGTAACATAGAGGTCAATGTTTCACTATTTTACGAGTCAGTAACTGGTACTATTGGTGGCAGAACAGGTGGGCGGTCGGGCAATTTGGGTAACAAATTAATACGGGTTGGGTAGCTATATCTGCCACCACTTTTGTTTGTCCATTTTTTTGAAAATCTGAACTAATCAAATTTTTAATGTGTCTACTGAAAACATTGGACCCCTCTGTATTTGATAAAGCCATCTAGGGTTTTACGTACCTTGAGTAGAAGTAGTAGCTATTTTGACCCACCATTATTGTGTGTTTATTTGGAATATGTTTCCATCTTAAATTGGTTAAATGAGTCTGGATTAAAAGGTTAGCTAAAGCTGTCCAAAGTGTACATGTAATACATATAATTATAGTAACAAAGATTCATATAATTATAGTAACAAAGATTATATATACATATGACTAAAACTCATAACCCTAAACATACCTGAAAAGGCGAGGAAAGAAAAAGAGTTGAATTTATGTGTAAACGAAGTTAACCTAGGGTGTATACTCAAAAGTTTTAATTCATAGTAAGAAGTTATTATAAGTTATTGTGAATCTAAATTGATCTGGAATAATATCAATGTGTTAAAGTTATACCTCTGTTTGTGTTTACTTTTCTGTTTGGATATCTTACCAAATCGTACAATCTCTCCTCCTTCCCTCCCTCAATGAATGCAGGTCATTTCTATGGAAGAAATCAAAGAATCAACTGCCAATATGTAGTTTAGGTAGGTGCACCCCTTTTTTGGTACACAAGTATTGATTACATGTATAATTTTGTATGTTCATATGATATCAAATCATTGTCACTTTGGGTGTGATCTGATCATTACATTAACAAAAAACCAACTATTATAATAATATACAACGAATTTTCGAAATTGTTGGTTTCATAATAATTTCTATCTTTACAGTTTTGGTATGTATGTGACCATGTGAGTGATTATATGCCTCCTAAAAGATATTAAATGACACTGTAGATTTGTAAGAATTTTAGAGAATGTGAATATTTGTGGCTTTTATATCGTGTGCTCATATGGTTTTATTCTATATATGTGAGGAATATTAGGCACCGAAATGGTGTTTATATAGTGACACATGTAGCCATCAACTATTTTTGAAAAGAATTCAACGAGGATGGGGCCATGAGGGTCCCACTAACATGCTCATGGTCTCATATCGAAACATGTCATTGTAAATTGTGAGTTTATGACCCATCCAACACAAACCTTTCTGGCATATCCCTTGTCCCACTACGCATTCATTCACGTACTTTTTTATGGTGAAAAGTTAAGGAGTGATTTTAAGTTTTAAATTATCATTTTGTTGTTTGTAAAGAAAGCTACAAAGTTGATTTATATAGTAGTTTCCAAGCATGGAAATTTCCCAATTTTTTTTTTATGATAATGATGGTGGTTGTTTTTTCTTTACAAGTTTAGTGCAGCTGCTTGTCTTCGTCTAAAATTAGCTCTTAATTATTTATGGTTTTGACAAAGACGAGGAACTTTGTCAATTTCTCTAAGTTACGTTCAACTTTGAAAGTAGTAGTCATTTGAGAATCTTAAAATAAAAATCTCAAGTATACGCTATATATGATTTTGATGAAGAGGGTCTAGAGGATCTATCGAGTGTGAGACCATTCATTGTTTGATGCAATGTAAATGTATCAACATGCAGCTGTTTTAAAAAGATGATCGCTCTTATGCAACATGGTCGGTCACTTTAGAGAGATGGAACGAGAGTTGCTCTATTATAGAAGCAAAAGGACCAATGGCAAGTTAAATTAATTGCGCGACTTAATTTTGGAGACACAAAAATCAAAAGCAATTTTATTCAATAAACTGTACAAGAAGAATACTTGCTAGTTACTACGCCTATTTGATGTATTTGTAATAAAGTAAAGCGATAAACCAAAACGTGTCGTTTAGACATTACTTAGCCGTTATTAGCAATACAAAAGTTTAGAGAAAGTTTAGACAGTTAAGTATCACAACTATTTTTTAAAAATAGATGTCTACTTGAAAAAAAAAAAGATATGCTATTATGATGACTTGTGTATTACAATGACAAGATTATATCATTGTCCTTATTTTTTCATAAACTCTTAGAAATTAATTTAGCAAACGTTGATATCAAAAATAAGATGATCAAGTTTATTTCTGATTTTATAATGGACACTTATTTTGAAACAATTTAAATGTAAAAGTAATACTTTGATTAGAAAGGATGAATTTTTATATACATAATAATGTATTAATAACATTTTCTTTAAACTGTCATTATATATATTAAAAAAATTAGAAAAAGTGGTTATAAGAATGTACTCCCATAGTCCCATGTAAACAAGGGCAAATGATCGGAACCGGTTCTAGTGAACACAATAAATAACCGGTTTTTGGGTAATGTTTGAACGATTTTTTTTCGGTTTTTTTTGTCCAAAAACAACTTGGAATGGATTTTTGTATTCGAAAATAAAACCGGTTCCAAACTGATCGGTTCTTGAAGAATCGGTTTTCTTCGATCCTAAATCTCGATAACCCGAACCCGTTTTTTTCCCCTTACGCGTTATACACCTTTTCTTCTTTTTTTTAATGAAATAAAGAAACAAAAAAGTTATACTACGAGTATTATTTTGTTAGCAATAATAACTCAAAACACGAGAAGCGAGGGAGTGGAAACACCACACAAACAACAATAAATTTCACTTTCAATCTCCCACCGTGATTAGTGCTACTCTGTCTAAACTAAAGCGGCGCGTCATTCCCACGCGCCTTCTCTGCTCAAAACCCAGACCCCTATTCTCATCCCATTCTTAGAAAAATCCTATAAAACAACAACAATGATAATAATGGCGTCTTCTATCAAAGCATTACTGACACTAACAATCTCAATCTCATATTTAATATGGTACTCCCACTGTCAACTGCAGCTAACCACATCTCACTACCAAAAAACATGTCCAAAATTCGACCAAATCATGCAAGAAACAACAACAAACAAACAAATCTCAACACCAACAACCGCAGCCGCCGCCCTGCGTCTCTTATTCCACGACTGTTTAGTCGAAGGTTGCGACGGTTCTGTACTAATATCATCCACACATTTCAACAAAGCCGAACGCGACGCCGATATCAATCTGTCTCTACCTGGCGACGGATTTGATATAGTTGTTCGTGCTAAAACAGCTCTAGAATTAGCCTGCCCAGGTACTGTTTCATGTGCCGACATTTTAAATGTCGCCGCACGAAATTTAGTCACTATGATGGGCGGTCCTTTTTATAATGTTAAACTTGGGAGATTGGATGGAAAGATTTCTAAAGCGTCTAGAGTTGATGGAAACTTACCAAAACCGACTATGTCGGTTTCTGAACTGATAAGCCTTTTCGGATCAAAAGGCTTTTCAGTTCAGGAAATGGTCGCCTTATCGGGCGCCCATACAATTGGGTTAAGTCATTGTAATGAATTTAGTAATGATATTTATAATTATAGTAAGTCTATACAAGTTGACCCGAGTTATAATAAAAGGTATGCTGATGGGTTAAGATCAGCTTGTAAGGATTATAAGAAGAATCCGAGTTTGTCGGTTTTTAATGATGTCATGACACCGAGGAATTTTGATAATGTGTATTACCAAAACTTGCCTAGAGGGCTTGGAGTGTTGAAATCGGATAGGGCGTTGGTTATGGATTCCAGAACTCGGCCGTTTGTTGAGTTGTATGCGAAAGATCAGAAGGCGTTTTTTAATGCGTTTGGTTTGGCCATGGAGAAGCTTAGTTTGGTTGGTGTCAAGACTGGTCGGAATGGTGAGATTCGCCGTCGGTGTGATTCGTTTAATTAGGTCAGATTTTGCATCACTTTGCTTCATTTCTATGGGAATTTGTTATTAATTTTGAACCTAAATGATGATATAATATCATATATATATAATTTGTATACTAAAATCTATTTCTTTGGTGATTAAATAATAATTTTTGAACTTAATGTAGCTTATAATCTTTTTATGGATCATGTGATTGGCATGTCTGCTAATTAAGGTTGCTTAAAAATGTGTAATTTTATATCTTATTAAGTTTTTGAAATACCATAGCTTATTTTTAGTGCTTGGGTTAGCTTAGTTTCAAGGTTATTTACATTTGGCGGATCTTTGATAAGCCACATTTTTGTGGCTTATTTGGCAATTAAAAGTCATCATAAGCTCCTAAGTCCAAAATTAGCCAGAATATGAAGCTTATTAAAGATAAGCCAAATGAAAACAAGGAATACGTCAAAAAAATAAGTTGAACCAAACATAATCACTTTTTTAAGTACCACTTGATTGCATTTCAAATAAATGCAATCCTTATAAAGATAAGCCAAATGAAAACTAGCTTATGAACTTAATAAACTTTTTTGTACCTCCAGTTTTAGCTTCTCAAAAATAGCTTATTTATCTCAATGATGCTAATAAGTCATAGAGTTTTCCATCGAAAAAGACTTGTAGTTTCATTACTGAAGCAAAATGTCAATAGTTAAAACACACAGAAGAATAAGTACCTGAAAATAGTATCACATATATGCTTAGAGTTATACTTTTGATCTAATAATATGTTGGTTCCAATCTCTCTATAAATGCGATAATTCATTAAGACTGATTAACATAAACAGTAAAAATTAAGACACTTATGGTTAATTGTATATATGGAAGCTATATTTAACCAACAACCAGTAGTTCAATATCATAATAACTTGCACAAGATATACGGATACGCACACATATGGTTCTTAGGAAAGCATATATATTTCATTAAAAGTACTCATGCTTCAGAGTTCACAGCAAGAGTAAGCTAATCCGCAAGCAACATTAATCAGATATCAAAAGACAAGACCAATTTATTTATTTGACCTTAGTAAGTTATCAAAGTAGGTCTTCATGGGCACATTGGTCTACCAGCTTGAGTCTTGAG
Organism: Erigeron philadelphicus; assembly: GCA_024320915.1. Taxonomy (NCBI): domain Eukaryota; kingdom Viridiplantae; phylum Streptophyta; class Magnoliopsida; order Asterales; family Asteraceae; genus Erigeron; species Erigeron philadelphicus. The sequence continues at coordinate 33,680,368 of JANDBE010000048.1, forward strand.
GTCGGTGTAGCATGTGCCACAAACTTCTCTGTTGCTCCCATCGCTTCCTGGAGGAACACAGTTGCATTGGTGGCAGCATGACATACAGGCTCTGTGACACTTGTCTTGGTTTAAATGTAGTTCACACCTTAAGCCACATGAAGAAAAACATCCTGCAAATACATATTAAAAAACTATCAGTCGTGATTCTTGAAGCTCATGATATAATATTGAAGGTTTGATTGTTTCTGGACCAAAGAAATTTTACCTTTGATGTCTGCTAGTGGGCTTGGTGGCTTAATGTTCTGTATAATAGTGTTGTAACAAGGTGGCTTGGATGGAGCGATATTTGGTGAGTAAGGACTTGGTGGATTGACGGGTGGTGGAAAGATAATGCCGGGTGGATATGCTGGTGGTGGAGAGGCACTGGGTGAAACAGGACTTGGTGGATTGGCGGGTGGTGGAGAGACACGGGGTGAAATTGGACTTGGTGGATTGGCAGGTGGTGGAGAGACACTGGGTGAAATGGGACTTGGTGGATTGACGGGTGGTGGAGAGACATTGGGTGAAATAGGACTTGGTGGATTGGCGGGTGGTGGAGTCAAGGTGGGTGAGTAAGGACTGGGTGGCGGAGTCGAAGTGGGTGAGTAAGGGCTGGGTGGTGGAGTCGAGATGACTGAGTAAGGGCTGGGTGGTGGAGTCAAGGTGGGTGAGTAAGGGCTGGGTGGTGGAGTCGAGGTGGGTGAGTAAGGACTAGGTGGTGGAGTCAAGGTGGGTGAGTAGGGACTGGGTGGTGGAGTTGAGGTCGGTGAGATAGGAATTGCTGGTGGTGGGGCTGAAGCTGGTGGTTGAGGAATGGGCGGAGTGTTATTTGGAGTACTAGGAGATGGTGGAGTTGTAGTGTTGCAAGATGGTGTGGGTGGTGGAGAGGAAATGGGAGGCTGAGGAATTGGTGGAGCAATGGCAGGTGCGACTGGTGTCGGTGTAGGTGCGATGGGAGGAGCGATTCCGGGTGCAATAGGAGATGGTGATGGTGTAGGAGGGACGGGTGGAGCGATCCCTGGTGCAATAGGAGATGGTGATGGTGGAGGTGTTCTTGGTACTATAGGGGCTGTGGGTGGAGCGATGCCTGGTGCAATAGGAGATGGTGATGGTGTAGGAATGGTCGGGGTGATAGGTGACGTAGGAGGGACGGGTGGAGCGACTCCAGGTGCGATAGGAGATGGTTTAGGAGTGGGCGGTGTGACTGGTGATGTAGGAGCGATCCCTGGTGCTATCGGAGATGGTTTTGGTGTAGGAGCAGGCGGTGGTAATGGTGTAGGTGCGCTGGGTGGAGTGATCTGTGGCGAACTAGGAGACGGTGTAGGTGCACTGGGTGGAGTGATCTGGGGTGAACTAGGAGACGGTGAAGTTGGGGTTGGTGCAACAGGAGGTGGTGGAGTTGGGGTGGTGCAAGGTGTTTGAGAAATACTAGGAGGAAGGGGGAGTGGTATATTAACTGATGGTGCTGGTGCGCTAGCTGGAGTTATAGTTGGTGATTGAGAAATAGGAGATATTGAGGGTGATCTAGCTGGTATTGGTGGAGCTGCAGTGGGGGAAATTGAAGTAGGTGCATTCCCAATTGAAATAGATGGACTCGTGGGTGATGGAGCTATCGTGTTGCACCCAGGGGGAGGGGTGGGTGGATTAGGCAGTGATGGTGGAATTGCAGGTGGTATTGAAGGTGCTGGGCTAGGTGTAGGGAGTGGCGGAGCTGCAGTGGGACATGATGGCGTACCCGGAACGCTAGGTGTTGGGCTGATAGGCAATGGTAAACTTCGCGGCGGTGAAGGTTCAGGTAACAGAATTGGGGCGCCAAAACTGACATG
>JANDBE010000048.1:33688711-33700373 GCA_024320915.1 Erigeron philadelphicus
TCTAATCACAATAAAACCATTTGCCCATACTAGATCAACCCCCCTTAATTTAAGTGTAACTTTACCCTTAAACAGATACTATTGTAAAACCGTGTATTTAACACGGGTTTAAAATCTAGTTTTATCCAAAACCCTTTTAAGTCATTCTAAAGAACGTAGTATAATAAATTAATAGTAATGTTATAGCTTTTGATGGTAATCCAAAGTCCAAACTCCAAAGCATAGGAGCTCTATGAGGCCCAAGGCGAAGTGGGCTTTCGATAATTACTTACTTAGTATGGCTCAATGCCTTTCTACTTTTTATTTCTGATTTTGTGGCCCAAATTAATAATTCAAAGTTAAGTCATAAATTTCTTTTATCCTATACAAGCAAAAACCAAAAAGATATAAGTTAATTGAACACTCTTTGAGTAAAACTTTGAAAGCACTTCAAGAACTACAAAACTTAATAAGAGTATTGGAAATGATTTACAGCAAACCAAAAAATATTCTCAAAAAAGTGTCCATCTTTATATTCTGATTTGTCTCAAAATTAAATAAATAATCAAAATCTGAAAAGATTATAATTTATCATGTATCCCTCCTGTAAATATATGAAAAAAATAGTCGTAATATTGTCGTCTCTTAATTATACTATCTACTGATAATACATCTTCTAAAACAATGAGTTTTTTTTTTTCTTCTCAAAAACACTTAGAAAGATAAGAATTGTAAATAATGGTCATATTTTGTCTTGAAAACACATTGTTCTGAATGAAAATAGTCTAAAATATGTTGCTACTAAATGCAGTCAAGTACTTCATGAGTTCGTGGTAGTTTAAATGTTTATTGGTCATTCAATTAATTTACCTAAATTTCTTATTTATTTTTCTTGGACCACAATTTTATTCCATTGTTTCATACCAAACTTATTCAAAGTTAAAACAGTATGAAGTACAGTATATCAAAAGGTGTATAAAGTGAGCTGCAATATTCGTCCCTTGGGTCAGAGTTAACTTGCATCTTTGGTCTATCAGCTTTTTTTCTGCCTTTTTGGTCCCTATATTGAGATATTCGTATCGATTTCATCCTATCTCTAGCGGCCAGGTTAATTAGTATCCATTCACGAAAGGGTATAATGTGTAATTATGCCGATAGACATGGTGAAAAACTATGTAGAAATGAGAAAAATGAACAATGTTGGTATATCTTGGAAGTTAATAACTACTGTAAAGGAAAGCGCAAGACAGTATATGCAAGATTGCAGGAAAGCAAACGCAACCTGCCGCTTTTGCAACTTCATCAATGACCACGAACTTGGTTAAAGATTGACCAAAGCGACGCTGATGCAAAAATGGTAAAACGATATAAGTATCAAACAACCACCCTGACTTTAGAAAACATAGATGAATGAGACTGTATCTAATTAAGAAGTTCACAAAGTAACAAAGACAGATAACAAAAAATATTGTTTCTATCGATTATCATCGGTTACTAAAAGAGTTCAATTAAACATATATATATATAAATTACATGTGGAATGTATACAGCTCGCTCCTAATTGGTTCCTCGAGCCCAAGTATTGGGTGGTAATTCACCCCGTTAAACCGTCTCAACCCATATTAATCATCCAATTCGGATAAATTATACAATAACACCAAAAAAGAAAAAAATCCATCTCTAATATCATGTCTCAAGTATCATGCTATATTCACCAGCACAGTCCTCTTAAATCAAACTGTGTGTCTGACCTGAATCCCCACATTGGCGGGAACCTTGTTTCCATCAAGAACTTTTTACGCAACTTGCTCCCCAATCAAATCTAATCCGACAACCAGAAATGAAAGTCCTTGAAACAACAAGAAATAGAAGTGGATACCGTGGGCAGATAAAAGACTTCTCGTAGCTGCAGTCAGCAGCAAAAAGGCGAGGGCTAGTTCTTTTCTGTATATCCTATTCTTCTTCTTGGGCACAGCAGGAGTTTCTTGTTCTTTCAATTTTCCAAGCATTTCAAGCCCAGATTCTGACAATCTTCTTTGTATTTTTTCTTCGTTGAAACTCTTTGATTCTCGCTCTGCAAAAGCTAGCAGGTCGGATTCTGATGACCGGCCTGTTTTCTTGGTGACGACCCATTCGTATGCACTTCCGAGCTGGAACAGGCCGGAAACCATGGCGTTAAACTTGGTGACAGACATTGTGTTTTCGAATAGTAAGTATGGCATTAAGAAAGGGAAGGCTTTTGGTGCTGGGAGGATGTTTAGGATAGACATGGTTACTGGTACGTAACATATAACCCAAATAGGTAATTCAGCTTCAGGTATGAACATAGTTAACGGAAGGATCACGCAGAAAAGTGTGAATGAGTAGAACGGTAGAATGAGTTTCCTCAAAAGAAAGAACAAGAAAATCAGGTTTGCCTTTTTCCACTTCGATATCTGCAGTGAGAACAATAGTACAATCGATTAAAGCAAGCAAGATAACATACTAACTTCAGACAAATATTATTTTTGATCTAAGCAGGGTTACATGTGCGGGCCAATCAACAGAAAGGTTTAAAAAACTCCACATTGTCAGTCCTAAAAGCCATCATTTCCGTTCAAAAAATAAAAAATCCATCATTTAGACTCCCTTTCAGTTTTTTATAAATTAACAAAGTAGTTACTACTTACTAGGCAATATTCTCTCTTTCTAATATAAATTACAATAGAATTTCCTATATGTGCTATGTTTAAGTAGATCTTTCAATATCTTAAACATGACTTTGAATCTTGAATTCTGGCCATACATGCTATAATTGATATTGTCCTTATAATGACAATAATTGTGTGGGTACGATATTCCTTAATCAGGACAAATTGTTCTTCCTCTCAACTAAATGGGTTCCAGTATCATCAACTGGAAAGACATCTAGCATCTAGCATCATGCAAGTTGTCTACTATCGAACCTGCAACCAATCGTTTGTTGATGAATGCTTTTACCACTATGCAAGTTGTCTAATATGCCTAACAGATTTAAGTCAAAATGGTTATATTTCAGTACGAACCAATATGGGTCCGGTTAAGCTAGCCTGAAAGTTTGACCATTTTTTAGAATGAAACTATGAACATAACTATCTAAGATGCTGGAAACTTTCAAGCTGTTTGACTCGTATGACTAATTTCTTATTTCAACATTATTATCACTTTGACCTTTTAAAGATAAAACATAACCCAGATCACCACTATTAACACAGCCAGGTTAAACTTGCCACCAGTAGTGTCAGTTGTTAAAACATTTTCAACCATAGATAATACATGAAAGCAAGAGACAGATAAAATGAAACACAAAATGCAGTACAGACCTTGGATTTAAGAATAGCGGGAAGGCAAAGTCTGAAAAGTTGCATAGGGCCCGAATGCCATCTATGTTGTTGTTTCTTGTAAGCTTCATAAGATTCGGGCAACTCACAAAGGACTTTAACATCATTTAGATAGATGAACTTCCATCCATGTAAATGGGCTCTAACTGCAATGTCCATATCTTCAACTGTAGTTCTTTCAAGCCAACCACCAGATTCTTCCAAAGCTTTAATCCTCCAAACACCAGCAGTCCCGTTGAACCCAAAGAAACTGAGAAAATGGCTGTTCACTTGTTGTTCAACCTCAAAATGGAAGCACAAATTAATATTTTGTAGCCTTGTAAGCAGATTCTCATCTTTGTTTACGAAGGACCACCTGGCTTGAACCAGACCCACATCTGGTTTCCCCTGGAATTAATAACACCACAAATAGTTAACAAAGATGAACATTTTCAAATACTGGATATGGCAAATACACAAGTGGTTAATAGGTCAAACAGATTTTGCCATTTTGGTCAACATTGTTAATCACATGAAAGAAGCATGTTTGCTATATATAGTAAGAGTGATGTAATCGTTGTTACCTGAAAGTGAGGAACTGTGAGTGCAAGGAAATCAGGGTTGGGCTGGAAATCTGCATCCAAAATCGCAACAAATTCGTAATCTTTTACGTAATCACACGACATAGCTGAATGAAGATTTCCAGCTTTGTAGCCGGTTCTTATGAATCTATGTCTGTAAATTATGTTAATCCCTTTGTCTCTCCATAAATTCACTTCGTTTCTAATCAAAATCTGTAAAAGTTCGTCACTAGAATCATCCAAAACTTGAATCAAGATCCTGTCTTTTGGCCAATCCAGTTGACAAGCTGATGCAATTGCTTGTTGATACACCTTCAGTACATAAAACCCGCAACAAAAATTAGCATAAAGATCAATAATCACTGATCATGGCAAAATGGATAGAAACAGAAAGGCCATGTAACTTTTTAACTTCAAGGGGGAGTGATGGACGAGTAGATATGTAACGGGTCAAAATGGGTAACTATTAATATTATACAGGTTGAATTGACATTTTCCTTGAAATTAACACACAAAAGAAAACGATAATCTACCCTTCTAGGAAAGCAAATTTCAAATGTTAGCTTACTTGCATGCTTTAAAGTGATTATGTGATATTTAATAAGCAGTATTACAAAACAGATATGGCAACATGCCAACATGTTGCATAAGACAATGTTCTAATGCGTTGAAAGTCAAAACTTAATTATCTAACAAAGAATCTGACAAAACAACGATATACAAGTAAATTAGCTATATGACATTCGATATCCGATAATCATATTATTTCAAAACTTGTTATCTAACCTCTAAATGATGAAATAGTCACAAGAAAGATGCCAAAACACTAGAGACTAATTTTGAAAACAGGTATTCAAACTTCTGACATTTTAATACATTATAAGCTACTTTCTAGCCCTAAATTCTTACAATTATAACAAATTCATCAATAAAATAAATAAAAAAAAACTTAGAATTGGTCTCTTACCTCTCTCTCATCACACATGGGGATCTGAACAAGAACCATAGGAAAACTAGAAGCATCTTCAATGTCATAAGCTTCACCATCGATTTTCGGCTTAATATTCTTCAACTTAATCCAAAAACAACCGAGACCGAGTATAAACCGATCAAGTGACTGAATCATAAACAGAACAACACAAAATTCTGATAGCTTCATAATAAATGGAGCAATATATTCAGCTCTAAATGATATCCAGCTCATATATGACCAATGCATCAACCCCATAACTTCACTGGTAGGATTAAATTCATGAATAAAATTCAAATCCCATTTCTGAAAATAAGCAATGAATTCAACAAGCAAACCAATAATTGAAATAGCTAGAAATATTCTAATAAATTTATATATTATTTTTTCTTTATATTGAACTTCATCTCTGCCATTATCAGATAAAGCAATTCTTTTTCTAACAGATTTGATAGTTTTTGAAAAGCCCATTGCAGCCCATGGAAAAAAAGACAGGATTCTATGAGCTTTTAGTAAAAGCGTCCAAGAAAATTGTTTTGTACTTGCTGTTTTTTGTTTTTCAAGAAACACAGATGTGTCTGAATCATTAAGCTCTACTAATGAAATATTGCTTGATTTATCTATAGTGACAACCACTGAACTTGGTGCCATTGTCTTAACAAGTAAGACCCAGATGGATTTTGGGCCAAAATATATCAAAAAATTGAAAAGTGGAACAGGGATTTGAGGTTAAGGATATTGGGTGTTCATGAATGAAGTAAAGTTTGGATCTTGATGATGAAAAATGGTTTTCTGAGGAAATAAAAAAGGAGGGGTTTGTGTGAAATTAAATGTGAAAGAGTGTATTAATAATGTTGGGATGAATGTGTTAGAGAGAGGAAGATGGTGATGAGGGTATCAAAAGGGTTGGTCAACTCAAACTGTATGTGTTTTTTTTTTCAATCAGATGTGCTGTATAAACATAAGATTGTAAATACACGTTTTCTGGTTGTTAACTTAATTTCTTAAAGTTAATTTCATCTTGTTTGTTATTATAAAATACACGTTTTTTGGTTGTTATTTTAATTTTTTAAGTTAATTTCATCTTGTTTGTTAGTAACTTAGTATTAATGAGGAACTTCTTTGATCAATGTTTTATGTGGTCATACTTACTACAACGTTTGAATCTAACAAAATCTAACAAGCACGATATTTGCATAAAGCGACGGTGATGGTCATGACGGTCTGATGATGTCGGTGACGAGTGTTGATGACAACCACTATTGGTTGTGATGGTTGTCGGTATAAACAAAAACAACTAGATTATCCCTTTAAATTATATCATTTCATTTCCTTTCTATCCTAAAGTTAAACTCAAGAACCGAACTTTGTGTTTATGATCCATTGTATTAGTTTTTTTTCAAGAAAAACTTAAGAACACAATGTAAAACTACAAACGAACTACAAATAAATACGAGTATTTACAAATTGATTTGTCAAATAACGTGAACCAATCAAAATAAAATCTTTGTTTTATCATTTATGCTTCTCTATATGTTACACGGTGAAGTTAGGAGTAAAATGTAGTCCCAACTCCCAAATAACTAAAATGTCAGAAGTTTTGATTAATTTTTGAACAAATGAAGAGTCGTCATGTGTTTTTCTTTCTTTTTTTTTTCAAAAAGAGCCAAATAGTGCCAAAAAAATTGTGGTCTAGTATCAAATCGATTTTACGCTTTAGTTCCTAAATGGATACAACTTAAAATATATAAATTTTTGGTCCTTGAAATGGCTAATAATTCAAATAGTTACATATTTAGTTTGTGCAGCTTTCATAACTTAAAAAAAATTACACTTTTAATCCTTGAACGACTAATACTTTATCCGACTCAATAAGTATAATGCATTTCACCATAACTTTCACGACCATTACGCAATCATCTTCATTCTTTCACTATACCATTATGTTTTCCTTTCCACGTCCAAATGACTTATTCTTCTTCAAACAATGTTCATCGAAATGTATGACCGTCGACGAGATGAAGACATTTATCACGGCTGATATCATAGAGGACGACCTTCTTCAAGTACAAATGTCGGAGCTGATGCAAAAACTACTAGACAAACGGAAATAGTGTGAGAAAAAGATAATTAAAATATAAGCGCCCAAGCGTAAGGTTTTTAAGCTTAAAGAACAATATTTTACCAATCTACATGAGAAGTTCAACAGGTTGTTGCTCGCTATTGAAAACATTCGGTTTGTCGATCACACGTTGGGAGACCAAGACATCTGAGCCGATATGTACTTTCAAAATTGTGATGAAGACAAAACCTTCAATAATATTAAGTGTCTGACGTACGACCCCAGCTGGCCAAAAAGTTTGTATCTCAAGGATTTTGAAAACTTTACTCTAAAAAATTCGTAAAAAAAGTTGTGATTAATGTATTATGTTTTTTTATTTATCCTTAGAAAGGGTACTTTTATTTTTATTTATTTTAATAAAAGTGTATTTTGTTTTTTTAAGTAATGTATTGTGTATTTTATTTAGTGAAAGTGTTATTTTTTAATATTTTAGTGTAATTTATAGGTTAAAAGCTGGTAAAAAAAATTTAAAAAAAAAATCGAACGTTCGCATGCATCGGCTTCGATAGGCCAATTTGCCTTGTCGATACCCCTTTCCAAAAAGTGTCGATGAAGATAGTGCAAGAAATCGATTTGCTGACTTATACTGATAGAATGTGCCGATGTATTGGTTACATTTTTAATTTCTTATCCCCTATAATAATGATTCTAAAATATTAAATTTATTTTTGTTGTGTTATAAATCTATCACTGCCACTCCTTCAAATTGATTTCTCAAAGGCTAAGATTTAAAATATCGTCTTTGAATTTTGAAATTTAATTTTCATCTAAAAGTTAAAATTCATCTAACTTGACTCCTCAAGTTAGAAATAACTTAAAGAGATCTGTACCCCTTAAAAAAATACACCCTAATGATTAAATTTGTACTTCTTAAGTCGATGTTAATGAAAATAGTAGGTTGCTTCAAGATTGACTAAGAACATTAAAAATTAAAATAATTTTGGAAAAAGAGTAACTGAAAGTTACATTAAGTAAATCTTACAATCTACTAGACACATGCTCGTCAATGCGATGATGATGGTACCGAAAGTAGTGTGGTGGTAGTAACAACGGATAATGACGATGTGGTTATTAATGTAAAACAACTTAAATTAAAACATAAAGCAAATGAAGCCTAGCACAACTGGCAGATGCATCTCTGGTTTGTCCCACAGGTATTGGGTTCGTCTCTTAGGAGTGACCAGTCTGTGGGTTTTTTTCCCTAAATCACCTGTAACGGCTTATGGTCTACATCTCGTAGTCTAGAGTACGTGCAGGGCTTCACCATTATACGGTAGGTATTCCGTGATGTCAAATACCGACTAGCTGTTCAAAAAATAAATAAATTAAAAGGAATTCTCATGGTTCTTTCCATTCAAATGGTTTTTATTTGAATCTAGTTCGTGATAATAATATATAGGTTTGGTAATGACATAAGTGTATAAAATAATAATAGTATTTTTATCATAAAATTTAAAATTAAGTTTTTAATATAATTTTTTTTTATACATGTGACAATACTATCTGTCATTAGAAAAATCATTAAATCGTAATCTCGTATATTCTTATTAACAATGATGTCACCAAAAACCTTTATAAAATTGTATGTGATCTTTCTTTTTATCTAAATCATATGATTGGTTAAAGAAGATTATGATGATTGAGAAAAGATTATTGGACAATGATTGAAGGAATGATGAGGTTGACAACGCGTAGGAAGCAAAAGGGTAGCAATACGATTGGATGAAAGTTGTTTGAGTAAAGCTACAAAACTTGTGTCACTTAATTACTCAAACGTAGCATGTGGCGAAATTCTAGGGGGTGCGAGTGTAAATTTGAATATTCTCTCGTTCTTCTCGTGTTTTGAATCCTTCAGGCTCACGTTTTCGCTTCCAAATAATGGATAGAGAACATCACGACAACGAAATAATTAACATGTATAAAAGTTTTTGACACTCAACATAATTTCTTTTTCAATAGTAAATCGGTATTTAACATTAAAGGATATAATTTATCTTATAACTATACATACATAAACATCAAACACAATTACTTTTTGTTACCTATTTAATTAAATGAATTAATCATAATCTTAAGTCTATAGTTATCATTTCTCATATTAATTTTAAATACTTTTTTCTTTTTTTTTGGACCATAAATGTTATTAGTTTTTCTTTAATGGCGGAGGAATAAAGTTTATTTATCCGGGGTAACCTAATGACGAAAAGCAATGCAGAATATGTTAGATACGTCCGCAAATGCAGAATATGTTAGATACTAGCACAAACCCACTATATCAATGAGGTTTAGTTGTTAGCAGTCAATTTTCATTAACTAAGAGCGATGACAACATACACTTCACATTGGATACTATATGTCACTTTCCACCAATCTCTTCATGCCATAAATACTCTCCTTCTAATTCTTGTCGTATATGATGCCACAAATCTCATCCCACGCCCCATACCACGTGAAAGGTGGCGGTGTTAGTTCTCACGTGGAATGGGGCATATCAAATTTCATTTCGTATGTGTTGTCGTTGTCCTTAGTAGTTAAAGTCACTGAATTTAAATCCTTCTTAGACCATCTCTTAAATACTTGAATGCAAGCTAATACAACATAAATTTAAATTTGTATTATTCCTTTGTTTGTATTTTCTTTATTTAATGATTTCGTATCATCTGACTATACGATGAAATACAAAAACATTTCACGAAACTTAAAAGTTAATCGAATATTAATTCTCTTAATTCATATTTTTCCAATTTTCCAATATATATAGCTTTAAAATCTATATTTTGCATATTCTTTACTCTTAACTCTACTTCATAAACAATACTAAGATTCGTGTCTTCAATAATTTTTGAAAGTGACCGTTTTAAAATTGTTTGGAAAAGTTAAAAAGGTGGGTTATTTTCTGCAAATAAACCGTTGATGGACCATTGGCCAACTTGAATATTAAACCTATTGAGCCTTTTTGTACTTCTAGTCTAAAACTAATGCATTTAGTACTCATTCATTTTGATCCACGACTATGAAAGCAAGTAAAAATTATAGTCTGAGAGTTGATATAAATAAATGAATCTCTGTATGTATAAGTGTGTTCATGGCTCCTAAAACTTAACCAGAATTATAAAAGTATTTTTTAGGTAGCTGCTGACACGGCTTCGATTGCACTGCCTAACGGCCAGGCAGCTTCGACCAGTGAATTTTGGTACTCGACTTTCTTCACTAATGTAATCTCCTGCAATGGATCCAAACCTGCCCAACAAAAACATTGTTAATTTCATACAACTTTATTGGGTTCAAAAGGCAAATAAGGTTGGTTTTTGAAATAGATATTGGAAGAAATTTGATTAATATTTTGTGTAATTCACTATTATCTAAGGTATCAAAGCGGGCAATATGTCATTTTGGGTTTAACTTACCAAAGCCATCTACAAGTAATGTGAACTCATACACAAGATCCAAGCATAAGTAGGGTAGATCAGAGGCCTCTACATGAGGATATCTGGATCCGGCATCCTCGAGTTTGGTTACGCAAACATGCTCAGCTGCTTTTTGAAAATCTATTGGTTGAACTCTAACGATAGGTTTGCTTGCATCAATCAATCCAGCCTACATTTAAAGATTCATTAGTTGATACTCGATAGACATGGTCAATGGAGTGGTAGGCCGGCACATATGAAAGGTCAAAACTGGTTCAAGTTGAAATGGGTAAATATTTAGTATGGGTCATTGGGTCTAACCAAGTCAGAATGGACCAACCCGAAAGACACTTTTTTTTATCCATTTGTCTATCAATGAAGAATGTTTCGATAAATATCACAAAAACAGTATTCTTACAATAATAGTATAAATCTAGTTGAAATGATTTATAAGGTTGTATACATAAAACATAGATTTGGACAAGTTTCAACCTATTTCACTCATTCTACTTTTAGCTACAACTTTTTCATTTGATCCGTATTATAAAAAAACGCAACCCAAATTATCTTATATGTAAATGAGTCAGAGCTGCAACCTCATATCATGGAATAAATGGAACTTTTGTTCTTTATAAATGTATTTACAGTATTCAGACAAGTCGATTTGCAATACCTGCGCAGCCCTGTCGTAGAAAAATGAAGCAACAAACATATCTTTTTGTCCATGACCACCACCACCACTCCATATCCCATCGAAGGTGCATTTCTCATGGGAGCAAGTTGACTCGTTAATTCTGAGAGCCTTGAGTGCTTCTTGCCTACACTTGTTCATGCTTGAACCAGAAGAAGGAGATGAAACTTTGTAATCTTTTCCTCCATATGTGTAAACCCCTTAAAAAAATATCGATAAAAAGATAAATGCTTGTTTGGTTGGCAAAAATCTACAGTAAAATGTTACCAGTCCTCAAAAGGCTGCAAACTTTAATGTACCATTGTAGCCAGACAGGACACATGGATTCTCCAAACTTTCTGAAATTTTCAGAATCTCAGCTCGAGCAGCTAATAATCCGTAATGCAAGTAGCTGACAGAACACAGACGTCGAAATGAGAAAATAAATGTAATTCATGTAACTAGCAAATGAAGCCTAGCACAACTGGCAGATGCATCCCTGGTTTTTCCCACAGGTATTGGGTTCGACTCTTAGGAGTGACAAGTCTGTGGGTTTTTTCCCTGAATCACCTGTAACGGCTTATGGTCTACATCT
>JANDBE010000048.1:33753469-33763748 GCA_024320915.1 Erigeron philadelphicus
GTCACTCCTAAGAGTCGAACCCAAGACCTGTGGAAAAAACCAGGGATGCATCTGCCAGTTGTACTAGGCTTCATTTGCAAAAAAAAAAAAAAATAATAAATAAATAAATAAATAAAATACAATAATGATTACATTTCCAAAGGTACAACATAGATACATTTATGACAGAAAAAAACGACATCGTCAGTGTTTTATAAAACTGAAAACACAAAATTTTCTCCTTGACAATAGTCAACCACTTCACCGCATATCACCAAATTTATCCGCGATTCCAATCTTTCCCCAATTTCTCTCTATATATCTATATCTATATCTATAATCTCTCCCGTCAATTCGTCCTCCGGCGCTAAAAATCCGACAACAAATCATCAATTCACTCTCACACCACACCCACAGATCTATCCAATTCCCCCAATAAAAACACCCTAATCCAATTACCTCATTTTCACCGTTAAATCGCCTCACCGACCGATTAATTACATGTTAATTACCGTTTTTACTGTTCGATTACCGATCCAGAAGTATAAAGTTGGTTAATTTATCACTTATAATCAATTTTTAATCTAGTTTGATTTGAAAAATTAGGGTTTGTGATTTGGGGGAAGATCAGGAAATTAATGATTATTATTGAAAAAATTGATGATGATGGAAAGAAGGTGAGAGAGGGTTACACCAGTGGCACATGTGGCCGGTCCTATCTGAGTCTTGTTCGTCTGTAGCTGCTGCTGCTGCTCACTCCAATTCTTCCTTCCATTTCATTGATACTAACTCCTTTTCAAAAGTATATATATTCTTTTAAATTTTGTATGTATTTTTGTGTATTTGATTGTTTATGAAGGCGGGTTATGCGTAATTAGTGAATTTGATTAGGAAAGGTGGAGGCTTTTTTAGTTTCAGCTCATTTTTTCATCGATTTTCGCTCCTTTTCATTGATTTATTTGGTTTTGATTAGGAAAATTAGGAATGGTTGAAGCTAGCTTTATGTATGCGTTATATCGGTATAAATTGAATCTTAATGGATGTGTGTTTTGTTTGGTTACTGAAATTTATTAAGAAAGGTTGAAGCTTTTTTAGTTTTGACCCATGTTTTCTTTGTTTTTTACTGACTGCGTTATATACGTGTGTATAAATTTGGTTTTTTTTGTTTGCTGCAGAGTTGATTTCAGATTCAGTTATGAAGATATATGGTTGGGTAAAAGTAAACCTATTGCTTTATTAAATTTGTTGACATTGCTCTGTATATGTAGGTTAAATTAGTTGATCTTTGTTCTGATTATCCAATGTGGAAACCGGATACTTTTCGGTGGTTATTTGCTGTTTGCTTATTAAGGTGCTTTTATCTGATAAGTGAATTGGGTTAGCAAGGTGGAACCTTTATTAGATTTCTCATGTTTTTCTTGTGCATCAAAACGTTTTTTCTGCTTGCGTAGTGTGTGCTTGTCTATAAATGTAGGATTAGCTTTCATTTTTCATTTTTGGCTGCGTAGTTGATCTCATACTAGTCTTGAATCCATATGTTGTGTAGAAGTAAGGTTAAGCTTTCCAAATATCTTGGTTAATTTTTTTTGATCTTTTGGTGCTTTGAATATTTCGGGTTGCATTTGGGTTATAGGTGTTTTAAAAATAACTTACTCTGGTTTTATATGTTTTATTTTATGCAGGATGGTCGAAAGATTAATGTAGGTGACTGTGCTCTGTTCACGGCACTCCACAGTTCCCTTCCATTTGTTGGAATAATTCGTAAACTAATAGTAGGAAAAGAAAATAGTCCAAGTTTGAGTGTGACCTGGCTTTACCGGCCTGCAGACGTAAAACTAAGGGAAGGTGCTCCGCTTGAAGCAGCACCTAACGAGATCTTCTACTCTTTTCACAAGGATGAGATACCTGCTGCATCGATACTCCATCCGTGTAAAGTCACATTCCTTCGTAAAGGTGTTGAATTTCCTTCAGGGATATCCTCATTTGTGTGCAGAAGAGTGTATGATATTGAGGGCGAGTGTTTATGGTGGTTAACTGATAAAGACTATATTAAGGTAAGTATGATGCCTCACTTTGTTCTTTTTCATATCATTTTTATGTCTTGACTTTATCTTGATCGGATATGTAGTCTTATTTGACACAGGAACGACAACAAGAAGTAAACCAACTGTTAGATAAGGCTCGGATCGCAATGTATGGATCAATGCAGAATGGGGGTCGTTCTCCAAAACCCTTGAATGGTCCAAACGGGACATCACAACTAAAACCTAGTTCAGATAATGTACAGAATAGTTCCTCCTCTATTTCATCACATGCAAAAACTAAGAAGAGAGAGCATGGTGCTCACAACTCAGAATCTGTTAAACGTGAACGCTTATCTAAAGTAGATGATGCAGATTCTGGTCAACGTAGACCAGATCACATAATGAAAACTGAGATTGCCAAATTTACCGATAAAGGAGGATTGGTAGATTTTGGAGGCGTTGAAAGACTAATACAGCTAATGCGACCGGACAGTTCTGAGAAGAAACTAGACCTGGCTTCCCGCACAGTTCTTGTTGATCTAATATCGGTTACTGACAGGTTTGATTGCTTAAATCGGTTTGTTCAGCTTAGGGGCTTGTCCGTTTTAGATGAATGGTTACAAGAGATTCACAAGGGGAAGATCGGTGATGGCAGTCCCAAGGTGAATGAAAAATCTGTTGAAGAGTTCCTTTTCTCTTTACTGCGTGCTCTTGACAGGTTGCCCGTGAATCTTCATGCTTTACAGACGTGTAATGTTGGCAAGTCTGTCAATCACTTACGTAGTCATAAAAATTCTGAAATTCAGAAGAAAGCTAGAAGTCTAGTCAGCACATGGAAGAGACGTGTGGAAGCTGAAATGAACATCATTGAAACCAAGTCTAGTACAAGCCGAGGTGGATCTTGGCCAAACAAGTCAATGACGTCTGAAGTTTCTCATATGGGTAGTAGACGTACTGGTGGTTCTTCTGAAGTGGATCCGAAGAGTTCTGCTTCGCAACCTTCTTCACTGAAATCTCAACAGCCAAAGCATAATTCCAACGAAGCAGCAACCAAATCACCAACATCCCCTGCCTCCATAAAATTGTCAGATATGCCTTCATCCGCAACTAAAGATGGAAGAAGTTGTAGCTCCAGTCAGTCTCCGAATAATAGTCAGTCTTGTTCTAGTGATCATGGCAAAACTGGGGCATCTAGTGTAAGTAAGATCTCTAGTAGTGTTTCTCATAGTAAGAACTCAAGCAATGGTTTCCATGGATCTACAACCCCAGGAGTTAGAAAAGAAGCTGGAAAAAGTGGTTCTTTGAATCGGAATTATGCATCTGAAAAGGGATCACCAACTAGACATACATCTGAGAGAGCATCTGATGTGTCTCATGTGGATAATGGAAATAGCCCGAGACTCATTGTCAGATTACCAAACAGCAGCCGAAGTCCTGCAAGAACTGTCAGTGTGGAATCTCCTGAAGAGGGTTCTCTTCTAGTGCCTTCTGAGAAGCAACTTCATTATGATGAGAAAGTAAGAGGAAATAATGGTTTCCTACATGGAAACAATGAATCAAACTTGGGTAGAGATTTGTCTCAGGGAAAAGATGGTTTGGTTGGCAGTGGTTCATCATCAGGGGTTACTCCAAAACCAGGGAAGCTATATGAGCCTTCTTATAGCTCTATAAATGCATTAGTAGAGAGTTGTGCCAAGTTTTCTGAAGCTAGTGTGTCTCCATCGGTGGGTGATGATGTTGGAATGAACCTTCTTGCCAGCGTGGCCGCTGGTGAAATGTCGAGATCTGATGTGTCAGCGGGTTGTTCTCCTAGAAGCAACTCGCCTTTACCTGAGGACTCATGTTCTGTGAACGTTGCTAAGTTAAGGCGGATAGTTCAAGATGAAGATAATATTAGCATGGCAAATGGTCTCTCTGTTGACTCGTTGTCCGCAAAAGGTAGATCTTTACAGCAGGCTGCGCCTGCTGGGGTTCACATTTCCGGTGACAGTAAAGATGCATCATTTGGTTGTGAGGTGAAGACAGGTGAGGATAATACACAGTTAGGATCACCTGTGGAGGACAATGCTGCTGTTATGGAACCTGAGAGAAAGGATGCTGGTTTGATAGAAGATGCAAAGTGTTCCAAAGAGGGTGACGGATGTGCTGACGTTAAGCAGGCACAAAACAATGTTGTGGCGCCGGATACTGCTTCTAGAAGTGCCAAGGTTGAGACACAGGTTAATGAAGAATCGGCTTCTTGGTCATCTTCAGATATGCACGAGGACGAAAAGAAATTGGCGTACAAACGGTCAAGCAACAGCAACTTAGCAACCCCTTCTTGTGGTGATGCCGATTTAGTACCAAAGTTGGAAGAGCTTGATGATAAGGAGAGACATATTATGGATTCTGGCCCATCTATTTCTCAACCTAATAGTGAACATGCACTTGAAAATAACGAAAAAGACAAAGCCCAGGATCCCCCTACTATGTTAATACAAGAAGTCAGATCGTGTGAAATACCTAATAATGTAGCAGAGGCCAATTGTGCCGAGGATCCTTGCACTTCTGCGGTAGAAATGGCTGTAAAGTTGGACTTTGATCTGAATGAGGTTCTTCCAAACGATGATGGGATTCAAGGGGATGCTGAAAGGTCTTCTGTTCACCCTTCTAGCCCAATACCTTCTAATTCACTTGTTAATGGGAGTCGGTCTGCTTCGATTACAGTGGCCGCTGCTGCCAAAGGGCCATTTTATCCTTCAGAAAACCTCTTAAGAGGTAAAGCCGAGCTTGGTTGGAAGGGTTCTGCTGCCACCAGTGCTTTCCGTCCAGCAGAACCTCGAAAGATGGATGTTCCAGCCTCTGATAATCGTAAGGCTCGGCCCCTTTTTGACTTTGACCTAAATGTTGGAGTTGTTGATGATGCTGGTCAAATTAGTGCGCCATCTACGGGTCTGGAGTCTTCGAAGCGTTCTCTTAGTGGAGGTGGACTGGATCTTGACCTAAATGCATGTGAAGAGAGTCCAGAGGTTGTACATCCGTCTGTCAGCAGCGGTTGTAGACCACAATTGCCTTCAAGGTCGTTTCTATCTACTGGATTTACTATTTCAGAACCAAGTTCTTCACGGGGCTTTGACCTGAATAACGGGCCCGGTGTGGAAGAAGCTGGCGGTGAATCAGTTTTGTTTTCCAAAAATGGGATGCAATTTATGTCTGCGGTTCCTAATGTCAGAATGAATAATATGGATACTGGGAACTATTCAACTTGGTTTTCACCAAACAATACCTACCCAGCAATTACAATACCATCTGTTGTTCCCGGTAGAGGTGAGCAGAGTTATCCATCTCAAAGAATGCTGAATCCTGTGACTGCAAGTACCTCAGTTAATCCTGAGATTTTTAGAGGGCCTGTCTTGTCATCTTCGCCTGCAGTTACGTTTCCGTCTACCATGCCGTTTCAGTATTCGGCGTTCCCATTTGAGACCAATTTCTCGCTGCCTTCGGTTTCAAATGCGTACGTTGATTCTTCGTCATCTGGAGGGCCTCTTATATTCCCAAGTATTCCTTCACAGGCCTTGGTGGGACCTAATGGCATGGTGTCAATGCCTTATAAGCCGTATTTTATGAGTCTACCTGGTGGTTCGAGTAATGTTGGACCCGATGGTAGAAAGTGGGGAAGCCAAGGTTTAGATTTAAATGCAGGTCCCGGAGGTGGCGTTACGGATGATAAGTTGCCTTCAGCGTTGAGACAGATGCCTTCACAAGCCGTGGCAGATGAGCAGATAAAGATGTTTCAGCAAATGACAGCAGGTAGTGGGGTACCAAAGAGGAAAGAGCCCGATGGCGGGTGGGATGGAGATAGGATTAGCTACAAACATCCGTCATGGCAGTAAGAAAGGCGTTAACGCAATGCCCGGTGAGTCATATTTCTGCTGAACTATTCAATTGCTGAAACCCGGATATATAGAGGGGGCTAGATGGACGCTTAAAAGTCGAGCCGGGTTATGTTTTATCTCACTATTTGTAACAGCTCAAACGAGAAAAGTAAAAATAAAAGTTCAGCTTAAAAGTAAAATGCATAAAATGGGTTGAATAAGTGAATAGTCATAGAAAGAGTATACTTGATGCATAAAGTTACTTAAATGTTGTCTTCGGAAGTTAGATTATTATTAAAATCATACGGAGCATGATTATGTAATCATAGTTTACACTCTTGTCTATTGTTTATGAATTAAAAATAGGTCAAACAGCCTGACCTGTACATAAGAGTATCTGTTATGACCTAAACCTTTTATGACTGGCTACTCACCTGTCCAAGCCAATTTGCCCCCTCGAGTTGACATCTTGAAAGAAATGGTTTCAATTTCCGGAATTTCTTTTTCATATGGTTAGCATCTTTTTCATGGTTTTAATATAACTTTTGCAGGTAATCTGTCGGATACCCCCTTCAGTGGTTTACTCACCGAACTGCATGTTGCAGTTGATGGGTTTCCTGTAAAATGTGCCCCCGTCTTTTTTTCTTAATGACACCTTGTTGCTTGGGGGTCTGTAATGCATAGCGTTGAGTTGTTGCTTAAAACAATATGAACAGAGTGGCATGTGAATGTTTTAACTTGGTGCAAATCATATGTCCACCCTAAACAAAACCAGGGAATTGGTTTTCAACAGATATATATGTAGAGTCCAGTTCTTCTGGGTTTAGTTTAAGTTTATTTAATTTTATTCGTTCTGTTGTTTCATGCAAAGTCGTTCATATAGAGTGATTAAAAACCCGCCCATGACCAGCAGATACAACCCCATGTGGCTCCACCCCCAACAGCCAGAAGTCCTAAAGGGTAGATTCATACAGAATGTTTGTTCTCAACAATTAAGACCATTAGGGTGCTCAACGATTTGATTTGTGCCGCCTTTGGTTTTCTTTATTCGGTTTATTTGACCAATCTTGAAGCTGAAATGGAAGACCAATTCAAGTTAAACATGATGAATCGGTTTCAATACAATTTGAACTAAAACAATCCAAACTATAATTATTCAGGTTTATGCCTTTAATAATCCTTCCTAAGTTTTACAAATGAAAGTTCCGGCAACTATTTAACATCAAAAGTTGTACTTTTATCAATAAAAGTCATACATAAAATTTTAACTTCAAATGACATGATCGTGTGTAGATTCACTTTCAAGTTATGATTTCCATTGGGGTAGTAGATGGATGAAAAGGTACAGTGATTGTGTTCATTGGTGTTTGCCCGGTCCTATTGGTGTTTATAATGATGGCCTATCTCACTAAATAGCATGTTCGTTTTACCAAGCAAAAGAGAAAAGACCAAGAAAGAAGGGCCCTGTTCCATAACATTTTCATGTCTTGTTTGTGAAAAATAATCATGGGCTAGCCATACACGAAACCAGAACCATGCTTTGTCAACCAAGTTTCTCGTGCAACACCAGTGGCTCCCAACATACGTACAGCTCATCTACACCATTGTTATTCACTACATGTACTTCAGTTTCTGAATCTCACATTTTTTTTTCTCCACATCAAGTAAACATGCCCATAAGACCATATAAACTGCGCCCATAAGAATAAAGGACAATATTATATACCTTACAGTTATGGAATTCAGTATGCACACAAGTGCTATGCTATCTAGAACAAAACATATATACATATAAAAGCACTCCATCATTTCACAGTTAACTAGAGTCTATTCTCACATCAATTTGGAACCGACCCGACAGTTTTATTTTGAGTTTTTGATTCTACTCCCATTAATATAGGAAACAATATATATTTCATTCTTTAATTTACTTTTAATCTCCCTCTAATTTCAAATTGTAATTAACCAATCTAGAGACCCGTAACCATATCCGTATTGAGTTTCTTTAAGTTAGTTTTTTACTTTAGTAGGTAATTATAGATTGATTTGTTTTATAGTTGAATGGTGTTAATATTAATATAAGGGTAATGATATATCTGCCTATATATGCCTAAAACATTTAATAGATGACACATGGATGTCAGTCATTCTTTTTCTTAATCTCCAACTTTAATAATGTCACATGTCATCACTAGATATTTAGGCACATATTTAGGCCTATTATTTAGACATATTAATCATTTCCGTTAATATAAATATGGGTCTTATATTAAGTTGAATTATTATTGAGTTTATAAGACGAGAAATGATAAATCCTTCTAATAGAATAGCCTAAAAATTCCCCTAACTATTGGATTGAGACACGTGATAAATTCAAGGGGTGAGATTAGGAAAGAGAATTAGTGGATAACACTTGTCATATTTTAAAGCTTTTAAGAGGATTTTTAGGCTAATTTTGAGGAGGATTAATTATTTTCTTTGACATTTTGCCAATAGTTTTGTTCTTTGATTTATCATTTAAACTTGAGTCATTTATTTGCGTGCGAAACTGCATCACTACTAATCTAGCCCTACAAAATTCATTTATAAAATTACTCAAAAAAAATACTTTGACTTGAAAAAAAAAAAATAATAAAAAATTTTAATTTATAAAAAGAAAAAAAATATATGAACTCTTTGATAGGTTCCAACTTTTATTTAGAGCTTTAGATCATATTAATAATCAGTATTCCGAGAGTTTTTCACTAAATATTATACATCTTTAACTATTTATTCTTCTATCGATACTGTATGACATTGTATGTGTGAAATATTGCTATAATCTTTAACTATTTATTTTCCTATCGACTGTATGTCCCTGTTAACTAACACTACAAGAAAAGAGTTATCTAGTAACCATTTTTAAGGAAAATGATATTTATACCATATATGTTGATAATTTTACCATTATTCTGCATTATATGCTTGTACATTATATTATAAAATTAGAACAATGTGGTAAATATAGCAAATTGTATGGTATAATTATCATTTTTTTTAGTGACAACTATTATAGGTTATGATAAGAAATGTGTGGCATATTAATATACATCTTAAATATTAATAACATCATTATTGATACGAAAACATACATCTTTAACAATTTATTTTCCTATCGACAATGTATGTTAGTGTTAAATAACTCTTTAAGAACAAAGTCCTTTGACGAGTATTTTTTTTTTTTTTACAACTATCATCTGGTCCATAATCACTTTATTTAGTCACCATTAAATAAAAATGATCACTGAATCGGGTCACTAAACAAAATTAGTAATCAACGCGCGGCAAGGAAATTACTAACATATGGATTTGATAAACCCGAGTATCTTAAATTTCCAAAATTTTACGTAGTTTTACACTCTTACAACTATTCGTGAGAAATTTACTAGTTGTAAAAATATGTTCCTAATTTGTTGGGACAGTTGAGATACGTAACACAAAATTATCAACATGGATTGTGTTTTTTTGCCCTGAAACCCAACATCACTAATTACAACATAAGATTTGCCGTGAGAATGTCCTTTTGAACCTCTCTAAGGTACATCAAGGCTTGCACAGAGAGTGAAGGCATTTAACAACTTTTTTAAGAATGTTTTCGCCCTCACATTTTAAAAACAGGACATGGAATAATGGAGTGAATTACAATAGAGTAAAGCCATTGAGAGAAGGAAAATGATAAACCCTCATAACCAAATAGCTTAATAATCCTTCTAAAATATTAAGAAGATGACATGTGGTATCCACTAATTTTCTTTCCTAATCTTGCCCCCGGATTTTTCCACATGCCATCATCTCATGGTTAGGAGGATTATTAAGTTATTTGGTTAGCAGGATTAATCATTTCCCAACTGAAGCGAGTAAGTAATACGGAATGACGAGATTATGGGGAAGAATAACAATGGGTTTAAAGTGTTGGCCATAACAATGGGTATGACAATGAGGGCAGATGATGGGCATCCTGGAAGCCATTGGTGAAGTAGATGGATGAAAGAGTACAGTTATTGACAGATTTTTACTTTTGTCTTGCAATGTCACAAGACTTGGAATAATAAGGATTTAAGGCTAAGATCCACACCCAAAACTGATTTTGGAAGTATACGTATATGTTCATTTTACTTGTCCTATTTATAAACACTATCATAACCACTTGAAAAAACGCACAATCAAACAACCCCTAAAAACAGGTATATTGTTAAGCATGATCCTTGCCAGACACAACTTTGTTTATGAAAAATAATCGTGGGTTAACACGAAACCAGAACCATGATGCCCCCTTCTACTTCGTTAGCCGTAAGTTAAATTTATGGGATGGAAGTTAATCTTTGGATCATAAAGTTGTGATGACTAAGTTTCTCATGCAACACAGTGGCTAATTAAGTACCA
>JANDBE010000048.1:34114459-34124607 GCA_024320915.1 Erigeron philadelphicus
GACCGTTGACTAAAATATGTCTATGGTTAACTAATTGGCGAGCTCCCGGAATAGTCGGGGCCATACCCAACCCACCCCTGGCCTTCCAAGCTAACGATGCGGGTTCGATTCCCTTTCACCTGCCCCTCTCACTTAATTTTTTCGGTGACCCTGGCCACTACTACTGTCGTACTATTTATCAAAGGGGTTGGTTTTTATTTATTTTTCGAATCTCCCTCCTTTCCCTACGAATCTCTTTTTCTTTCACCTACTTTTACCGGCAGTGAAATTTGCAGAAATTGAACATTATGTAATTCACCTTCGTATTTTTATTTCGTTTTTCATTGAATGAAATTTCTTAGTTATAGTTTTGTAAAATATACTTTTATTTTTCACCATATCTTATTTATCATGACGTTTTTCGTTTTCTATGGTAACAGTTTGTGATGTAGGAGGAAGTACATTATGTAAATTAGTTTCAATTTCTCTGTGATTTTTTAGGTTTAATTATACATATATACTTGTTTTATTTGGAAATTTTGTCTTCTCACTTATTTAGGATCTTTAGACATTTTTAGGGCATTTTTAGTTGTTAGAAACTCCATAAAATTTTTCACTCAAAACAGAAAATGAATGTGTTCAAATAAGATTTTTATTTACAGAAATCTTTTCATGATTTTTTTTTATTGTTTAATAAATGGATAACAATGAATCGTAGCTTACAATGGTTTTCTAGAAATGAAAAACCTTTTTCTATATTTTTGAGAATTAAAAACGAAAAGTTCGAAAAACTTTTATGTAACATCCTTAGTCCCAACTTTGGGAGTTTATGGGGGTATATGGATGTGTGTTTTCAAAGTGATTACTGTACTTGAGAGAATTATTATAAGTTAGAATTACATTATAAATCGAGTGGAAATTTTAGATGTATCTCTCTAGTTATTTGTCTATCGTAATGATTAGTTGTCTAACTATTAAACACTATCTGCATAATCATTTTAGTTAATTCACTTGTCGTCCCTGCGCGTAATGATTTGTTACCTAACCACTAAATGCTACCGTGTAATTAATTTAGCTAATTTAGCTGCAGTCACTGCTTCAAATCTTCTTAAAAGTGATTGTTTGTTGTATAGACTGTACTAATTTTGCGATGAATCTTTTTCTTTTAACAGACTCAGAGCGTCGCTTTTGCTAGACTAAAGATTATAAAGAAATGGTACTACTTTTTTTCCGATACCATCTTTTGGATGTACTATTTGTTTATCATGGATGTTAAATTTTGTATACCTAGTTTTACAATATATCCTTTGGTATTTACGTTTTGTGTGCTTTCATTTGGATAGAATGGGAATGCCTCTGGCGACGAATACGAGGATATTGACTGGAATACTGATGATGAGCTTGAAATCCAGGGAATTGCCCCGTCATCTTGTTCAAATTTTGTACTTCAGAATGGCGGTGGGGCTGTTGTTAGTAACGGTGGTGTTGTTGGCAACGAAGCTGTTGTTAGTAACAGGACGGTTAGTAATGGGACTGTTGTTTCTAATGGGGAGGTATATCACTATATCATATTGATATTTGTGTTATTAGAACTTAGATGTTAACTAACTTTTTTCTTTTTGCATCTAAAGGCGAGCTTATCAACTGGTCCTTCAAACTCCAAGGTGGTTCAACATTTCTTAGGGATGGGATTCACTGAACAAATGATTGCAAAAGCAATAGCAGAAAATGGTATATTATATATAGCTTTGAGTTCAAGCAATGTAACATTCTTTACAAGTTTGTTCTCTATTATGTGCAGGGGAGGCCAAGACAGAATTGATCCTTAATTCTCTACTTTCATATGCGGTCAGTGCATTTTTTTTCAGATTTTTTTTTCCGCTACAACTTTCATCATCTTTAATTAGTAAGGGGCCTGCATAATTAACTAGAATTTGTTTTCAATATCCTGTCCCTATATTTCTAGAAAATGAAAAGGGTGTCATTATTATGTTGAAAGTATTGAAAGTTTGGAGATGTGCTCATTTGCTCTCATTGTCAGAGGAATTTTCTGTTTCAGGAAAGAAAGAACTCAGTATTTGGAAAGAACAAACCCGGTTTTCAGAAATTTAAGAAAAGTGGCTATCCTTTTTATGAAATAGTGTTTTTTTAAAGTCCAATTTAAATACGTTTAAAACTTTTTTTGAAATGCAGCACGACCTCTTTAATTGAACAACCCCTAATCTTGTATGGAGTTCTCCATTCATCGGCGATGAAAAATTGTGACTACCTTACACAAAGGAATTTGCTGTCTATTTTGGGTATTAATTAATGTTTGATTGGTATATTAACAGGCTATTGAAGAATCTCATGATGAACTCAACTCTGGTGCTCAACAACAGCATTGTGTAGATAGTAGTAATGGCCAATTATCTTCGGACTATGATGAGAGCGTTCTTGATGATCTTTCTGAGTCTGATAGTTGGAGTTGGTCTGGTAGTGAAGTCGATGTAAGTAAATTCGTGTGTTATATTAAAGCATACTCCTCTTTTTAAATATAAAATCCAAAGGTGTCAAAGTGGGATTGTCATGTGGGTCAAGTAAGATGTCAAAGGTGATTAACAAAGTTTTAGTACAGTATAGCTTGGTGTGTTTATTCTATCCTTAGTTTTGTTTCAATATTATTATGTTATAGTTTGGAATGCTTTTTAAAGTTGATGAAGATTCCTGATATTTGAAATTCTTATTGTGCAGGAAATTGCAAGTTCGTTACCTAAACATGAGAAAGTACTACGATCATTAACAAAGATGGGGTATGCTGTAGAAGTGGCTTCAGCAGCCATTGATAGATGTGGTAAGTATACTTCTTTTAAGTTATTTATCATGGTTTTAGTAAACCCTATTCAATTTTTGACAACTGAGATCAAATCGACATAAAGCAAGCAATTTTAACTTGTAATGTGCAGGTCCAGAAGCCTCAATCCTAGAATTAACCGATTTTATCTTGGCTGCTCAAATGGCAAAGACAGAAGATGTATTTTATGAAGACGAGGTTTGCCTTTTTATTAATGGTTCACTTACTGAAACTAGAAGTGTAGAAGTAGAAATGCGTCAGCACTTAATTATCTTTGTTGAAGAAGTAAAGTTTGAATTCTGTAATCATATATTAAAGGGGGTAATCTGTACCATACATGTAAAGGTTAGGTAAGATTTGTTTATATTTAGTTTGTAAAGACGAAACATGTGAACAAATATTTTTAGGATTTAATATTCTTCTTCAGTATTTTCGTATGAAAAAGTTCATATAGGAGATGGTATCATTCTATGTACTAAAGATACATTTTGGGCCACTTGATTACTTGACCTGTTTCCCTTTAAGTTACTTATTTTTTTTTATCCGCTTGACCTATTAACGATAAGGCATAAAGTGAATACCCATCTATTTGCAAACCAGTTTCAATAGTAGTTTTTGTACTCGCATTTATGAATACTAATGAATCATGTATTAACAGTATTAACCAGAAAAGTGCTGGCAGATTAGCTCAAGTGCTCTATGTGATAACTTGTCTAAAAGGTGACCCCTTTTGATGTTTACCAACTTATTTGATCCACAGTTTTGCTGCCTGTAACTTATTTACTGCCTAAATGGAAATTTAACATATTTCTCTCATTTTGTATCTAATTACAGAAACCAAAAATATCACGTATTGGGGATCTTAAAAAGAGGAAGTTTTACGACCTAGAGATGAAAAAGAAGCGCAAGGGTTTGCTAACTGAAGAAGACAAAGTGATTCGTCTTCCAAACCCGATGATTGGGTTTGGAACCCCAAATGATGGTCCTGTAGTAACTCATAGAACACTTCCCGAGGAAGCCATTGGGCCACCGTTCTTCTACTACGAAAACGTTGCTCTAGCTCCAAAGGGTGTATGGGATACTATTTCTCGTTTTCTTTATGACATTCAACCAGAATTTGTTGACTCCAAATATTTTTCCGCTGCCGCAAGAAAAAGAGGATATATACATAATCTTCCAATTAAGAACAGATTTCCAGTTTTTCCTCTTCCACCCCGCACTATTAATGACGCGTTACCTTTAACGAAAAAGTGGTGGCCGAAATGGGATACACGAACCAAGCTTAATTGCTTGCAAACTTGTATTGGAAGTGCGAAATTGACAGAAAGGATCTGGAAAGCTCTAGAAAAGTGTGGTGATGATCATGAGCCACCTCTTCATGTGCAGAAGTATGTTGTGGAACAATGTAGAAAGTGGAATTTAGTATGGGTTGGGAAGAACAAGGTGGCGCCATTAGAGCCCGATGAGGTGGAAATGTTGTTGGGATTTCCGAGAAACCATACAAGAGGAGGAGGTATAAGTCGGACAGACAGATACAAATCCCTTGGCAACTCATTTCAGGTAATAATATAAGTTTGTTTTATTAATTTTATATTGTGGACGTGGATATGCCGGCCCAATGACTTGTTAATGGGATAGTTTGGATTGTGTGTAAACATCATATGGGTCATATGAGGCTAAAACCCAATGTCCTCTAATGTTGTATTTTGGTCGTCATATAACACATCTAGTTTCTATAGCTAAAGTGGAAACATACAAAAGAATGTAGGCCAACATGGCCCAGCGAGACAAAGATTGGCCCGTACCAAAGAATGACTCTCGGACTTGTACAATTCTCCTATCTCTATTATATTGCCATCTCAAATTCTCAGTATACCTTTCGGTTAAAACCCTTGATCCAGAGATAAAGGCATAGTGTGCTTTTTTAAGATTAAAATTGCTATATATAACATCATATTCGATATGAACTCGTTAGGTGGATGGATAAAGTTCCTAGCGATGGCAAAACTCTATAGTAAAGGCCACAAACTACAAATAGCAAAATGCTGACCTTTTTATTTAGCAATAATAACTTTGAGTTGAATATGGAAAGCAGTGCCTATATGTTTGACCTTAAAAACATAGTTTGAATTAAAATTTTTTTATTAAATTTCATGGTTAAATTTGTTTTATTATTAAGTTGGAAGACGAGCTAACAAAGATACAGTAAGCAATAAAGTTGAACAGAACAGTGAAAAAGAGAGGCAATTTATAACAAAAAGGGAGGGAGGTGGCGAACAAGATCTATCATTTCAAATTGCTTAATAACATGAGTACATGACTATAGGTGGTATAGGTCAGGGATCGGGTCAAAATGAGTTGGGTTGACCCGCAAACACTTTCTTCTTGATTTCTTTGAATGTTCTATAAAATAATAGCAGTTGATTACACAGATTTTTAAGTAATAATAATAAAAATAATACAATGCAGGAGGTTGTAAACATTGCAATTTTGTGTATCTTTGACCACTTGATCTGTCTTGTTTAGCTATTTTGTTAGATGAAGCTATTACCTTTTTGTCCCATAATCCGTCAAATATTATCCCAATTTGACCTACTTTACATAGACATAGAGGTGTCTATTTCAGCCCATCAACCTAAAAATGGTCGATTTGGGTTGTGTGGTAAAATGGGTCAAAAGGCATCTAACGTGTCAAGTGCTTATAATTTCTGAATTGTTTGGTTTAAACGCTATTGTTATGTTTTATCAGGATAGTTTTATAATCTTATCTAATACATTAGTATATGTATAACACTGAAAATTTGGACAAAAGAAGGTGTTACCGAGTTCGCCCACATCTACATAACTAGGTTAAATTTGCCCCCTCTACATGTAAAGTTCAGTTGAATTTCATCTATTTCATGTACTCTTATTGTAGGTTGATACTGTGGCATATCATCTTTCTGTACTCAAGGAATTATTCCCAAATGGTCTTAACATGTTGTCACTCTTCTCTGGCATTGGTGGGGCTGAAGTTGCTCTTCATAGACTGGGTATTCCTTTCAACAATGTTGTGTCGGTCGAAATCTCTGAAGCTAATCGCGACATCGTTAGGAGTTGGTGAGAACAAACCAACCAGAAAGGTAACCTTATTCACATGGCCGATGTTCAACAATTGAATGGCGACCGGCTCGAATAATTCATGGCTTCTTTTGGTGGGTTTGATCTTGTTGTTGATGGGAGTCCCTGCAATAATCTTGCAGGAAGTAATCGGGTAAGTAGAGATGGGCTTGAAGGTGAACATTCTTTACTCGTTTTTGATTATTTCCGTATCCTAGAGCTAGTCAAGTGTATTATGAGTAGACAACAATAGTTCTACTCTGATTGATGTTTAAATTATTCAATTTAATGTTGTTTTAGTTTGTCTGACCCATTTTATTGAATTTGGTCTATGTTATTTGAAGTTCAAAACTGTTGAAGGAAATAACTACATAGAGCGTTTCTCTATGTGATTTGTATTGAATGCTTCATTCTTATGATGAATATTGAGCCGCAAATGTAGCGAGTATTTAAAATCTTTTTTTTTCTTGGATATTATTCTATTTGTTTTGTAGCTCCAAGTTTGTTTGTACCTTGTTTCTTAGTCGAATGCTCGAAGTTGTTGCTTATGTGAAAGTATGTGGAAATTTAGATGTTAAAATTACCATCAGATTTGTACTATCCTATAATTGTAAGATTTTGTGTAAATTTTCTCATTCTTATTACTGACTAACACCTTAGTATCACTATATGTAAACCTGGGATTCATTTTTAGTTACAAATGGATAATTGATGATTTGATTCAATTTTAATCAATTAAGAAGTAATAAATTTATGATTAATCAGTAGTGGTTAGTAATTTCCACATAGGTATCACTTCAAGTCTTCAACTTTGATACAGAAAAATTAGAGGAGAAAGAATTATCACACAACTGAATGATTTCCATTTCCTTAATCACGAGTATTTAAAGGCTACATGTAACCAATTTCGGTTATAACGACCTAACAGAATTCCTAACAGAAATGCAAGATATTACAATAAGGACCCTGAACTTCCAATATTGTTGCAAAAGTAGCTAAACTCAATTATTATTATTATTATTATTCCTAAATTGAGTGTATCAATTACCCCTCCCTTAACCTTCTTTTTGCCCTCAAAAAGAAAAATCTGGAAAACGAGCCAACATTTCATCTGCAAATTTCCATGAAGCATCACTGATGGGTAAGCCTTCTCAATGGATTAAAAACTTCATAACTCCTTTATTACTCTTCTTTTCCATTTTGTGATCAAGGACTGCTCTAGGATTGAGAGACCACTTCTTAAGTTGGGGTAATGGAATAACTGGTAAATTGGACCCATGAGCTTGCTTCAGCAGTGATACATGAAAAGTATGATGCATTTGAGCCTCAGGAGGGAGTGCAAGCTTGTAAGCAACCTTACCAATTCTCTGTCGTACTTCAAAAGGGCCAAAATATTTGGGTGAAAGCTTCCTGTTATGGTGTTTTTTCAAAGAGGACTGAGCAAATGGATGTAATTTCACCAAAACTTTATCTCCCACTTCAAATTGTCTGTCACTTCTGTGTTTGTCAGCCATCTGCTTCATACGATTTCTGGTTGCCTGCAAATTCAGTTTAAGATGTTGAATCATATGCTCCCTATCTCTGTGCAAGTCTTCAACTGCAGCAATTGCAGTGTCACCAGGGATGTAAGGAAAATGCACTGGTGGTTTAATACCAAATAAAGCTTCATGAGGTGACATTTTTATAGAAGAATGCCAAGTGGAATTATACCACCATTGTGCCAAAGGTAACCAGTATAACCATTGCAATGGGTCTTCCATACACATGCTTCGCAAGTATGCCTCCAAACATCTGTTTAGCACTTCAGTCTGACCATTAGATTGAGGCTGATATGCAGAAGACATTGATAATGTGATGCCCTGCAGTCGCATAAACTCTTGCCAGAATTTACTCATGAAAATAGGATCACTGTCAGATACAATATTAATTGGATTGCCATGTAGTTTGAAAATATTGTCCATGAAAACTCTTGCCACAGTTGTAGCTGTGTAAGGGTGTTGTAGGGGAATGAAATGGGCATACTTTGCCAGTCTATCAATTACCACCAATATTGTATCTTTGCCTTGAACCTTGGGAAATCCAGAAATGAAATCTAGAGATATATAAGTGAATATTGATCTTGGAACTGGTAGAGGCTGCATCAAACCTGGATAAGGAGTATTTTCATATTTTGCTCTTTGACACTCTGAACATTCTGATAAATCTCTGCACATCTTTATTGCAGCCTTTCCAATAAAATAACTCCTTAATTCTCTTCAATGTGGGCACTATACCTGAGTGTCCACCAGATGCTGATGAATGATTGAGCTGCATAATTTCCTTTCTCAATTCCAAATTTCTGGGAATGAATATCTTGTTTTTCCTTCTTAAAATCAAACCATCCCAAGTCTTATTCTTTACTGCAATTCCTTGTTCAATTTTCTGGATAATACCTTGAGATTCTTGGTCGTTTTTCCAAGAGTCTTGTATTTTATTCCACAACAATCCATCCACTGTACTTATTCCAACTGTCAATAAAGTAATGCTTTGAATCCTTGAAAGTGCATTAGCAGCTATATTTTCAGAACCCTTTTTATAATATATTTCATAATCATATCCCAACAATTTGGAAAGCCATTTTTGCTGTAATGGAGTGACAACCTTCTGTTCCAGTAGATACTTGAGGCTCTGGTGACCAGTCTTGATAATAAAATGAGTTGTGGACAAATAATGATGCCATTGCTTGACTGCCAAAAGAATTGCCAGCAACTCTTTTTCGTATACTGAAAGAGCTTGTTGTCTTGTGGATAATGCTTTACTAATAAAAGCAATGGGATGTCCCTCTTGCATCAAAACTGCTCCCAATCCCTTTGATGATGCATCTGTTATACCACAAAAAATTTTGAGAAATCTGGCAAGCTAAGAACAGGTGGGTGAATTAAAGCTTCCTTCATTTCTTCAAAGGCTGTTTGAGCTGTGACAGTCCATACAAAACCATCTTTTTTGAGTAAATCAGTTAATGGCTTTGCTTTAATACCATAATTTCTGATGAATCTTCTGTAATAACCAGTGAGACCCAAAAATCCTCTTAATTGTTTGACAGTGGTGGGAGTTGGCCAATCTTTGATTGCCACCAACTTGGTTGGGTCTGTAGACACCCCTTTTTCAGAAATTACATGTCCTAAATATTCCACTTTGGAGCCTGCAAATGAGCATTTTGACTTCTTTGCTTTGAGAAAATTTTGCCTCATTAATTCCAGAACCCTTTCTAAATCTTTGAGATGCTGCTGTAGGTCACTGCTAAAATATCATCAAAAAATACTAAAGTGCACTTCCTCATTACTTCTTTAAAGGTCAAATTCATCAAGGCTTGGAAAGTTGCAGGAGCATTGGTTAATCCAAATGGCAAAACAAGAAATTCAAAGTGACCTTGATGAGTCTTGAATGCTGTCTTGTGAACATCATCTTCAAACATTCTGATCTGATGATACCCAGACCTCAAATCCAATTTAGAAAAATATTTTGCTCCATTTAATTCATCTAATAACTCCTCTATCAAAGGAATTGGGTACACATCCTTCACAGTATTTTCATTCAACTTCCTGTAATCTATGCACATCCTCCAAGAGCCATCTTTTTTCTTTACTAAAACCACTGGTGCAACAAAACAACTAGTGCTATGCCTAATTACCCCAGAATCAAGTAGTTCTTGAGTCATCTGTTCAATCACATCTTTTTGAGCTTTGGGGTATCTGTAGGGCTTCAAGTTGAGATTTAATTTGTCATCCTTCAAATTTATCTTATGATCACAGTCCCTTGATGGTGGTAGGCCAGTAGGAACAGCAAAAACATCTTCATACCTCTCCAATAAGGTATGCAGTTCATCATCATTGATGAATTCAGTGAGTGTGGGTTTGTGCATTTGGTTGTCACCAGATGTGTCATGTGGTGTACAAAGTTGAGCTTGAACCACATTTTTTGAATCTTGTAAAAGTGATGACATTTTCTCCATAGAGCATAAATGAACTCCATGTTGAACCACCCCTTATAATTGAAACTCTTGACCACCCACGTTAAACTTCATTGTAAGGTGTTTAAAGTTCCAAATAATATCATTCAAGGTCTCCAACCACTGTACTCCCAAAACAATATCATAGTTGTTCAATTCAATGAGTAACATGTCTACAGTGAACCAATTACCTTGCATACACCACTGAAAATCCTTACACATTGTCACACAATTCATTTTGTTACCATT
>JANDBE010000048.1:34235744-34248765 GCA_024320915.1 Erigeron philadelphicus
TTTGTTCGTGAACACAACATTATGTTCCTTTATCCGTTCATGAACCGTTTGTTAAGTTAAATGAACGAACATGAACAAGCTCCCGTTCGTATTCGTTCGGTTCGTTTACAGCGCTATCGATGTATATAGTTATAGAAAATGGAGTTATAACTTTTAGTGCGACGCATTGGATCAGCGGATCACAACGTGCCGTATTTGGAAGCTTTTGGTTTCAAAGTTTTACACAAACAAAATAATCGGAGTCCCGTAATGCGGACTTTATTGTCTAAATAATGTGGGCCAAGGTGACCCATTATAGTGTTTTTGAAACTTTGGGCTTTTTAAAAATTTATGGGCCCAACAACAATTTATAGGTTAATTAAAACTCGGCTTTGTTTCGCATTGGAAACATTTAAACGATCTTCTATAAAAAAAATTGATTTTAGATAGAGTAACAGAACCAATGACTAGTCAGAGAATTTTATCCAAATCTTGAGCTTTATTCTTAGGAATGACAGTTTTGAGGTTTTTTCCTCCGAATACTGTAACGACCAATGGTCAACAATTTGTTGTGTAGGGCACGTGCAAAAGTTCACCATTATACAATGAGGTCCGTTGATGTCGCATACTGGAAAAAAGATAGAGTAATAGAACCAGAACCACATCAATAAAAAACACAACACGATAACTGGAGTGGACTTATTAAACCATCTAGTTGTATATGATTGTGAAGAAAATGTTTTTGCATGAAATATTGATTAAAGGAGCCACGTCATCAACTCAAGAACAACAAGTAATCGATAGTCCGATTTCCCTTATATGAAAAACAACATACGTTTTAATTTGTAACAGACACCAAATTCAAGAGACACCCATTAAATTCCTCTAATTAATGAATTAGTTATACATCTAGTAGCTGGCATCATTGGCGATTTTTATAGCTCAATAACAGGAATTTCAAAATTAGTACCCCTTGTGCTATCGTTTAAGGTACCTGATATTTCTCTGATTAAATATAATTTGCACATTGTTACATGTGTATGTATATATGTAGAATGTTTGTCGCTCATATATATAATATATATTACAATTGTTGTAATCATTATTTCGTTTCATCCCTTCATTCGATAAAATGAATTAATGTTTTGAATGATTTCATAGCAAGCGGTGATGGATGGCAAAACTGCTTTGGCTAAATCTGATGACATGAATGCGAAAGATGAGGCTAATTCGGACCCTTCAAAAAACACAAATAAAATGCCATTCATCATTGGTAATTAACACTCTAGTAATTACTGTAATAATTTGGGATGCTATTACAAAGTGTTTATGTCATAGTTATAATTACATTGATACTAATGCAAATTTGGACAAATTGTTCACACTTTCTTTAGTAGTGAACTTGTGATATTGTATGTACCAATCATTCAAATCTCAGATTTTTGCCTTAAAAAAGTGTTGCAAGGAACTTCATTTTGTTAAAATGTATATTTAAGGTGTGGCTGGTGGAACGGCGTCTGGGAAAACAACTGTGTGCAATGTGATCATGTCCCGACTCCATGATCAAAGAGTTGTCCTTATCAATCAAGTAAGAACCCCACTTTGATCATCAACTGTGGATAATGAGATTTTAATCGAATATGTATTAGATTATACATACAACAATGTTATTAACAAGACAATATAATGCTAATCATGTTCAAGTATTTAAGGAATGTTGTAGGATTCATTTTATCGGTCTTTGAGTGATCAACAATCTGCAAATGCCCAAGACTATAATTTTGATCACCCTGGTAAAGTTACTTCACTGTAAATACCCAATTTTTTTTCTTTCTTTTGGAACAAGTAGAAATGAAACCTATATGATACTATGCAATGATTCCTTTTCAGATTCTTTCGACACAGAGCTTCTCCTCACGTGTATGGAAACATTGAGAAAGGGGCAACCGATTAACATTCCAGATTATGATTATAAGATTCACAAGAATAGGGGTGCAGGTCGCATGGTATGTGATGCATTTATATATTCCAGTGTAGTAATAAACCATAGTTTAGAAAAGAATCATAATATGTAAATCACAATCCACAAATATATGCAGGTAAACCCATCAGATGTCATCATCCTTGAAGGAATTTTAGTCCTTCATGATGAGAGAGTTCGAGATTTGATGAACATGAAGATCTTTGTTGATTCAGGTTCATCACTTGTCATAATTTGTTCAATACTTAATCATAGAAGTAAATACCCTTCTATAAGATAACTTCTACGGCCTCACAAATACAGATTCTGATGTGCGGTTGGGAAGGAGGATAAAACGTGATACTGTAGAAAGAGGCAGAAATATTCAGTATGTGCTTGACCAAGTTAGTAGAGCTCTCTTTTTCTAACATAATGAAGTGCATAAAGTGATTTCTAAATTCAGTTTCTGCATACAATTTCTAGACATTTTAACCCTGTTTTGCAGTATGATAAGCATGTAAAGCCTAGTTTTGAGGAATTTATTCTTCCGACAAAGAAACACGCAGATATTATCATTCCTAGAGGAGCAGATAATGATGTAGCCATAGATCTGATAGTGCAGCATATTTGCACAAAGCTTGGCCAACATGATCTTTGTAAAATTTATCAAAACCTTTTTGTTATACCATCCACATTCGGCCAGGTAACTAATATGTTTACTTCAATTCTTTTGTGATGGATGTTATATATATGATTATACTCTATGCTCCTTCAGATACGCGGAATGCATACACTTATACGTGATGTTAAAACAAGAAAGCATGACTTCGTTTTTTATGCAGACCGGCTTATTCGCTTGGTATGACCATCTTTCATGATCAAATTTTTCATTGCTTTTAAATTATTTTTGACGTTGCACAAGTTTGAGTAATTGCTTAGGTTGTGGAGCATGGTCTAGGTCATCTTCCTTTTACCGAAAAGCAGATTATTACTCCCACAGGTAGCTTTATCATATCTTCCTATGTAGATCCAAGTTGGATTTTATTTCTGTCGTGTTCACTTGGGGTTGGTATACTAAAATTTGTAAATTCTTTTTATGGCTTTTCGGCTACTTGCAGAATCCATATACGCAGGGGTGGTATTCTGTAAGAGGTTGTGTGCGGTTTCTGTCATTAGAAGGTATAACTTGTCAACACAATAATTTAGGGGACAAGTAGTGTAGAGATTTGGAAGGCATACTCTTATATGTGAAGTTTCCTTTACTTGATTTCATGCTCATGCTAAAACCTGACATTGTTTAAACTACAAAAAATTGTAGTGGGGAAAGCATGGAGAATGCACTCAGAGCATGTTGCAAGGGAATCAAGATTGGTAAAGTCCTTATTCAGCGTGAAGGCAATGGACGGCAGTTGATCTACGAAAAGCTACCTAGAGATATTGCAAGTCGCCAAGTTTTATTGCTTGATCCAGTGCTTGCTTCAGGTTTGATAATTGATACATCTTAACTTTTGAATATATTTTCCTAAAGTAATGCTTATCATAAAAACCATCATAATCAGGTGATTCTGCAGTGGAGGCAATATCGCTATTGCTCAGCAAGGGTGTATCTGAATCTAGCATCATATTCCTTAACCTTATAGCGGTAAGCTAGATTTACATGATGGTGTTTCTGAAAAGGCTTCCAGGATCGAGGCCTGTTCATGCATCACTAGTTTACAATCAGATGATGAGTTTTCTTCTTCATTAGTCCTGTTTGGAGTGGTGTAAATTAATTTGGGTGTTTCTGTAGGCACCAGAAGGAATACACGCAGTCTGTAAGCAGTTTCCAAGACTTAAAATCGTGACATCTGAGATCGATACAGGACTGAACGAGCATTCAAGAGTGATTCCAGGCATGGGTGAGTTTGGAGATCGTTACTTTGGAACTGGTGGCAATGCTTTTGCACCTTTCATACCAAAGAATAATGCTTAGCAACCATCAACTTGTTTCATATGTTTGGATTTTATTTTTATTTTCAAAGGCACAATTACATGGTATAAAAGTCTGTTTTCCCAACTATAATTTTATTCTTGTTATTCGATTGAGACTGTTAAAATTGTAGATGTTTTATGTGATCAAGGATATACCATCTTCTTCTGTTTAACATATATGACTTAATAAAACAAATATTACAGCTTACTGCCTGCTAAGGAATTAAATCAGGTTGGAATTAAATGATAAAACTGAAGTTGGTACCCGGTTTGTTTCCCTTCACAACCAAATAATTCAAGCATACTGCAATGTTTTTTTTTCTTTTTCATAATTGTTTAGATATGATGATTTAGTAAGCATGCTTTTAAATCAGTTACATAATATGATATCAAATAAGCAGAAAGTTCATACACTTGAATGCCCAATAAGCTGATGTTTAATCAACCAAGAATTTCTGACTTTCAACTTTCAATTAATTTACAAATCAAACTCTTTCATCTTGACGTTTGTCATCTTTGAACACTAACTTTTGTCAGCTTAGAACACAAAGACGCACTAGATATGATAATGAAATTGGATTGACATGAAATTCGTAACTAAGATTATCTATTAATAATTAAACTCAAGAAAATGATAAAACTAAGAGGTAAAGGCTGAAATCAGCAACAAAAATCAATCTTGCAGTTTAGCACACAATTCAGAAGCATAAACCATTTATGATGCACAATTTGTAGGCATACCAAGCAAAATTATATCAAAACTACATGTCTGCAATTTCATTTCCGGGTACAAGTAAGCTAATGGCAGAACCATAAAACTGAAGCCCAACTAAATATAATATGAAAGCTTATACATGAAATAATTGAGATCTCACCTTTTTTGTTGAAAGGGGTAAAGAGATACTCTACACCTATTCACTACCAGTATATCTACTTAAGAAAAACCAAGAAGCGCAAGATTTGAAGTAATATAATCTAACATGGATGTAACAAAATGTAAATACACAAGACCCAGCAAGGAAGATGAACCATGCATAAATAGATGTAAGTGGCACTGTTCCATGCCCATAAAGACTCCAGCCAGAACCAAAACTCAGCTAAACCAGACCCATTTTGAACCCCAAATGCAGCTTTCAGCACAAAAAATGCAACACCAGGAAACCCGAGAACCACCAAAACCAAACTTAAAGCAGAGTGAACCATACGTGCTGCCCGCCATGGTTTAACCACCAAGCACATTGGAACAAGTAGTAGAGCTCCAATTTCAGCAGTTGCAAAGTTTATGACTGACATCAAACACAGCCCAATAAACGCAGCTGACACGGTGACTGACTTCAGAAGAGCCCATTCTTGAAGATGACTGGTATGGGGCCCAAAAAACAAGTGCAAAACAGTTAGGATAAAGATTGAAAGGGAAGCCCAGATAAGAAGGTTGGAAGTCGGTTGAGAGTCCGGTATTTTGTATATGAAATAAGGAAGTAACAAGACGATGGCTCCCCATAAATGAATGAGAAATATGGTTTTTGCTGGATAAAGCCATCTCCAAGATTTATATGAGCTGGAATCGGAAGACGTTGCTTTATCTTCATCTGATTTGATGGCATCAGAAAACAAAGAAGCAGCAACCACAGGAAGTGGAGCAACAAGCAGTAAGAATGCAATCATGTAGACTCCAACAGATATAAACTTGTTTGATGATGTTAACAGGTACAAGAAAAAGGATTGGTGAAACTTCTCTAGGAGGTTATTGACAGAACGTACAATTCCTTCAATTAACCTGCATATAAAAGTTGCATAAGAAATGAAAGTTGCAAAACTTCTTGATATTTTCACAAAGCAAATAGTTCACTTCATGCACCAAGATGTGCATGAAAATGTTGGAACATGGCCATTACTAAGAAATATAAAGAATGGCTTGCTGCAGAAAAAATCAAACACCAAGAAATCTTAGCTTGGTTTGCCTGGTGCAGCCTTAATTCCACATGGAGAGGTTTATTAAACCGTTTCAAAATAAGATGGATGTGCCAAGTGACAGATGTCAAGTACACGTTTACCCAAACATTCATATTCCACTATATAAACCTCTGAATGTGACGGATGTTTTTACAACTCTTGCAATCGACAAATATTAATCTCTTCCATGTAATACTACTACGTTATAAGTTATCTCTACTCTGCTCATCTTGTATCACAAATAATGTAATTCTTGCTTCTATTTCAACAAAAAAAAAATATAAACTGTTTGGCAAAGCATGATGAAGGCCACTCCTGTTAGTAAACATGTTTGGGGACCTGGACAACAGTGTGATGGGTATTCGAAGCTGTCACAAGCTGATTCAGTTCTCAGGAAAAAAAAAAACCATCAACTTATACCTTCCTAACATCAACTTTTCCTTGTTTTTTTTTCTGTTTGATATAGATACCTTTTTGTCAGCTAACTTTAACTCTACCATTATAAACTGTATTAGTCTCTATACTGAACGCATAAACAGCAGTTTCCAGAGTTTGCTCAGTTGATTCGCATTGTTCATAATTATGGTATCAACCTACTTTTTAAAGGTTTCCCACACCCTAATCCCTAGGTAACGAGATCTCCCATTTATGGTTCGGTAA
Source organism: Erigeron philadelphicus (assembly GCA_024320915.1). NCBI lineage: Eukaryota > Viridiplantae > Streptophyta > Magnoliopsida > Asterales > Asteraceae > Erigeron > Erigeron philadelphicus. The sequence continues at coordinate 34,242,268 of JANDBE010000048.1, forward strand.
TGCCTTAAGCACTGAAAGAAGGATCTTTAATAATATGAGTCTAGTTTTTGCAGATTAGATTATCAGCTGAAATTTAACATATCTGAACCTAATATTGTTGCAAATTCCAAAATGCAAAGACAAAAACAGCAACCGGCATATAAGATCATATCAAGAAAATAACAACTATCATATAGAAGTGTGTACCTGCCACCTTGAAACAAAAACTCTGTTTGTCTGCCCAAACTATTGAAAGTTAGTTTCGGTGAAATCTCCATGGTAACTGCATCAACTTGATAATCGCGGAAAGCGCCATGGGAACCAGTAGGCACGCCTAATGCCTGAGATAACAAACAGAGACAAACACTAATCAGACCAAAATATAGGCGAATGACACTTCCTTTGGTGGCTACAATAACCTTCCTTAATCCCTTTGGCGTTGTGTACTTTTTTATTGCCTTTGCTTATTTTTATTTTTCATACAAAACCAGTTTCATCTGATGCCAATGTACTATTACCTGACAACAGCAAATCTCAAATACTGAAACAAAAAGGTTACAAAAGGTCAGAAAGACTACTAACCTGGTTATAGAGTGAGCTGACAAAAGTAGCACTGCCTTCTACATAATCCTTTACAGGAATACCGAATTTCCATTGAGGATTCAAACTTCTAGCAATCTTTCCTACTGTCTCAAACACCTCACCAATGGACTTTAGCCACTTTGAATCAATTAAAGACACAAGTTTCTCCATCTTTACTTGGAGACCTTGTCCATGCACTGCTAGATAGCTCACAACGTTTATAAGGTCAAGATTTGGCATTTGCCCATTAGATGCCTCAGCATAAATGTTCAGTGCATCTTGGTCGCCGTCTTCACTTGTGCTTGCAACCTTAATCACAAGAGCAGCTGCCATGGTTCCAGCACGTCGGAAAGTATCAGATACTTCAGTTTCAATACTCATATCCAAGTTTGATTCCTGTATGCCATTGCTTCCATGACAGTTAGCGGCATCTACCTTTCCAAATCCATCAAATGAAGGAGTATGATAATCTCTTAACCAAGAAGCAACCGAGTTATATTGACCATATTGTGAGTCTGCAGCTAGCCATATAATATCTTTAGCTAGCCAGGTAACTTGAGCCAGTAACGAAAATGCAGCATAAGCAATCCCTAAAGATAAAGCCTCATTCTGACTAAGATTTACAGAGTTGTAAGGAGTCACAAGCACAATCGATTCTTTCCCATCACCACGTGAAGCCCTAATAATTCCTACAGTATTGGTAGCATAGGATTCACAAGTCTCATTCCCACGATTTGTTTCTGCATTGGGACTAGTGAAAAAGTGAAGTGGGTGAAATTTGTTTGGTTGAGAATGGAACTTATGATAACTAACTTCTCCCCCCAAGTTTGCCATATGCAGTGCTATCAGTCTTGGAATTTCTCTACATCCACACATGAATACCACAAATTATCATATCAGTCAGACTCAACCATGACTAATGGGCTTATAAATATGAGGGTGTTTGGGACTGCTTATAGCTTATTCCGGCTTTTGAAAGCAAAATGCAGTTTGAAGTGTTTATCTATTAGGTGCATTTTCGCTTAATGTAAATGAAAACCGCATTTATATTTAAGCCACACAACTTTTAAGCCATGTAAGCAGTTATAAATGTGCACTCGCAAACACCCTTATCAACGAACTAAATACACAGAAGAGAGCACGTGAGAAGAATACACATACATGCCTGAGCTACGAGACTTCAAATAAAGACTATTTAGCTCATCGATAAATCTGCTTGCCCGGGAAACATCCTGATCAGAGATCATGGGACTTGATGAACCTGGACATCACATTATCATATTTATCATTCAACAACGGCAAATAAGACGACAACTACTCCTTTCCTTAAACGATTACATAACAGCTATTAGTGACTAAAACCTAGTAATAACAATACGTAATCTATTCATTATTGCCAGAACATACACATTATATATGTAACAAATATATACGAATTCAGTGGCGAATAAAAGCGACGGATGAAGTAACCGACTAACCAGGCATTAAGGCATTTTCTGAAACATAGGTTTTCTTTGCAAGAACCGGTAACAGTAACAAAGCCAATACACCAGCTGTACAGCATATCACACTGCCATACACAACTCCAAAAATAATAATAATTATTATATATCTATATCTATTAAATATATAATTATAATAACAATAAGTAATGATAATCTAAACCTTGATTATAGATACAGATGCAGTGTAAGTATATGTGAGCTGGAGAGTAGTAGTAAAAGTACCTAACAAAGAAGCTGTGAGAAATGATGAAGATACCGATACGTATAATCGGCCGCTGTTTAGGTTTCTGTATCTCACTTTCCGCCGGCGAATCCATCGGCGATCTTCAATCGGTGATGAGCCTCTTTCCGGCTAGGTAATTCTTGGATCTATACTGTGACTCGTTGTTTGGACTGCTCTAAAATTACTAAATTAAGCCACTTAATTAAGCCATCATCAAGCAAGAAAAGTGTTACGAGTATATTTGTCGACCACCAGCTTAACATACGAATATGTATCAAGAGTGTTTTATTTGTCCATTAAATGTTAATATAAATGATAGTTCAAAATTGTTTTTATTTGTTAAAGGAACATATAACAATAATATTACAATTTTGAAATAAAGACGAATCTTCGTATGAGATATAATTTAATAGCTAAAATACGGATTTTAAGGGCTACATTAGTCTGACATTACGTGTGACGTGTGTTGCTCAAACCATAGTGAAGTGTTCAATGTAGGTATGTGCTCGATATCAGTTTCTCTATTACAAATATACGCAAATGTGTTATGGTGTTTTTAGAGTGTACACGATGCAGATGAATTATAACAAGGTAAAAATTGTAGTGTATTTGATGAGATAAAAAAAAGAAAAATGATTAATCCTCATAATAACATAGCCTAAAAATCCTCCTAACTATACATGTGAAAAAATCATGGGAAAGACTAAAAACGAGAATTAGTGGATAACACATGTCATTTTTTTAAAATTTTAGAAAGATTTTTAGGCTAATCTTTAAAAGAATTTATCATTTTCTATAAAAAGAAATGTGATAATTATGTGTTATCCTGGAAAACTTCAAAGATAGTTATCATCTTACACATATAAAAATCTAACCAAAAAATGACCTTTATTCAAGTGTGGCTTCAAAAGTAAATTTAAAAAAAAATACTTTTAATAATAATTGTTTTGTATAGATTTAATTTCTAAAACGAATACAATTTACCTGATTAACATAGTTAAAGAAAACGGTTCTTTAGTCCAATTACAACCTATTACCTAATTTGAGTATTTGTGCAACTGACTTTATAATTAACTGTAAATACACGTCTGAGTAAAATTATTATAAGAAACTTTATCATGACAACTAAAACATTTTGTAACGCTTTACTCCAATTAAATTTAAAGTATATCTACGTTTCCAAATTTGTAGCATATAATTATATTAATCACTTGTTAAGAATAACTAGAATAATACTTGCACGGTATGACTGTAATGGTGGTACAGTTATGTTAAATGTGAGTGGTGTTTTAGATACATTAACCTGAATAAACCCTGAGAAAAAATAATAGAGAATTATTATTTTATACATTAGTATGAATATTGTTTGAGAAGTTTTATCTCCAACCATATATTTTAAAAACTTTGACTCCAACGGAAAATTACATAAGCTTAATTCATCTTTAAACAACACAGTAATGATGGATTAAATAACTAATAAACATTAAGAGTTTGTTATGTTTGAATAATTTGATTTGTGTCAAAAAATTTGAAATTTAAAGAAAATGTATTTTTATCTTTTTGATATTTAAAAGAAAGAAGGAATGAAAATCCATCAAAAACCCTGAATGGAACTTAATTCCAGCTTCATGGATTCATTAACTCTTTGACAACTAAACCTACCATTAATGGAACTCAATTCCAGCTTCATGAATCTATAAGCGCTACCTAACTATTAGTTATACTAATAACCAGCAGGTTTTATAAAAGTAAATATGAGAAATCAATTTTTGAAGGAATGAAAAGTGATATAAACAAAATTTGACTCGTCCAAAATTTCCTGAAACGTCTATTCCTAAGAAACGCATCGAAACGTTTCCTATAAGTTTCTCTAAATCTGAACGTTTTAGTTAAGTTTCCTTAAAGTTTCCAAAACTTGTAAGACTGTAAGAGGCAGGATCTTTGTACATATTCTTGACTTTGAAAATAAAGTGAAAAAAATTACATTCTCTATGTATATATAAATCTTGTGTTTTGGTTTCCGTGCACCAAACTTTTCAGCAACATGAGTCTCTCTCGTTTAATAGTTTGTAATAAAAGTCCTCTTTTTCAACTGCAGTTAAATTCTGTTTGAGTTTTTAACAGATTTTTCAGCATTATTAGTCCCTTTCGTTTAATATATTGCAATAATAGTCCTTTTTTAACGGTTGTTAACTTCTGTTTGAGTTTTTAACGAGTAACAATAACGAATCGAGAGTTACAAAAAGCTAATGCAAATCATGTCCATTTTACTCAAATGAGTTTGTTTTTTTGTTTTGCGTTTTTACTTTTGATTTATACTTTTAAGTTTTAACTAAAGTTATCGTTCTTTAAGTTGTTTGTGGCTTTTTACAATATATTGTACAAAGTTAATATGGTATCCGCGTTTATCTAGTCTTTCTATTTTGTACAATTTCTACAATGATTTATACAATATTTTCCATTTGTTTTCATATTTCACATATAATAGTATAGTTTTAGTGCGTTTTCATTCTTTTTTCTGTTTTGCCACTTTTTTTTTAATTAAACATATATAGTTAGCTATATGATTAATAATTTTTTTTCCTTCAACTATTAATAGAATTGACCATGTAAATGATTATTATATTTTACATTATTACACGACATACATTTTCGGACATGCGTTTAAACAAAAAAACAAATGAGTGCATCTTCCGTGTATATTAGGTTTTCGAAAACAACGTTATGTCTCCCAAAGTGAAGCCCGAATAACGTAACTAGTTAAAATGAACTTTCGTCCCTGTTGGTTGGTTCTCGTCTACACTGAACAAAAAGAAACACATTTGCAAATGGGAGTGGTTATGTGGTTAGTGGAGATACGTGGGTCAAAGTCAACAAAACAATTGAGAAAAGAGTTTTGTGATGTCAGCAAAATGAGATGTGATATTCGTATCACTTTATGTGATAAATCTATCATAATGTATACATTTTATAACATACTGTACAAATAATTTGATAATTTGTGCACAGTTATGATAAATTTGTTAAACTGTTTGATACGAATATCATTTCCTTTATGAAATGGGGTATGCGGTGGTTGGCTACAAGTAGCAATAAAACAGGACTTGATCAAAAATAGTCAACACAACAGCTCTAATACCACTAACGAAAGTTACAAAATCAATTATCAAGTCATATGTCCCAACTTAAGCTTTTTTTTCTAATGATGTGGCATAATGACTTGATATTTACGGGTAACTAATAACAAAAACTAACAATGTAACCTTTATTGAGAAACTATTAAAAATAAAATCTTTTTAATGGACGAAAACTAAATAGGTACTCTTTATTAGTAATTTTGAGTAAAAAGTTTATCTTTTTTATGGATTTTGTCTAATTAATAAATATATAATTTAAGTTATTAAAAATTAGTATATTTTATTTATGATACGACATCATTAGCCACATAACCATGCAACATATATAATTAATTTAATGAAAATGAAATGGTAACTACGGTACAACCGGTCACTCAATACACCACATAGCCCGAAAAACATAAGTTGATACATCACATAATCGTCCGAGTAAATCACTATATTACAGAACCATTTTATCATCGATATGTTCATGTCATTATCATATTTCGTTATTATATAAATTATACATATGTGTGTGTGTGTAAGCGCACGCTGATTTCTGTAATAGAAAAAAGAGTGTAGTCAAATGGAAGAACTAGAGAGAGAGAGAGAGAGAGAGAGAGGAAAAAGGTGAAATGAAAGGGGTGGTGAAGGATAAGGTGGAGATAAAGGGATAGGGTTGGGTCACGGGTTTTGGGTCATGGTGTAACACCCCGACTAAGGCGGAAATCTCGGGATGTTAGATAAGCACACGCGCACATGGATGTTACATAGGAAAACTAAATGTATGCATAAATCAACAAGCAAATAGTCAATTACATAATCCATTCAAATCAAATTACGATAATCAAGTCAACAAGTATAAGTTCCCTCGCAGGGGAAGATCAGTAGGCATATTGCCAAGCCTCAAGAAATAAACATGCAGAAACTCCAAATCGCTAAGCCTGAAGTCTGCTACTAATCCCATGCTACCAGCCTAGCCACGATTCGCTTGATTTCCTGAAAGGAATACTAAAAGCGTCAACACGAGGTTGGTGAGTTCGTAGGTTTGAGTACACACAGTTTATTTGAAATCTCAGTTGTATCATAG
>JANDBE010000048.1:34273035-34290678 GCA_024320915.1 Erigeron philadelphicus
CGATTCCGTGGATAGCTTATTTGTTAAAAACGGAGTTACGGTTCAAAAGTTATGGCCATTTGAAAATTCTGTCGCTATTGCGTCGCAACAAGCAAGTTGCGTCGCAACAATATGTCACTGTTGCTTTGTTGCGCCGCAACTAAGGGTGTTGCGCCGCAACAGACCCCGAATCTGCACTAAACTCATTATTTAACCTCCAAAACTTAACCAAACACACCCCAAACGACCCATAACCTTATGAACGACCTTTGTACCTCAAAATTCACTATTTTAAGACCATAATGATGCAATGAAATTATTGATTAACCCCCACTTGATTTGCATCACAAAACCCAACGTTTTAGGTTACCGAATCGACCAAAACACACGTTTTTGACATCAATTGATCCTCTAATAACCTAGACCAGTTATGGATCTGATTATATAATTGAAAGGATATAAAATCAATGTTATTATACCTGAGATACCTGGAGTTTACCAAAAGAATGCAAAAACTTGATCTAAACGCGCTCGAATTAACCAAATAACGATGAAATCGAACAAGGAATTGATTATGGCAATGGGGAATGGTTAGGGCTCAAAGGGAAAAGGATAATATGAGTAATTAGAAACTAATGACCTGCTCTAAGACCCTAATCCCGTTTTTTAGTTTCCAGCTATATCAAAACTAGTCCCTAGACTTCCTTATGGCTCATATGTAGCTCAAAACACCTATGGGGAATACTTACAACACAATAAACACTTCAAGCACATCAAAAGACATATAAAACATCTCTTAAACACTTTAGCACATAAATCATTAAGGCACTAAAGCCTTACACATGTAACACATTAAACATATAACATTAAATCATATTATCATATATAAGGCACATAAACTTATCGACCTATCGTTAACTTACGGAAAGTTAATTAGTCTAATACGAAAAGTTTGAGATGTTACAATTACCTTTAATTTGATAAACCTTTATCATAGTAGATTCCCAGAGATGTGTATTTAGGGGAGAAAGGGTTTTTGATGCAAAAGAAGGATTTAGAGAGATAGATATCTCGCAGCAAATGAAAGTTGTATGAAATGCATAATAGTTAGTAAATAAGCTGCTTGTACTTTAGGCATGTAATGTTGTAAAAAGTCTATAGCTTTTTAGTATATAGATAATGAAGAAGATAAAAGCGCATCATATATATTTTAATAATTATTAAAAATATATTAATACTCATAATATAAAAAGAAAAAGATAAAAAGGAGAACTAATAAAATCTAAACAGTAATATAGTTGGTGGCCAGTCACCCAAAGACGAGCGAATCGATTCTGTTAATTATCATTAAACAAAAAAATTAAGCATAACAAGTGTCTAGTTTATATCTTTTCAAACTTTAAGATCGTGACGTTAATATTTATTTAGTCAGATAATACTCATCTATGTTGTTTTTTATTCGATTTTATTTTATAATAATAACAAGATTAATTTTTTGAACAGAATAACAAGATTAATTAAAGTATGTCAAAATATAATTAATTAATTAATTAATAAAAAATGAACGGATGGATGAAAAAATACGCGCTATTGTTAATGTTATATGAAAATTATTTTATACAAAAACATATATACGTCTTATTAATATTTTTTGGGGTGGTTTTTTTCTACCACCGTTTTAACAGAAGATTCTCGTTCTTGTTGATCATCATAATCATAACAATAAATATAAATATTTGCATTTCTTAAATTTGCAGATTTTGTTAATTGGTGTCACATATATCATATATATATAAATGTCGATTAATATCATCAGCGATGGCGATCGTTCACCCAAAATTATATTGCGTGAACCAACAACTGGATCAACCGCTGAGGTGATTTCTCATTATATGTTTTCTTTCTATTCCAATTAATATTATATATATAATGTATAAATAATGTGTATGTATTGTTCGTTTCGTTGCTTTTTATTTTTTAATTTTTTTTTTTTTTTGCGATATGTTGATTGATGGATATCTGGATAGTTTTTTATGATTATGTATCAAACTTTATATTATATGAAATGTTGATGTGTATGACTTTATGTTATGTATGTATGTATCTATATATAATGTGTTGGCGATTTGAGACTGAAGGGATTTGGGGTTTAACTGTTTAAGTATAACCATGAATCGGATAGTGCGGAGTGCATACTTGTTTGAGCTGACTTGATTCCTGTTTTAATTGTGGCGGTCAAGGGGGCGGGCACCGCCTATATTTAGTTTCGTAAAACTAGTTTATCAGTTTTAACTTTTTTCGGTTTAACTTTTTTCAAACAAAAGACACACCTTTTCAGTTTTCACCAAAATGTGTAACCTTTCATGCATTATAAATGCAGATTTCTGGTTTTAAGATTACGAACGAAAGTTCATATACTCTTGTGCTTCTTTGCCTTGAAATGGAGTTTCAACATTTATCTTATCTCAATTAGGATTTTTGGATATCCAATTATTCTACATTATGCTATGTAAGTAAACCTTTGATGTGATAAAACAAAAAATGATATAAATTTTTTTGATACACAGTACAACATTTCATGTAAAATATGATTCGTTGAAAAATACTTAAATGCATAATTTTACTTATACTTTTTATTGTAATGAAATATCATAAAGTTGTAGGGCATTGACTATGACGGTGAAACTGAATGGACGCCTTCACTTTACATTTCATATTTCATCTTTTTACTCTATTGCCAATTAGTGTATTCTAATTATCACCATACTTGGTTTGTCAGAACGGTCTTTTGGTTAGTGATTTGAATATATTATATTTATTTTCATCTAGGTGCTCCTGTATGGAGGTCAGGTTGTTTCATGGAAGAATGAACGTCGAGAAGAGCTACTTTTTATGAGCACTAAGGTGAGCCAGTTTTGTTATTTGTATATGCGACATATCTTTATTTGAAACTTAAATTCATCTATGTTACATTGTTACAGTGGTCTATTTGTATGTTCCTCTCATATTGTTTGCTGTGGGGTTTTGTGTGCATTTACATGTAATTTAATGGGTACCATATTCACTTGTCACTGTATTGAATAAATATGACTGCTAATGACATCATGTAATTATGAAATTGGCAAAAAAGCCAAATTGGATTTAGCAATTGATTGAATATCCCACCACAAAAATGCAGAATTATTTTATATAAGTGCATCTTGTGTATAAATGATTTGGGTGATATTAGAAGATTCTATTTATGCTTTAAAAGACTGGTCACACTTTTAGGTTGACTATGGCTTTATGTGTGAAATGCCTAACTGCCAAAGAACTATGCTTTTGAGTTTGAAAACTTGGGAGCAATACAAGACGATGCAATTGAATGTTGGTTATAAGATAAGATTTGACTGTATAAGTATATGCATTAGTTCCATTTCTATGCGAACATGGAAAATTACCACAGTTTATGGGTATTAAACTTTGCATTAACAGTGCCGGCCATGCTACACGGGTCCAAATGTTGTTCATTGTGAAGTAGGTTTTGACTTACGTGGATATTGTTTCTTTCTGAAAGATTTTGTTGCATTTTTTAGTTGGTTCATGTATCTGTCTCTCTAATATTTCAAGAATACATGATGATCATGATGACATGCTCTCTTTGCAGGCTATTTCAAAGCCACCAAAACCTGTTAGAGGAGGCATACCCATTTGCTTTCCTCAGGTCTGCATTCGAACAGAGCATTATATCATTTTCATTTGTCTAGATAATGTAGTATTAACTGTAGTTTGCATATTATAGGTCGCAAATTTTGGCACACTGGAGCAGCATGGATTTGCGAGGAACAGGTTATGGTCTTTGGATGAAGATCCTTCACCTTTGCCTCCAGCTAACAATCAATCAATGGTAGATCTTGTATTGAAATCTACGGATGATGATTTGCATACTTGGCCGTATAGGTACTTCATACATGGTGTGTTTTAATTATTAGTTTTGGGTCCTTTGACTGATTCTGTAACTGAAGAATCATATTGAACTGGGAGATAATAACTTGTTTGCATGTGTTTTTCTTTTAGATTTGAGCTGCGGCTGCGTGTTTGTATTGGTCCTAACAAGCTCACTCTGATCCCTCGTGTGAGAAACGTGGATAGCAAGGCCTTCCCATTTACTATTGCTCTGCGTAATTACTTTTCTGTATCAGATATCAGGTATGCCTTTGATGTAATAGTTTAATTTTAGATTTATCATCCAAATGAACTAGTAGATATGGCAAAATGGGTGGGTTGGGTGGTTGGTTAAAGGGTTGAAAGGGGTCAATGTTAGAATGTTAGTATATGTCAAAATGAACTAGCTGGGGCAACTGGTCTTGGATTTGACCAACATCTTTGTCTATTTCTTAATTGTTTCTTCGTAGCTTATTGATTTCTTTAATATGATAACAGAAACAATGTTATTTTAATAATAAATTAGTTTTTTGAAAAAATGTTTTACTAACTTATATGCACTAAGAAAAGAGTATTTTGGTGACTTTCAACCCATTTGACTTGTTCTTTCGTGGTTATATCTTTTTAGTGATCTCCCGTTTGAGATAAAACACATCCCAAATCAACCATGTGTTAAGCAGTTGTGTCAAAAGTGCCTACTCTGTGAAGTAGCATTATAACAACTGTTAGTCATTACACTAGAGTCGGCGTAAATCACTAAATGACATTACTGATCATTACCATATTATATTTGGATAATCTCTGATATGCACTTGGTCGTATATTAGGTTCAAATTCTATCACCATGCTGCAGAATTGCTTTATCTGTATTCTTTTCAGACAGGTTTCATAATGTAGTTTAATTTTCAGTGAGGTACGTGTCGAGGGTCTGGAGACACTTGACTATCTTGATAATTTGTTAAAGAGGGAAAGGTACACCGAGCAGGCGGACGCCATTACCTTCGATGATGAGGTAAGATTTTATACACTACCTAGAGTGGCAGGAGGGAGGGATAAACAGGTCAAAAGCGTTTCTGGTCAAAACACACTTTTTGTTCATCGGCTCAAAATGGGCGGGATTACCTGTCAGTTTATCATTCCATCGTTTTGAATTTAACAAAATTTAATGTATCAAACTGTTGACAGTTTGTGTGACTTTCGAGTTTCAACCCACTCGACCAGTTTCATCTTGTGCCAAGTTTCAAAATGTCTCTTCAGGGTTAAAACATAAAGAACATCCGGATGAATCCATTTTGATATTGTCACCTCTAATCCTTATAATGAGTAAATTATCTCATATAACATATTAGAGCTCCACAAGTCCTTTCGTTTTTTCTAATGCTTATGTGTAGTTCTTTCTTTCTCTGGTAATCCATCTTCTTCTTTTTTTAAAGATTATCATGCCCTATTTCAGATTGATCGAGTATATTTGAGCACACCTACTAAGATTGCTGTAATAGACCACGAGAGAAAGAGGACAATTGTCTTACGTAAAGAAGGCATGGTGGATGCAGGTTTTCCTCATAATCTGACGTTAAAGTTGATCTTTTTGTGGTTAATTGCAGAAAGTAACCATCTTTGGTCTAGATTTTTTTCAGATATCAGATAATCATCTTTCATTTTACCCATATAATCTCCAAACTTTCAAGAAATTGATTTAAGGTCATCTAGCAATGACGTTCGGTAATTGTGAAATTGTTGACTTCGTTAACAGGGCATTAAAATGCCAGACAAATTAATAGAAGCTGGTCGGCTCCGTGACAGATCAGCTTAAATCAAATTTTATTTTTCTGAGTGTTTTTATTTGTGAAACAAAGGTGGTTAACCAAATTAGAATGCCAAAAGTTCTACAATTAACCTCTCAGATTTCTTGCATAACCTATTATGATGTCTTGCACTTTGTAGTTGTGTGGAACCCTTGGGACAAAAAGGCAAAGGCAATCCCAGATTTAGGCGACGAAGACTACAAAACCATGCTATGTCTGGACGCTGCGGCCATTGAAAATCCAATAACCTTAAAACCATGTGAAGAGTGGAAAGGTCGCCAAGAGCTGTCTATTGTGTCCTCGAGTTATTTCAGTGGCCAGCTGGATCCAAGGAAGGTTCTTAATGGCTTACGCTGATATTGCATTTCAAATATTGATATCAGTTTGATTGTCTTGCTTCGTAGTAAGTGCATTTGCCGCTAGGATTTTACAGAGTTAGAATAGCTAATGGGATGAATGTTACATTTTTGTCCGTAACTGATCCATTAGACACCATTTGACATGCACAACTTGTTTGGTTCAACTGAAAATATCATCTTTGCATTGTTAGTGTATTTGGAATAAATTTAAATGCATGTATCTTGCTGCTGTTATGCATATAGTCCTGGGAATCGCACACCGTATGGTTAGAGAAGTGCGTGTGTATAAGTTTTTTAGCAGTTTTTTTACTAGTATTATTTGGTGGTTGACATATGCACAGTTGTACCCTAGATATGGAAAACTCTATATGTTGGTTAGTTATGGGCCAGATTAAGCTGTTCATTTGACATTATGTGTGGAATAGTTCTTTGGGGATACTCTTGACTAGGCGTTATAAGATTATACCGGTTGCCAACCTTCTTGGTGTTTGATTGTGTTAAAGTGTTTTAGTCTGTTCTTCATGGTTTTAGGTCTCGAGTATGTGACTTAAACCCTATTACTTCAAGGTTGCCCAAGGTAGTGTTACTCTTTAGATCCTGAACACTATTAGAGTGGTCATGTGGAGTTGTTCCACCTTGTGTCTTGCGTGTTAAAACACAAGTGATGCGTGTGGCTCCAAGGTAGCTTTAGCACCGAAGTTGTGAACAGCTCAAAGCGCGCTATAGCCCAAATAGGTCAAGGACTTGAATCGCGTAGTGCACGTACGGGCACAGGCCTCATTCCTGTAAGCTGCTACACATCGTATTGAAATAATTTTTTAAGAAATATGTATTAATGTAAAGAACCCAAAAATCATCATAACATTCAAAATAAAATATATAAATACTATATTAAAAGATGCATATTCTTGCTCAATTGTCGTTTTTATATATTTCGTGGATGAAAAAAGTCGACCAACTTTTTACTATATTTTCTTCTTACCATTTTTTTAACAAACATAAGAGAACCATTTCTTTCAAATAAATAAATAACGTTTTCCAACATAGACTACCTTCTCTGTAATAGAAACCTACCCTTTTGACTTCAAAAACGGGCTTTTCTGTAAGAATTATTCAACAAAATATTTTATATATAATTGTTCAATAATTAGCGACTCAAACAATAGACATAAAAAGAAATTATAGCATATTTCTTTTATAAAACAGTTTCGCCCATTTTTCAAGTCATTAAAATTTAAAATACCTAAAATGTGTCTATTCTTACATTATCCCCTTTTTCATCTCTTAAAATATTTACAATACTTTTTCAATAAAAAAAACCTTTATTCTTAAACCACAAACCATACTTACATATCCCCTAGACGCCTACACCTCCCTCACCACTACCGTCAACAGCGACAGTCGCCGCTGCCACATAACGTAGACAACTTACTAGTATCATATGATAACTTCTCAGTGGCTTTACGCCTTTACTGTAGTACCACCACATTTTTATGCATGTTCTTAGACGATTAAAACAAGATTTATGGTAATACAGCATTAACGCATTAGAAGTCTTGAAAAGCTTTGATTTTATAATAAAAGTGGGCCTTATATAATCGGGGACTTAAGGTAGATATTGAAACTTTCAACTAAAACTCCACCACGCACTTTACTAACCTACGTCTTTTCCTGTTGCCTAATTCTAGATTTAAAATTTTCATATTTGCTACAAAATACTTATTATAAGAGAAAACTTCATCACATAATCTTTTATGTAGTTTGTTCATATTTGATATTTTCATTATCTATTCCTCATCAAAATATTTGTATTACCATCCCCACAAAGCTAGTGAGGCTACAAAGGTATAGTTATAATAAAACTCGTCCATCCTTTAACTAAAATTATTAATTTATTTATTTTTACACAATTATTTGAAGGATGGATAGTTTTCACTAGTATCACCTTGTAGAGTCGTAGATGTGCTCATATATTTAAAAAGACGCATGGTTTATGCTAAAAGTTAATCCTATAGGCTATAGTCATATATAGCGAAAATAGTTTTAAGTTTAACGAATGATGGACAGTAAGAAAAACACGATTTGTGTAATTAAATCTTTATTTTAAATACATTGTCAACCAGTGTCAAATACTCCTTTCAAAATGGAAAAGAAAAAAGAAAAGAAAAAATATATTGTCAAATTGTGAGTCCGAAAAGAGTCAAAAGACTGGTAAAAGTCACACCGACTAGAGATACTGCTACAAGTTAGAAATTTTTAGAAGTCATAAAAGTCAAACATAAATAAACGATGATTTTCTCATTTTACAAGTGTGAAATGAAAATAAATCAATTTCAACCTCAATCTCAATCTCAATATAATATCCATATTATAAGCACCGACGTGCATTTCAAATTCAGACCAATAACAAACGAAAAATTAAGGTTTTTTCTTATTTGTACAATAACAAACGAAAAATTAAGTTATTTTCTTATTTTGACCTTACAAAACGTCAAAATGTTAACCGTAAGACCATGTTGTAAGTGGTTTATAACTACATCCGATAGCATGTAAACTAGGTTTTAAATTATGTTTTAATCTTTTAAAAATATTTCTCTACAAATTTAATAGCATGTAACTAATGTTCGCTAAATAGAAACTCATCATCGATTTAATATACTCTGTCTACCCGTTTTGATATTTTCAATGAGATACATTATGTTATGTTGGTAAGATAAGATCATCATTTTATTATTACTATTTGAAACCAAATGGATAATATTTGATGTGAGAAGATTTTTTTTTTATTTTAAATATCATTATTTTAATCTCTAATTTTTAATTACAATTCTTATTCTTAAAAAACTTAATCTTAAATTGTATGATCACATGGAAACTAAATTTCATATTTAATTATCCCGGACCCCATGTATCGTACGCTACGTTTGTACTTTGTCACCCACGGAGACAAAATCTCAGGACACAAATTTAAACGTATTCTTTAACATTAAATACTACCAAATTTTGACTTTGTCAAATGGTAGATGTCCTTTTAAATTTTTTTTATAATTCTCTTAATATCATAACAATATAATATATGTATTCCATTATTTTTATCTTTGATCTTATTATATGTCATAATATAATTATATTGTAACGACTTATGAGGATTATTAGAAGGTATTTTTAAAAAATTATATATCATTTACGAAAAAAAATTAAACAATGGTTGTATAGGCATCTCATATCACAAATATATTATTGAAAATCACTATAAATAATGCAACACATGATTCTATCCGACATACACTTACTTTGCACAATTACTTTCCTATCTTTAAATCCCCACATCATTAACTCAACCACCATCATTTTACATGACATTTTTTTATATTCTGTACAAAAGAACTCCATTGATTCATCTTGCTCAAACCTTTTTTGTAATGTATCTATTTAAATTATGTATTAATACTAGTTTGTTGTCTTAATGAACATGGGTGGTTTTATCGTTTGTCTCCTGAACAAAAAGCACCCTTTTAATTGTATGTGTTTTTATGTATGTTTATGTGTGTGAGATCTTACATTATGCCATTATGGTTTCTGACATTATAAGTTAAAGTTTACTTTTTTTATGGTTGTTAAGCTAACCTTGTTTCTGGGTTTACTTATTTAAGTAGCGGGTTTTGATAAAAATGTTTACTTTATGATTAATATTTTTTTTGGAGTGTGTTTTTGGTTAAAATCTTGAAAATATGGGGTCTGTTGAAAATGGGCCATTTTGTGTAGGGGAGTTTGATTTGGAAACAAAGTGGTTGATTGATCCTAAGCATTTATTTGTTGGTCCAAAGATTGGTGAAGGTGCACATGCCAAAGTATATGAGGGCAAGTAAGTTTAATGACATTTTAGAAATCCCATTTTATTGGAATGATATTGATGAAGTATTTCTGGGTTGATGAAACTGATTATGTTGTATTTTTGTGACTATCTATATGTATTTTTTTTAGATATAAAAACAAGATTGTTGCCATTAAAATAGTGAATAAAGGCGAAACGCCAGAGGAGATAACCAAGATAGAGGGCCGGTTTGTACGAGAAACTGCAATGTTGTCAAAAGTGCAACACAAGAATTTAGTAAAGGTACCCTGTTTGGCATTTTGATGTAAGGCTTAAATTACATGTCTCTTAAGTTATGAAAAGGTTGTATCTTTTTATTTTCTGTTAGTTCATTGGAGCATGCAAGGAACCAGTGATGGTCATAGTAACTGAGCTTCTTACTGGTGGGACTTTAAGGAAATACTTGTTGAATATGCGCCCAAACAGATTGGATACTTGTGTTGCGATAAGTTTTGCACTCGATATCGCTCGTGCAATGGAATGCTTACACTCACATGGAATCATTCACCGCGACTTAAAACCAGGCAAGTTTCACTTTTTTTTGCTGTCATATGCTTTGCAAAATGTAGAAGTTCTCTATTATAGAATCTTGTTGGCCATATTATTGAGTATTAACTATCTGTTATGTTTAGACCTTTACAATTGATTGGTTATTGTGTTAAATTCGCCTAATTTAGTAGTCGTGTTTAGATAAATGTAGATGATTAGATGGGTCTCTCTTATAGATGCCTCATAACTTCTAGGATAAATTTATTTGCAGAAAACTTGCTGCTTACAGCTGATCACAAATCCATAAAACTTGCTGATTTTGGTTTGGCACGAGAAGAATCGTTGACTGAGATGATGACTGCAGAAACTGGAACCTATCGCTGGATGGCTCCAGAGGTATTCTTTTGATCACCTTTTGTTACTTTCTAGTAGATGTGGCAAAATTGGTTGGTCGGAAGGCTTGGGTTGACCCACTAGCACTATAAGATAATTAATGTTTGAATTATGATTACAAATAGTATGTAAGAGCTAAGAACTTCTAGTAATGTAATTCATGTTTTTTTAACTCAGTAAAATAAGTTAGGATGTTGCAAGATTTGTAGACCTTTTCGTGACTTTCAAGTTAGTTTCAACTCGTTTGACCTATTTGGCAACAAAAATATATAACACTCAGTGACCTATTATTTAGGCAAGTGCAAGTGTGTAACTGGTTTAAGCACTAACAAAACTAATGATTTTTATGTAGCTTTACAGCACGGTAACCCTGAGGCAAGGAGAAAAGAAGCATTATAACCACAAAGTAGACGCCTACAGCTTTGCAATTGTGTTGTGGGAGCTCATACACAATAAGTTACCATTTGAGGGCATGTCAAACCTACAGGCTGCCTATGCAGCTGCTTTTAAGGTATTCATCCTTTCCAACTATAGGTGGCAATATGGGTGGGTCGGACGTTGATGTGAAATCGGGGGAGTAATATTCACTTTGGACATGTTCGGTAACGGGTCAAAATAGTTTTGAGTCAGTTTGAGTCGGCTCGCCAACTCTTTGTAGTTTTATTCTCTCTTTTTATTTATTTTTAATGAAAAACCATATTACTCTGTAATAATTTCCCGAATAAAGCAATTTTGAAGGTTTTAAACACTTACTTAGTTACTTGTACTTGCATTAAAATTTAAACCATTTAACCACTTTCCGTCTTTAATAGTTTTTTGGTTTGAACTGTATATTTCTAAAAAGGCTTTATGGTCCACATATTTATTTCACATAAAACTGACTCAAAACATCCCCCCTTTACTCGTCATATAATTTAAAGTTCTGGTTAGCAATAACTTATATTTGCAGTGTGGATCCTTATCTAGATAAGCCAAATTGTAGTACCAAACCACCTCAACTAGAATATGTTTTAGTTAGTTATTATTGATTAAGTAGAATATAAGCTACTCCACTCAGATTTGAAATCTTAACAGTCACTCATCATATTTGATCATTAGATAAGAAGGCATTTAATCAAAAAAGGGTTCAATTTTAGGTTCAGAAAACATTTCAACTGACTAGAATAGCTTTTATGATGACCATATCAAAATGGGCAATAATGTCACTAAAAAGTCAATTGTTTTGGCCAAGTTTGGTGCTCAGACAGGGGGCCCTTTTGCTAGAATACACCAAGCTTTTTTTGGAAAGGAATAATTGCAACAAGAAGTAATGTACTTTATGCTTAGTTTTGTTATAGGCATTACACTTTAAAGCCATAAATATGGGATCATAGTTTGTTTTCTTTTCTACTTGATGCACTTGACTTTATTATTGTTTTGCTTTTAGAAACTACAAATGAATCACTATAGGTGAGATGGTCTCTCAAATAGAAACAGAAATTGTTTTTTGTGTAGTCCATCATTTGTGGGTTTTGAAAACACAACGGCTAGAAGGCTTAGACAATGAACTTGCCGTTTCTTGTACTTATTGGGACTTACTGTATTCAAAAACTCTGCGGGACAATCATCGAGACGTTGATTTTTTTAGTAAATAAAAAGACTATCATGTTGATGGACTTATTGTTTCTTAAAATTTTTTCACAGAACGTGAGACCGAATGCTGATGAACTCCCTGAGGATTTGGCTCTAATTGTGACATCATGTTGGAAGGAGGATCCAAACGCTCGCCCAAACTTCACTCAGATAATACAAATGCTTCTTCATTATCTATCATACAATGCACCACCTGAACCCGCAGCTATCCCACCTCGAATCTTCACTTCCCAGAATGCTGCATATTTACCGGAATCTCCTGGTACAAGCACACTAATTGGAAAAAGAGATGAATCTATTGAAACACCGAAAAATCCCCAGGAAAACAGCCCAAGAGGCCTGTTCTCCTGCTTTTCTCGGTGTTTTTGACTGTTTTCCTCGAAATGAAGTCTTGGAAACTTACATCATGTATACTAGTAAAAGTAGCGAAGAAAAGATTAGTTGGGTCGTTTATAGATGTTTTCTGTTAACTCTCGGTGTGGAAATATGTTGTATAAGCATGCAATTAATGGCTTTAGATGAGAAAGGGGTAGTAGGGGGGTTGCTGTGATGTTGTAGTTGTAAAACATAAGGTGCATCCAAAAGCCCTCTATTATCCTCCAATTTACTATCATCAATGTACCAATCTTTTTATACTTTTTTTTATTAACATCGTGCAATAATGACACAAAATTGTTTGTATTGCATAGCTTCGGCTCACCAGAATACCTTTTTCGCTAAATTTCAATGCATCACATTTGGCTGATCTTGTATCGACAGGCGATCGTTCTTTGATGATATTAACTCTGTAGTTTCTTTAGTTGTAAACATTTGATTAGTAACAAAAAAAAATAGGTTCTAAAAAAGAAAAAAATCGCCGTTGCCGGGGATCGAACCCGGGTCACCCGCGTGACAGGCGGGAATACTTACCACTATACTACAACGACATTGCTGTTTTATATGCCACATGTTAATTTATATATATGATAACCCCCTCCTTTTTTTGTCAATAATTTTTATATGTACATCTATCTTTCATAAGTTCATATCATATACGGAGTACTCCGTAGATCTATATGAACATCGAGCATTTGCATGTTCTTATAACTTAATATACTAATGTGTATATACTTAATTCATAAACCATGATAAAAGTTCAAGGTCTCTATGGATTTGGGTTCAACTAAATATACAATTTGCAAATAAAGCTTGAGATCCAAATTAATTAAAAGTAAAAAACTTAAGTCAAATATGTCAAAGAAAAAAAAAATCTTATCCCTTATGCATTTAATATTGTTTTTTATTTTCTTTTGTTTTACTTGGTTGATTTTACCAATAAAATACCGGTCATATATTTTCTCATAAAAATAACCTTTATAGATTTTTGGGTATTTAATATTAGGAAAATTATATGAATTGTTTATTTTTGAGGTGTATATCAAATATGGACATTTTCATATTTGATCAAACATTTCTTATTACTTACTCAATTAGTAAGAAAAATTAGTAACCAATAACTAAATTCAAGACATGTAGATCGAAGTGGCACGTGCTTATTAAAAGGAACATCAATCATGTTTTAGTTTATTGATAAATTATTAAAAACTTTAACTATTATAGATCAAATCTGTACATTATATTTAGATTTTTATTATTTCATTCTTTATAGAAAAACTTTAGAAAAATGGCCATGCTTCCCAAAAGCATTTGTAGGATTGAAACTGGTAATCAACAAAAAGTTTTGTATGTATGTTCGGATCGACTATGCCTGCAAATAATCTTTACTTTTTGCAACTATATACCACTTTCTAAACCGAGTGTGGAATTTTTATTTTTATATACCACTTTCTAAACCGAGTGTGGAATTTTTATTTTTTTTTTAAGTTTCCAGCTTTAAGGTTTGTATTAGTTTGTTGGTATCCATTTTTGAGTGAAAAGTGATACCTATTAGTTTGACACAAATAACTGTACGTAACACAAATCTTTCTTGACTAACTAGACTTTTAAAGTGAAAATTCTTTCAAGAATATATAATCACGAGAAAGTGGGACGTGGTTGAAAAAAGTGGGATTAATGGATTACATCTTAAAAGATAGAAGCAATTAAGGAAGAACCAATTAACCAAAGAAGTCCTGTATTGGTTCCCTAAAGTGTTTCATACAAGAAAAAAGTATAAGTAGTGAAAAAACTGTTTTAGTAAAGGTAAAGGGGCTATTTGTAACATACAGCTTAACTTTGCCATATAAGTAACTTGGGGAGCAAGCCTTATGTGGGACCCGAATTTCCAGTGTATTTATTTTATTTTTCCGAACCAAATACTTCGCCACGTTGTTCGAAAAATCTTAGCTTCGGATTCAGGCTTGGAAACAAGGAAAATGTTCCAATTTTTAACGCTTGGCCCTTTACTGTTTCCCATTTCTTTCAATTTTACAGTCATGATTTTGGATTTTACATTTTAAACAAGTTGTCATTTGTCTGTCGATACATAACTTTTGAATCGACTCAAAAACATTATTTTTGGAATCGTAATTCAAAATGTGACTCAACTCGTAAGAATCTGTAAAATTTTATAGACCGCATAATATTGTATTACTATTTATATGTGACGTTTTTAATAACAAAATATAATTTATCATCTTAACATATTTACTAAAATGTTACATTTTTGATCATTTTAACTCATAAACTTCTCTTTTATCTTCAAATTCGTACTAAAATGATCAAGCATACATATATATAACATGCAAAATAATGTAACCGATATATATCCTATATAAGGGTGGGTTATTTATAGTACAAACATTTAAAAAAATATAAAAAGTACATGTGTAAGTTAACTTACTTCCTTCTTCTTCCTTCTTCTCGGGCGAAACTGCCGCTGTCAACCACCATCATGATCATCTCCGAGACTCCGACCACCACCATGATCCTCCTTCAAAAAATTTTGTAAAAAACTATTTTGTTCATATTCAATATGAGATTAATATTATTACTTATAAATAAATTAAAATTTTAACTAAAATATTTGACCAATCAAATACGATGACTTTAATTTGAGAGTTTTTTGTACCAATTTGTCCCTGGCAGGTTTAGTTTATAGAAATAATTGATGTATTTTCAAAAAAAATAAATGATAGACCTAAATAATTAATAATTCTAAAAATAAGTGATGATGACTAGACCTATTATTAGGTCTATTCATTATTACTTTTATTTTTAAAAGAAATTGATGTTTGATGTGATTTTGACACTTGCAAAAAAAATCAAATGAAGTGCTCCAAATACAAAATATGAAAAATTATCTAACTTTCCCATCAGGACCTCCCCCAACCTAAAGTAGCTGTTGATTATTATTCTTTATAAATAAGCTTCTTTGCACACATCACATGTAACAAATAACTTGAGGTTGTGCAAAACCGATCTGCAGACGTGCAACTTCAACCTGCACATGTATAACTATGACCTGCACATATGAAAGTCCCATCTGCACATGTGTAACTACGACCTGCACATATGGAACTACCATTTTCACATGTGTAACTACGACCTGTACAGGTCTTTTCATTGGATATTCCCATAAAACCGTAAAAACGATTCCGTGATATCCCCGGGCCTTATAAACACCAAACTCCGTTAAATTAACATCAAATAGGACACAATTGATGACTTTAATCCATTCATTGATCCATGGATCTATCACAAACATTATCTACTCACGTTGATCACCCGAATGACTCGAAATTGATAAACTGGTTACAAATAAACCAACTCAAACTCTAAGACCATAAACAAGGTCCATATGATCGACTCATAAGATCACAAATCAAATGTAAATCATCTATATTACCTGTAGGCGATCACAAGGATGAAAGATCTTGCTCAAAATTCAATCACATACTAAGAAACGGAGGGTTTTGATGGAGAATTGTTTTGGGAAGGAAGGAGAAGCGGATGGAGGGTTTCACACACACGTGAGATCAATATATGAGAATTAGGGATACCTAATTAACTCTTAACCTCTGGCCATCACTTTCCTTTTGTCATCTCAAGTCCAACTTCTAAAACAACGCATTCTAGTCTTAACTTACGAACGGGGATACTTGGCAACTTAAAAAGCACAAGGCTTTCATAACTTAACTTTCAATACATTCATTTAACTCACATTAAGCATAAACATATTAAACACATAAGCATTTAATCACATAATCCAATTAAGGCACGTAAACTTAACGATCCTAATGGATTAGTCAAATAGTTAAACTTAAAAAGTTTGGGATGTTACACCAAATATATAGTAAGTGTAAATCAAATTAAAAAAAAAAAAAACCATTTTAGGTCTATTCATTACTTCTTGTACTTTTAGAAAAGATTGATGGTTGATATGATTATGACACTTGCTGAATTTTCTTTACAAATAACTTTTACACACAATGCATATAACAATATAAGGCTCAAAATAAAGATATGTTAGATATTAGTGGTGAAATAGTAACTCTTAGACGATTAGACACTTTAGAACACAAAACGGACATTAATGACTAACGAACGTTAAGTCCGTTAAGTAAAACAACGTCCGACAATAGCAACCTAACAATCTCAGGACTTAACAACTAATGGCCGTTAAGTCCGTCAATAAAAAACATCATCCAACAATAGCAGGCTAACAGAAGGCATAACAAACTAATGGAAGGCATTAAAAAGTTAACATAAGGCACTAGAATAACCATAAGGCAGTGGAATATACCATAAGGCAATAGAAACTAAAATAAGGCAATAGGAACTCTATAAGGCAATAGAATATACCATAAGGCATTAGGAACTCCATAATGCAATAGTAACTCCATGAGGCAATCAAAAACTAGAACAACCTCCACAAAATGGGTTTGACACTAAAGTTAACCAACTTAGAAGACGAATCAAGTTACCAAATATATAGTAAGTGTAAATCAAATTTAAAAAAAAAAACTATTTTGTTCATATTCAATATGAGATTAATATTATTACTAGGGATGGCAACGGGCCGGGTATGGGTCGGGTTTAAGTAATCCCGGACCCGATTAAAAATTCCCGTACCAAACCCGGACCCGACGGGTCTCCATTTACTTACTAACCGTCGGGTAGCGGGTTTCCCAACGGGTAATCGGGGATCCGTTAATTTATATACATATAATATATCTAAACGTGTAGCCAATACCTTAACTTCCATAAT
>JANDBE010000048.1:34529550-34542921 GCA_024320915.1 Erigeron philadelphicus
GGATTTTAAATAAACTAGTTAGAATTATAAAGAAATTGTGATATTGGTTAAAAGCCATGTATAAGTTAATTTAATTTTTGTCTCTTGATCTTTATAGTTCAACTACATAGTACTCTTATTTTCTATATTTAATAGAAATACAAAATAAATTATTTTATAGTAATACAATGTTCAAAATTAATAATTTTGTTATAATATGAAGAGAAGAATTGAGGGAGGAATATGGAGAGAAGAATTGAGAAAGGAGAATAAGTAATTCTTATTAAGGAGGGATGATAATGTTTACAATATAGTCTTGTATTTATAGGCTTCAACTGAATATTCTAGACTACATACAATTACATAAATATGGAAGTGAATATCCATCTATATATTATATTATAATACTCCCCTTGGATATTCACACTTTATTATACGCAAATATGGTGTTTGTCGCCTCATTAAAAACCTTACCAAGAAAAACTCAGTGGGATAAATACTCAGTGAAGGGAAAAAGAGTGCAGCGCGTATAATACTCCCCCTCATTTGAATATCTGTCTTCAAAATATCGAATGTCGATCCTGTATACAAATGATTTAATAATCTACCAAATTATTGCTCGACCAAGTTTGATAAGATTGATTGTGTCACCGTCTTGTTGATCATATGTCGAGATTGACTATATCGTTGTTTGAGCTTAATTTATATACACCACATTATCTTCAAATGATAGTATTGAATATTTGTTGCCAACACCTTGAACACATTCTTCTTGGGCATCTTCAACATTGATCTTTAACAATGATCATCTTCATAGCTTGATGATGTAGTTTGTTGATGATTGCTTAATCTCCATGGAATCTTGTAGTATCATCATCAGTGAAAAACTAAATTATTCGTGATTGTGCTTCTAGCATCAACATATCCAATCATCTTTGCAAGTGAACTCTTTTGATCAAATAATCTCATATCTCATGTATCGAAGTATGTCTTCAGTTTCATCCAACGATAGCTTGTTGATTCAGAGCCATTTATTGCTAATACATTTATAGAACGATGTAATATCGGGGATATGCAGTACTATCATTAGTACTGATAAAATACATCAACATCGCATTTGCGGTTCGAAACCGATAATAGCTTAATGAATAAGCCTTGCCAGTGTTAAAGCTATTTGACCTTTCGTCAATATACTTTCATAAATAGACAAAAATCTCATTCAATTTATGCACGATTTTTCAAGATGATACAACACTAAGTTGTAGTATATCCATCTCTTCATGAGATTCACTTATATGAATTTTGACATCCATTCATTAATTATTTACAAATTTTCCCCTTGGATGTCCAATTTGCAAAATTATGCCTCGTCAAAAACATAATGATGTCAATACTTAAATGATGATATTGCATGCGGGCAATTGTGTCATTCACATATCTTGTTTTTCCATATAATGACATAATAATCTTAAAATGAATGTCATTCATAAGAACCATTCATATACATGTTGATCGTTAATAAATATGATACATGCTCCAAGCAATTTGTATCAATGTGAAACTTTAAGCCATTTAATAATGATAGCAAGGAGATACAAATAACTATTTGTATATCATGGTATTCAAATCTACCAATAATATGATCAACCACGGGAGAGATATATCTAGGTCTTTGCGAAAATCTATTGTAGCATCAATTGCCCCATATACGTCAATATATCAATTTCTCATTTCGATTTACCACAAAGACCGATTTATATAAAGTATGCTACACATTCTTATGTATGAACTTCATGTCCAAAAATTTCGTGCACGATAAGAGGCTTTATATATTCGGTAGCATTATTCATCTTGTTACTATTAGCCAACGTATCTCAATTTCTTGCACCTCATAGCATATATGCTCTTAAATTGTTGCACGCATAGTTTTAAGCGCCTTATCGTATACATAATTGTTGTCAACATCAATCTTATTTCAATTTTATGCTTTCGATTCAATCAATACTTGACATGATATTTTTGTAAGAGATCTCTTCATTATTCAAAATATCATCGGTTTCTCATGAACCATCATGTCTATTGTCTCTCTAAGACACATGTTTGGGTCTTTTTACCTCGATATGACCATCATAATGATTGCTCCTTTTATTTTCGAGGCTTTTTGTTTGGAATCGATATCCTTTTGTGCGCGTGCCGTTGACTCATATTAGTCATCATTTTTTGAGATACAATCAATTTGGAGCATTGAAATCTATATATGGCTTTATTTGATTTAGTGAGCGTGTAAGTCAATTGCCAAACTCAAGTGAATCAATCACCATATGAACCTTATGTTCATGTTAGTAAGCTCACACTAATCATTATAAATTGTTTGATCTCTCCCCCTGAATAGATTCCTCTTTTGAAATACATATATTTGCATTGGCATAGAATATATACCATATCCAAGATCACTGTTGTAAAACTCACCGAGTAGAGCCGAGTACTCTCCGAGTACTCGCTACAAGGTAGTGTGTCGAGTCGACCGATTATTCCGAGTACTCCCCGACTTGGCCACTTTGACCCCCGAGTACTCACCGCATACACCCGAGTACTCCCAACTCGCTTGTCAACCGCCCTGGGAACAATTTCTGCAACCTTGTTTGTACATAATTATTTAAGGTAATTTCACATGAACATACGTTTGTGCCTTTATGTTGTACATAATTATTTAAGGTAATTTCACATGAACATTAAAAAGGAAATAATTAACTATTGTTGAACGAAGCTGACGGTCTACATTCTATTCAAATTAACGGTAAATCCTGTTTTTACTGCCAACCATTGAATGGTATGTCTATATGTACATACACATTCATCCCTATTTTGTTTGTAACATACCATTAGTACTACATTTTCTCTAATTTCTTAACATTACCTTAAAAAACCAAGTATGGCCAAGATCAAGATCGGAATTAACGGTTAGTATATGATCATTAAACCTTCCCTATGATGAAATAAGTTTCTATTTGTATTATGCATACATATTTCTTAATTTATTTTGCTTTTTTAATGTACAGGATTTGGAAGAATTGGACGCTTGGTGGCTAGAGTTGCTCTACAAAGTGATGATGTTGAGCTTGTCGCCGTTAATGATCCTTTCATCACTACCGATTACATGGTGCATTTCTTTCTTTATTTAGACAACAATCTTCCCTGTATAATATTTCTTGATCTAACAGAAAATAAGATAGAAAAACTTAATTGTGCACAATATTATTACAATAAAAGTTTCATTTTTATTAACATATATGATGATTGCTTATAAAATGTGTTGAATGTGTTGATGCAGATTTACATGTTCAAATACGATAGTGTTCATGGGCAATACAAAAAGGATGAAATCAAAGTCAAGGATGAGAAAACTCTTCTCTTTGGCGATAAGCCTGTTAGCGTTTTTGGCATGAAGTCTGTTAATTATGTTTCTACATCCTTAATCACCTAACATGAAAGCTAGTGATTACATTGATGATGATGTAATTACTTAATGATCGATTGCAGGAACCCAGAGGAGATCCCATGGGGTGAAGCTGGAGCCGAATATGTTGTAGAATCGACTGGTGTTTTCACTGATAAGGACAAGGCTGCTGCCCATTTGAAGGTCGGTCCGTCTGCACATTATCATTAATTGTTGTATATTGTTCTTGCGCACTTTTAAATGCGAAGTCAAATATGTATGTTTAGTTTGTACTCAAATTTGGTTGTTTAAATGACCTGCAGGGAGGTGCAAAGAAGGTTGTCATCTCTGCTCCAAGTGCAAACGCTCCGATGTTTGTCATGGGTGTAAATGAGAAGGAATATAAATCTGATATCACCATTGTCTCCAACGCTAGCTGCACCACCAACTGTCTTGCTCCCCTGGCTAAGGTCATTCATGACAAATTTGGTATTGTTGAAGGCCTTATGACCACTGTCCACTCCATCACGGGTCAGCATGTGTTTTTCATTTCATTACCTTTTTGGTTTAGTGTTATATCGAATACTACTGGCTAACTGATACCGTATGTGATTCAGCAACTCAGAAGACTGTTGATGGTCCATCAATGAAGGACTGGAGAGGCGGAAGAGCCGCCTCTTTCAACATTATTCCCAGCAGCACTGGAGCTGCTAAGGTATGGTTTGAAATTTTTGTGTGTTTGTGTCTAATGTATCATATATAGCTTACCCTAAATAGATCGGTGTTTTGGTTTTGTAGGCTGTTGGGAAAGTTCTTCCTGCCCTTAACGGGAAACTCACAGGAATGGCCTTCCGTGTTCCCACTGTTGATGTGTCTGTGGTTGACCTTACTGCCAGGCTCGAGAAGCCTGCTTCTTATGATGAGATCAAAGCTGCTATCAAGTAAGATCCTGCAGATATATACAAATGACCGAGTCAGTGAGTACATAATTTAACTAATTAAAATATATGGGGTTTTTGTGTTATTTAGGGCTGAAGCAGAGGGAAGCTTGAAGGGAATTCTCGGTTACACAGAGGATGATGTTGTGTCGACTGACTTTGTGGGTGACTGCAGGTAAGGGAAATATTCTCATTAGCATTATTTTTAAAAAAGTGTGTATGGAAAATGTACTAATATTGTATTGACAACAGATCTAGCATTTTTGATGCAAAGGCTGGAATTGCTCTGAACAACAACTTTGTGAAAGTTGTCTCTTGGTATGACAATGAATGGGGATACAGGTACCTTTTATTTATTTATTTTGGGTTCGTTATGTCATGTATATATTTGACATGAGGTGATTATTAAAGCGGTTGTTTGTGACATTTGTTGCAGTAACCGTGTGGTTGACCTGATCCGTCATATGTCCAAGTGCTGAGCTCTTAAGGCGACAGTGTGACTGGAAGGCAATGAGGTTCCAGTTACAATTGCAAGCAAGATTGATTCAACTTCATGGTTATGGAGTTGTTTCGGAAATAATTAGAACTAATACTACTTATTTTATATAGTATCATGTAACCATGAAACTCTCTTATTCACAATTTTGAGTAAATGCAATGGTTATTATCGTATCTATATATGAATCATATTATCTGTAGATAGTTTAGAGGTTAGACTAATGAAACATTGAGCATAACCTACCCGAAACGACCAAACATACAATTCGACTAGTGAACTTTGATGTGATATCCTTGAAACACAAAAGCATATATCTAGTTCTTTTCTGATATACTGTAAGTTTTTTTTTTCCTGATACTTTTGCTCAAATGACTTGTTCTTGTTCCTGATAAAGGTCCTTCTCGTCGTATTCGGTACCCAAAGTTTTAAAAATCACGACAGGTTAACCATTTGTGAGTCTTTTGTGCCAGTTGATCAATGAATGCCGATTTCTATGACTATATAAGTGGAGTTATGTAGCCAATGGGCGATTTTCATAAAGAAAATTGCTTGCTTTGTTTTCCAAGATAGAAGGAAATGCCGGCCCAATTAAGTTAGGGCTGGTGATAGTTTAAGCCCAATACTGTTTCACTGTAGGTCTGTAGCTAAAGTTTTTTTAGAAATGCTGAATGCCGAATATGGAATGAAAAGGTTGATCCATTCCACCCATCAAGATTCAACAGCCATTAGATAATTTTGTTCCAAAAAAGAAAAAAATAATTGTTGTCGATACGTTAAAACGTGGGCCTCAATGGCATGGTCCAGTGTAGTCATAAAATACACTTTTGACAAGTGAGTTTTGAAGTTCCACTTGTCATGAACACACTTTATTAATTATCTTATGGTAACTTTGAAGATACATTTATATAACATGTACTAGTTTTTAGCTTTATACATGCTAACTTTGATCGATTTGCCACAAAGTTAACAAAGCCCGTAGACCGGATCCATATTTACTATTATTTTTTAGGTTGCAAAATTTACACTATGCATAAAAAACATGTAGTTCACTGACATTCTCCTCTGTTCGACCCTGGCTTTAAAAGTATAAATTTGTACGCAGAAGGCATTTTTTTTTTTTTTTGAACGGCAAAGAAAGTATATATTATAAGGAAACGCATAAGGCGGTATTGAAGTATATATAAATTTGTATTGATCGATACACGTGAGTTGAATGTCCGGAAATTACAATAATAAAGTTTATATATAGGAGATTGAGAGTATATATGTTATAAGGGAAATGATATATTCTTTTAACAAAGTCTAATAATCTTTTTAAAAATCTTAAAACATGATAAGTGTAATCCATTCGTTCTTTTTTTTTTTTAATTTCTATCTTTTAATCCTACCAATGTCACGATCACATAATTAAAAGGATTTTTAAAAAGATACATTTCCTTGTTAAATTCGTACCTTGTAAACCTACTTGGTTCAATTATTAACACTACCTTTTAAAGATAGAAAAAGGAGATTGCGACTACTAGTTAGGATAGAGGGTAAGGGAGCAACATGACATGCTCTTTCTTTTGTGTTTAAGGCCATGTGAAAAGGTGGGCTTTACAAGTACCGATTCATAGTGGAGGAAAAAAAGTTTGACAAATTTTGTAGAAACTAATCGGGAATGACATTATTACATGAATTATTGTTGCCAAAAAGTAAGATATACATGAATGCTACATATCCCAAATCAACAACCCTCCCCATCATCTTAAATATTAGTATTATATTTAATCCTATCTATACCTTTTTCAAATATAAACTTTTGTGCTAATACTTCGAAAATACAAAATTATAAATCATAAATTACAAAACTTTAGATAATTTTAATGGTTTACGTTGTTTATCATGGTCGGCATTGATTTTGGACATGTTTCTAAGTTTATTAAGTTAGTTACGTAAGAGTGGTGCTAAGAGTAAAGTTGGATAGCACATGGATTAGGTCTGTGTTTGTGCCTTTGTGGCGTGGTCCATCTCTGGTTCAGTTGTCTCTGCCAAAGATCACGACATCTCAAGCACCTAAAGTCCAAATGGACCAAATGTATATTGTTATGCGATACTATTGTTTGCGTGTAGAGAAATATATAAAAAAAAAATTTGTCATATAAAGGATAATCGATATGCTTACCACTTTTTGGTACTTGATGCATAAATCCTGTTACGATGATATCAGATACCATATATTGTTAACCGGTGTGTATTTTTTTTTCTTTAATCAAAATATGAGTGTATTCAACGTCTTAATCATCCGATTAGAATGTTTAAAGTTAATCGTTAAAGATAGAGATATTAGCAAGTGTAAAATTAAATTACAAACTTAAATCTCACCTGTTTAGGTTCACAAATGACAATTACCTTCCAACTAAAAATATACATAAAATATTACTGGAAGTATATAGTTTTATAAACATTATGTGACTGTTCACGTAATGTATTAAATGTTGTAGCTATGTGGTGGTTAAGAGTGACATGTCTGGTTTGTCAATTACCTTTAATACTAAATAAATAGATAAATATATAAATTTTATATAAGGTTGTCATGTTCACTCTTAATCATCACATAGTCCGCCTTTAGAGTTATAAATTTAAATTAACAAACATGTAATTAGTTTCAATATTTCTAAAACTTTTAATAATTACTTCGGGTTAAAATTGGTTGATTAACTAGTTTCTAAAAATATAATGTCTATACAATACAAATTGTAAAACTTCAAGAATATATAAGTGGAACGATAAAGTTTCAACCCAACCCCATATATATCATCAAACTCGTATCGCATGTTAAAGATTTCCAGAAATCCCTTCTTTCTCTTCATTTCCTCTTTAATCAACCTTTCCTTATTTTCTGTAAGTACCATCTTCATCTCTGCAAAACTATATTTCCTTAAATATGTAGTACTCAGGTAATTAATCATTTATTTTTGCCACTTTTTACACTTCTCAAACCATAATTCATATATTCTTTCCTTATAAATTCAGTACTGTCTATTTAGTATTTACATGCAGACAATCACACAGACAAAGCTTTCTATTTTATCTTCTGTACCAAATGTGTGGTTTCAACTTTTTAATTATCCATAGAAAAAAAGAAGAAAGAAAAAAACTTTCAACTTTTTAATGTAGGCCATCATAAAATAATTTTTTTTCTATTTTTTTAATTATTACCATAATCTTTACTCCTGTCTTTTAAAAATCTTGGTCATGTGATGGTTCTGTTCATATCTTTTATTTGCCTGCTTGTAATTATGGTTTTAGGATCACCTTTATTAGTTGTCATCATATATATATTCTTTAACTGTGGTTAATTAGTGTCACATGCTGTTTGCCTTGTGTCCTTAATGTTTATTAAACTCTCAGTAGGGTCTGCATTTACTAATCCATCCCCTCTTTATTTATATATATCATCATCAAGTGTTTATATATGTGTTTTTTTATACATAGTATATATTTATAATCAACTGTAACTAAACGTGTTACTGGTTTTGGAATCGGTGATAAGATAGATTATGGGTTAAGCTTTTATAAATGGACATTCTTAGCCGAGAATCTATTACGAGTATATGATACAAACTTTAAATTTATCGCATATGTATGTATTCTGCTACTTTTTTATGTAATTTTTTACATCATGTAAGGATCATTTATCACTAAAAGTTGTCACGGCATCAAAACTTATGTCAGTGCAACAATTTGTTAAAAAAGAAATTATAATTGAATGTTCCATACTACATATATCGATAGCAAACTTTAAATAAAGGCTTATACGGAAATAAAAACAAGTCACACGTATGAAATGTATGATAATGGTAAAACAAGGGTATTTAAACTTTTTTTTGTACATTTCATATTCACATATTCATATTCATTGAGTACTATTATCAATTGGGAATAAGTTATTGCTCAACACTAGAAACTGAAGTCACATTAAATCACTTTTAAAACGCACATCCAAAACTTATATTAGATAACTAGAAATGTTGTGTTTAAAAAATTGAACTTTAGCTGCTTTTTGATATTGGTTATTCATGCTATTGCATAATTTGTATTTAAGTAGTTGAACCCCATCCCTCATAAAAGAATAGCTTTGTGTATGCTCACTATTTTTTAACATAACACTTCTAGTTATCTAATATAAGTTTTGTTACTTTTTTGTTGAACTGTAGTAATTTCTGTCAATGCCTCCAACCTATTTTCCGCTGCGGTGGGAGAGCACTGGAGACCAATGGTGGTATGCTTCGCCTATCGATTGGGCAGCTGCCAATGGGCACTATGACCTGGTCCGTGAGCTTTTGCGCCTAGACAGCAACCACTTAATAAAACTTTCGTCCCTTAGGCGTATACAGCGCCTAGAGGTTGTCTGGGACGATGAAGAACAGTTTGACGATGTGGCCAAAAACCGTTCATTAGTAGCCCAAAAGCTCTTACATGAAGGTGATGCTAAAAGGGGTAAAAACTCGCTCATTGGGTCTGGTTATGGTGGGTGGCTTCTGTACACTGCAGCCTCAGCTGGTGACTTCCCATTTGTTCAAGAATTGTTGTATAAAGACCCTCTTTTGGTTTTTGGGGAAGGGGAATATGGTGTGACTGATATTCTATATGCTGCTGCAAGGGGTAAGAACACTGATGTTTTTCGGCTTATTTATGATTTTGCAATGTGTCCGAGGTTTATGTCTGGTGACGGTAAAGAGCTAGACGAAAATATTGGGGGAGTCCCTCCTGCTTATAAGCAGGAAATGAAGAATAGAGCAGTCCATGCATTGGCTAGGGGCGGTAATTTAAATTTATTGAAAGAGTTTCTTGGTGACAGTTCTGATGATCAAGTTTTGGGTTACAGAGATATTCAGGGCTCAAGTATCTTGCACACCGCAGCTGGACGAGGACAAGTTGAGGTATGGGTTTCTTTTTGTACAATGTTCAAATATATATTTTTT
This sequence comes from Erigeron philadelphicus, assembly GCA_024320915.1. NCBI lineage: Eukaryota > Viridiplantae > Streptophyta > Magnoliopsida > Asterales > Asteraceae > Erigeron > Erigeron philadelphicus. The sequence continues at coordinate 34,539,370 of JANDBE010000048.1, forward strand.
TGATTTGCCTGGTTGATGATTCAAGTTATCTATATGTTGACATTGTGATTGGTATAATGTACAAAATTCATGATTGTCGATGTTGAGACTCTTTAATATGCACACGAAATTGCGAAACAACATGTTTTAGAGATAGGTTATATTTTTCGATCTTCTGGCAATTTTATAAATCTATGCACAAAATCTCGCTTTTTTTACTAAAAGGCATGAAGGGAATCCTCAATTTAATTTAATGTAAATTTTGTTTTCATGAAAATGAAAAATCTTGGAAGTCAAGGGAAACTTGAAATGGAATACAAAATGATGAATCTTTGGAATTTAGTGTTTGCCAGGGCCAGACCGTCGATGTCCAGCCCTTGGGACCTTTTTGTAGGTGTGTTACAGCCCATGAATCCTTCTAATATCAAAAGTTATGATTATACCTAGAGGTGAAAATTTCTTCTCATTAACTTGCAAATGGGTTGATTTCAGTTATGTTTTATCAATAACAGGTCAACCGGATAAGATCAAATTCTCTCTTTTTCTTTTTGTTAAAAAGCAAATGAGTTAAGTGAGCCACTCAGCCACATATGTGGGTCGAATTGCATTGTTATTCTTAATGCACACAACCCTTTTGTAGTTTTTTTCAAGTTTTGTTTTTTAATGGTGTAGTTTAGTGATCATAAGCAACATATTAATTCTTTTTTTTATAAATAGATAAAACAACGATGCTACTCGATTCAGATCCTACCCGTTTTGATCTGTTACCCAATCCACCCAATTTGTCACCTCTAGCTTTTTAGGATATGTGTGTTATCTTATGCTTCTTACGTTCTCATCATATTCTATATGAATTAGTCAACTGTTTTATTTGTCCCTTACAAAGTTCATGCAGGGTCGCCTATCTCATATGCAAATGTTACAATGCTCAAATAGATGACTCTGAATGTGTCATTATAATTGCAGGTAGTTAAATATCTCGTCTCCACGTATGAAATCATAAACTCCCTTGACAAACAAGGCAATACAGCTCTGCATATAGCTGCTTGCAGGGGCCAGATATCTGTGGTTGATGATTTGATCAAAGCATCACTTTCTTCTGTACATTCCAAAAACAATGCTGGCGAGACATTTTTACACACAGCTGTAACTGGTTTCCAAACACCGACATTCAGAAGGCTTGACCGCCAGATCGTTCTCATGAAACAACTAGTCTACTCAAAATCCTTCAACATTGAAGAAATCATAAATGATACAGATAATGAAGGAAGAACTGCTCTTCATTTAGCCATCCAAGAGAACATTGACAGTGATCTGGTGGAATTACTGATGTCCGTTCGTTATATTAATATCAATAAACGTGACAATCACGGTATGACCCCACTTGATCTTCTTAAGCAACGACCCGTTTCAGCCTCATCAGAAATACTCAGAAGACAACTCATTTCAGCCGGGGCGATTCTCAGTAATCAAGATTACTCTGCAAGAAAAATTATCGCTTCTCATTTGAGAAAAGGTAGTGCTGGTGGAAGCCCGGGAACGACTTTTAGTGTTGCTGATTCAGAAATATTTTTGTACTCGGGCATGGAGACTAGTCCTGCCACCGATTGCGGGTCACCAATCGTGACAAAGAATGCTGCACAAACGACCCTAAGCCCAACCCGGAGTACAACTATAAACAAAGATTCTAAAAGTTCCAACAAGAAGAAACATAAAGGTATTAAACGATTTCTTCTGTGGCGCAGACCCAAAACGAGAAAAACACAAAATGAAGACGCAGTTCCAACTCCAATTCAGATAACGGAAACAAAGGAATGCCCAGTTCCTCTGAGGCAGAGGTACTCTCAACCCTCGTCGCCTGCCAACAACAAGAGAACGCTTGCGGCTAGGAGCAACCTTCCTAGTCCAATTGCTAAAAAGAAACTTGCTTCAGGATTGGTCAATGGAGTCATGCAAGCAATGCCACGTACAAACAGAAGATCACGTTCAAATTCCTTCTCAAGATCTTCTGTATCCTCACATAATTCCCATACAGGAGTCGATATATCAGGTGCTTCGTGCTCAAACCAGATGTTTGATGATGGAGTTGCTAACTTTTCAAATAAAGAACATGGGGTTGTGAATAGCAGGAAGTCGGTGAATCAGTACTTCTGTTTTGGTGGATCCAGGCTACTGATGGAACCTGCTGGTTGTGATGAAATGCAACAGCACGAGATCTATGATCGCTATGTTCTATCAACGGCTTAAAAAGATTTAGCAGGTTCGTTAATCTTGTAGCATGTTATTCTATTTTTATAAAAAATCTATAAGCTTGTTCATTTAGTAGTGAAGTATGTAAGTTTAGCTTTCTTAATGTCCTTGAACTTTGTTTGAATGCAATGTTTTGTTGCATCTGTATTCACATCTTAACAGTTAGCATCATGCTGCAATATGATTCCTGAATAAGCTTTTAAATTCACTTATTGATTACATTTACATGTATGGATATATCAGACAATATCATTCTTTACTAGAGATTAGTTCATATGAAAGATCAAAAGCCCAAAATCAGAAGTGGGCTGGACCAGACCATGTTTGGTCTATAGGACTTTCAGACCCTAATTGGGCTCATCTGGTAGTACCTCCCTCCATGAATATTTCCAAGCCCCTTAATCGAGTTTCTCTATACAACAACATTTATAGTTGAATGCCAATTTATATTGGTTATAACTTATAACTAGTAATACAAATAATTTCTTCATTTTATTATGAAAAAAATACTACAAACTATATGAGGTATTAGAAAACAGAAATGATCCAACAAACCACAAAAATAAATTATGTTGATGGTGTTAGAGGGTCGGCATGAAATTTTACTGGTGTCGACGTGTCATGCTATTATTTTGTAAAGGTCACTATAGAGTTGTAATAAATTATCACAACATTAGTGGAGCTCAACTGTGACCTCTCTAGCAATAGTGCAATACACACCCTCCGTCCCTACTATTACTGGCTCGTTCTGGGTTATCTTTTATCTCTAATAGGTCAGGACGTCAGGTTGGCCATTTCGAGCAGTTTAGCTGTTAATGGGTCGTTTTGATACTCTAATAGGTTGAGTAGAAAACGTTCATTGAAAAGGTAAGGGGTTAAATGGGTCACACGAGTTCATAGTCAGCCGTTAATTTAAAAAGTAAGGATTCAGATGGCCAGATGGGTTTGAACGAGTTAAGAGCGAGCCAAAATTTGTATTAATTCATGGTTACCAAGATTTTTGTAACTAAATGGTTTTTGTAATAATATTAGTGCATTAGTTACTAATAACATTAAAAGAAAAATGGTAAATTGGTAGGAACTCTCTCGTCCCTTATACCATTTGGTATCCAAAACGCATACCGCATAGACATCATGCCCAGTAATTCACCATCCTCACACTTAAGATCACAAAATATAGTTTTCCACTTGACTTTGGCAAGTTTGAATCTCTAATCTCTAGCCTTTATCTGTGGACCTATGTGATTATATGACCACTAAGGTTTCACTCTATTGATTAGTTCTTAATAACGTGGTTTTCATAAAAAGAAAAAAGGAAATATG
>JANDBE010000048.1:34569012-34581552 GCA_024320915.1 Erigeron philadelphicus
GGCAAATGGTTGAAATGCACGAAATGGTACCTGGGAAACGGTTTGACAGATACCATGAGCTTGGACAACATGCTTTTGGGGAAAAACTCGGTCTATATATCGTGGTTCCACAACAATTGATTGTCGAAGTTGGTGTGTGCATTGTTTATATGGTCACAGGAGGAAAGTCCTTGAAGAAATTCCATGATCTGGTTTGCGAAAACCACGACTGTAAAGATTTGAAACTTACCTATTTCATCATGATCTTTGCCTCGGTCCATTTCGTTCTGTCCCATCTCCCTAACCTTAATTCCATCTCTGGAGTCTCCTTGGCTGCAGCAGTCATGTCCCTCAGGTACTAGTTATAAGCATATAGTACTAAATACTTATATAGTATCGTTTAATTTCATAAGTGAATGATTAACAAAACTGTTATGATGCAGTTACTCAACTATTGCGTGGTCTGCTGCCTTGAATAAGGGTAAGCAGCCAGAAGTGGAATATGGATACAAAGCGAAGAGTACAATTGGGACTGTGTTTAACTTCTTTAGTGCATTGGGTGATGTTGCTTTTGCATACGCTGGTCACAACGTGGTGTTGGAAATCCAAGCCACTATACCCTCGACTCCTGAGAAGCCATCAAAGGGTCCTATGTGGAAAGGAGTGATCGTTGCATATATAGTAGTCGCCATATGCTATTTCCCAGTTGCTCTTATTGGGTATTATATATATGGAAATGGGGTTGATGATAATATCCTTGTGACTTTGAACAAGCCCACATGGCTAATCGCCATGGCTAATTTGTTCGTTGTGGTTCACGTCATTGGTAGTTACCAGGTGAGAAATCGTCTACTCTGCTTTAAGTTGTACTCTTTACTTTCATATCTAAAGATGATATTTTATTTTGTAGATATATGCAATGCCCGTATTTGATATGATGGAAACTGTGTTGGTGAAGAAGTTGAACTTCGCCCCTAGTTTTACTCTTCGGTTTGTTACGAGGAATGTATATGTTGGTAAGCAAAAGCAAATTATATTATACGACAGACCAATAACGAGTTGGGGATTACTCATTCTGATTGATTTCTTCCTTTTGGTTGCAGGAGTAACAATGTTCATAGGTATTTGCTTCCCTTTCTTTGGTGGACTGCTTGGTTTCTTTGGAGGATTTGCATTCGCCCCAACAACATACTTCGTAAGCAACTTCATGTTTTCCGAATTCTTCTATTCTGAATGAATTTTATCTTGACTTTATTAATCTGTATCTTTCAGTTGCCCTGCATCATGTGGCTTGCCATCTACAAACCAAGAAAGTGGGGCTTATCTTGGATAGCTAACTGGGTATGTAATTCTGCACAAGTCTAACACCTGAATTAAACAATCTTTTTTACTGATCATTTATATTAACTTTTTCCTATATAAATTTTCAGATATGTATCGTATTTGGAGTTTGTTTGATGATCTTGTCACCTATTGGAGGTTTAAGGTCAATCATTGTCCAGGCCAAAACCTACAAGTTTTTCTCATAAACATCTATACAAATGAAGTTGAGGTTTCATGTATGACTTAGCATGAACATAGCATAAACATCGTGGTGATACTATAAGCTATTCGGGAATATTATGGTTGAAAAGAGTGTTTATAAGGAAAAAAGGGAGTCTCGCCACGGAAATCACAAAAACTACTGTCTGCAGATATACAAGCAGTTTTTTTTTATAGTGTTTACCTCAAATTAATTGTGTGTGCATATTCTTATACATGTTTCCAGTTGAATTTGTAGATGTGAATTTATCCCGAAGTTAGAGTTGTATTCGCTATTTATTTAGCACAATGCTTGTGTCCTTTTGATCTTTGTTTGTAATATGTTTCAAAGTAATGAACAGATACCATACCGAAAGTTGCATTTTAGTTCTCATATAGTTGCAATCTATAAGAAGTTTTGTTTCATATTCTGAAATCTGCTACTTATTGTTCCACTTTAGTATCCTCTCAGATCTCAATCCAAGTTTAGGTTCTTAATTAAGAACTGTCTACCTTTAAGTAACGATTTTCACAATACTGGGTTCGACAATAACTATTTGCTATCCAGCCTTTCTTAAGACAACAATACACCATTCATCCCATTCAAGAAATAAAATTGGCCGAATTAAAAATTTGATACATATGTTGCTACACATAAGAAACATCTGCTACTAATAAAAATTTCAGCTTTACCAAGGTTCTAATAAAGTCGTCTGAAGTATAGTAAAACAAGATATGCATAGTGTGCATCATAATTTTAATTCAAACGTCGCTAAAACAGATCATATTCATCTTTCTCTTTCATGTCTAGAGAATACGGATGTGGCATTTGGCGCTTACTAAAAAGACATCTAATGTTGATTCCAAAGACGCTTTTGATTGAGATCCTTAAGACTTTATATAAGTTAGGACAGCTTTCATCCTATGAGACCCCACGCCCGGCCTGCCAAATATGGAATAAATGGCCGGCAAATTGTATCTGATGCACAAATATTTATTAAGAGGCCGTACTTACATAAGTGAATCTACTCCCTCCTGTTTTCTGTTTCGTGTTCCTGCACCTCTTGTTGTTGGATATTATCATTACACAGATCAATGGGAACTCTAGATTCAGATGATTTGAAGTCAGGTGTTGACCTAAAGAGTCAAACCGATGATGTATCTCTTGTTGTAAGGCTCTTGTGAAGCTTTACTTTCATAATGTTTGAAGTATCTTATTACATGTTAAACTAAGTTAGAGTGTTATGATTTACTTATCTGAATAACTTCTCATGCATCAAATAGTATTCAAATATTTATGAACAAACGATATGCATTAGCAAATCAGATGCACAAATGGTATTTAGAGGATGTCTCTTTATTTACCGTGTTTTTGTCTCAATGCTTGTCTGATAACAGGATGAAAGGACAGCAGAGCAGAAAAAGATCGACGATTGGCTTCCAATCACTTCATCAAGAAACGCAAAGTGGTACTATGCTGCTTTCCACAATGTCACCGCTATGGTTGGAGCTGGAGTCTTGAGTCTTCCATATGCCATGTCAAATCTTGGATGGTACTACTTCTAAAACTAAAAAACAAAAGTTAACTTTTTTAGTATACAGAACCTTATATCACATAAAAGAGAATTTGACATACAGTATCATTTTCAAAGCCAGTATAGCCACGAGTTCTATCTAAGTTATGCACTAGATAACATTTTCCCAAACTTTTTAGACTTTTAGACTAAAAAAGAATATTAATGATAATAATAACAAAAATGAAGGAATGCTTTACATATGCACGCATGGGTAGTGGATCATACAGTTCTGCTCCTGCGTAGAGCATGGTTTCAACTAGAGGTGCCAAATTTTTCGTTTGTGATTTACCACAAAAACAAAAACAAAAAATAAAAGAAAAGGAAATTATAACACTAGATTAATGGGCTACAGGTAAAATGGATTAAAGTATGCCGAAAGTCTATGTTTCTGCAAAACAACCTCTATATTAAGATTGTGTTTTCATATTATGTTTCATCAGGTTCTCCATTCACGGCATAAGCTAACTATCAGAAAGTTAAAATAAAAATGGGCAAAAAAGTTTTTTGTGAGTTAGCCCAATTTCACCTAGTCTATTTCAACCAGCTATCCAACCTGCCTATCTTGCCACCTATAGTTTCAACAGCTGCTAAAAAAAGAGAGCTTAGTTCTTTAGATTCGTTAAAATTTCTGTGTTATATACTAACAGTATCCACTGATCTTGACTACAGGGGACCTGGTGTGGTTATACTAATTCTGTCATGGGTTATTACCTTGTACACGCTCTGGCAGATGGTTGAAATGCATGAAATGGTTCCTGGAAAGCGGTTTGATAGGTACCACGAATTAGGCCAAGAAGCTTTTGGCGAAAAGCTTGGTTTATACATTGTGGTGCCCCAACAATTGATCTGCGAAGTAGGCGTGGACATAGTCTACATGGTCACAGGAGGGGCATCTTTAAAGAAAATCCATGACATTGTTTGGGATGGATCTCCAAAGATTAAAACAACATATTTCATTATGATCTTTGCTTCTGTACATTTCGTATTGTCACATCTTCCAAACTTTAACTCTATATCAGGGGTCTCCTTGGCAGCTGCTGTCATGTCTTTAACGTGAGCGTTTACATCCAAACATATCTCCACAACTGTTTTTTTTTTTTAACTCTATTACATATGCTTATTTTACTCTGATACTAATATCTGATTAACGAAAATATTTATAGTTACTCCACGATTGCTTGGTCCGCTTCTATTCACAAGGGTATGCAACAGAATGTAGAGTATGGTTACAAAGGAAAGGACCCTACACAAACAACCTTCAACTTTTTCACAGCTTTGGGGGATGTGGCGTTTGCATACGCAGGCCATAATGTTGTGTTAGAGATACAGGCAACAATCCCTTCAACTCCCGAGAAGCCTTCTAAGGGGCCAATGTGGAGGGGAGTGCTTGTGGCTTATATTGTTGTCGCCTTGTGTTATTTTCCGGTTGCTCTAATTGGATATTACATGTTTGGAAATGAAGTTGACGACAACATTCTGATTTCACTAAATAAGCCAAAATGGCTTATTGCTGCCGCTAACTTTTTTGTGGTAATCCATGTCATTGGCAGCTATCAGGTATTAACCAAAAGAAACAACTCACATCAATGACTTGTTTTATCTAAAGTTATAGTTTCTGCCCTATAGGGATGTGTGCAGACTACAGATCAGTTTACCTGGTTTAGGCTTCAAAATAATGACGAAACCAGTAAGCTTGGTTTGAGAGTTCGGCAATCCAAGTTGAAAAATAATTTGACTTTAGCCGGATGGGTCAAACTGACCAGAACCAGATTGTTTTAGTCCATTTTGAAAAGCGAAAGAGATGTTTTACATACGAAACCTTATAAAATAAAAAATATACTGTTTGGTTCAGCTCAAACGGTTGGTATTTTGCTACAACTCATTAGCTGGACCAAGTAAGTCAGTTTCCCCATTTTTAAGCTGGTTTCCCAAATTTTGCATACCCTTTAACATTCAATACTCTTGTAAATACGACACGCTGTTCATGATACCTCATTAAATAAAAATCCGGTATCGATGAAGATGCCAATGTTATTTGTTTTAAAAGTGTTAAGGTTTAAGCTTTTGCAGACTACTAACCAGCTTTTTACTTCTTATAGATATATGCAATGCCAGTTTTTGACATGATCGAAACCTTGTTGGTAAAGAAACTGAAATTCAAACCAACCTTCGCCTTACGTTTCATCTCACGTAATATCTACGTAGGTAAGTGACTGCCTCAATGAAGTATTATCGGGCTTATTTCATGGCATGACACTTTTTAAAACCTCTCTGTTTTAAAGAGTCGCTGACTGATATTTTCTTTGGGTTCAGCATTCACAATGTTTGTCGCGATAACCTTCCCTTTCTTTGGAGGTCTCCTTGGATTCTTTGGAGGCTTTGCATTTGCACCAACAACTTATTTTGTAAGAAAACCTTTGAAAATCATACAACTTTTACAAATTATGAGCACTTTTCAGATTGTTTTTTCAAAGCTTACTAATTCCTTGTTCTATTACAATTTTTTTTCTCATTAGCTCCCATGCATAATGTGGCTTGCTATCTACAAACCAAAGAGGTTCAGCTTGTCTTGGTGCACTAATTGGGTATGTTTAATCTCATAATGTTCATATATATAGCCCCTTAACTGTTTTATCCATATTATTTACAGAAATTAAAATATAAGAGCAACTAAAAGTCTCATTTTTGTATATCAGATTTGCATCTTTTTCGGTCTGTGTTTGATGATTCTATCTCCCATCGGAGGGCTTCAAAACATCATAAAGACAGCCAAGGACTATAAGTTCTACAACTGATCGTATATCTCCCGATAAAAGTAAACAGATCAAAATAATAGCAGAGAGCCCATGAAGGGTTTTGGCTGCTTTGGATCATCATTGTGCAAAGTTAATACCATCTCTGTTTCTTTGTTTGTAATATATCATTAGTACACTATTTCATTAGGCTACTACTACTTCTCTTATTCGATTCTTTATCCATCTATTATCGTTTTCTGTATACGTGTACGTTGCATAATATGTTCAATACATATATATAATCATGTTTGCTCTTATATGTATCACAATATTCACTAGCAATTCAAGAATTTGTTATTAAGCACCCAGAGTAACATTCACAATTGAATTTCAGAACCAGATAAGAATTGATATATGATTCTCTTTTGTATCTATAAATTGATTAATGGTGTTACAACTTACATCAAATATCCCAAATTGTCACACTTATTACAAAATTATGTACATTAAACATTACAAACGTGTATTATGTCACAAATTACTTAATTTTCTTCTCTTTTTCAGTCTTGCACATTCTTTCCCTATACAACACAATCCAATTATTACAAATCCAAAGAATACTAACCGAAATCGCGCCAACCACAACAAACATCCAAGAAACCCAAACCCGTTTAGAAACAACATCATCCGCAACACCACTAGAATAAAACACAATCATCTTATAAACAAAAACCGGCGCAACAAACCCTCTAACAACCGTATAAAACACATAAAACGGAACACATATCAACTCAAAAACCTTATATGCAAACTTGGAATCATCCCTTCTTGCATTTGCCAACGTCCAAAGATTCTGAAACAAACTAGTGACCTCGGCGATTATTAACAAACATAAAACAGGATATGCACCATGTAACACAAAAAACCGGCACGATATAAACACAAAAAGTGTTGCTAAATGATGACTTATGAATAAAAAGTCTTTTGGACTATATGCTAACAAATGTAACAAATCTGTTACAAAATATGCAATGCTGTATTCTAGTACAGTGTTTTGAAACGGGGTGTTTCGTGATGCGAATGTTTGTTGATCAGTTGGGCTAGCTGATATGATTGCTTGTGTTGCAAGGAACACGGCCGGGGTGCCGTGAGCTAAGGATATCAGACAGCTCGCGGCTTCCGGCCGAAGTTTGGGGGACCAGTTGCGGAAAACTATGAAATGGGCTTGTGTGTATATTGTTAGAAACATTGTCAAAAATGAAGGCAGAGTTAAGGTATTATTGATATACATTGTTTGTTTGTTTGTTTGTTTTATGTTTATTGAATTGTTTGAAAAAATTCATTTTATAGATGATGAATAAGGGTAGAGTTGATTTAGTCAAACGCAGCCAAATAAGACCCTGCCTAATTGAACAACTTAATCTTGTTGGGAAATTGGATCGGATAGGCTTTAAATAAAGGGGTGGCAAGGTTACGTCTATAGTCGAAATTAACTATAATAATCGGATAACTTAAATATTTTTTGTTTAACAGTTTAATGTTAATTTTAAGTAATGGTAGGTTTACAAAAAAAATATTCAGTAAACCATCTAGCAAATGTTTATACAACTAATATTAAACTATAGAAGGTGATGGATCAAACTCTCTTCAAATAGATCAAATGGTTGGTTTCTGATTAGAGAGAATATATTTTATCTGAAAAAATACATTATCACAATTTGGTGTTTGATAAATGTTTAAGTTGACTTAACAATAACAATAAATTATAAGTTAAATTTTGTATGCAAATGTTATGGTGGTTAGCTGTATAGTTAAGCTTAACAAACACAAAAGGACTCTGAATTTAATGAACCTTATCAGCATTCTATCATATTTAAACAATTTGACTATAACATTTTCCTATAATAGTTATTAGTTTAAGCTAACATATGAATAACAATCCTATAATTATATGAGGGAAAAATAGTAAGGAGTTGTTGGGTATTTAATTTGGGTGAAAACTCCTTTATACTCGGATATTTTAACTTTATAGTATTTGTGATAAATGATTGAGACTCATATTTTTAATGTATTATTAGTATGTAAATGATTTTTCACCCAACTTGATACCTAACAACCTCATATTCACTTTCCCATACTATATGATAAATTTATCTTTCTTAAAAAAAATACGATTATATATATGTACTTGATGCAACAAAATACTTTTTTCCTAAAGGGGAAAGGTATGGTTGTTAATTGGCAAAAAGTATAAGATAGATTTATAGTGCATTTCATGAAGTCAAAGTTTTCTATTAGATCGCTTCGCTTATTGCTTTGTTGTCTTCCTCGGGTCAACTCGGCCCCACGAGCCCTAGTCTCGGGGGCCTCTGGTAAGTTGCCTAAATATTTCGTATAAAATTATGTATTTATGATTTATATAAAAATGATAATTATCAGACTGAATTAATAAGATTTAAATGTAATTTTTGATAATTTAAGAAATACGAACTTTACAGAATGCATCATTACTAGCCCATATAAAATAACTATTTAATATTTTCTATATTTGAACAAATTGAGATAACGGAAACACGAACTAGTCAAAGTTAGTTTGGAACATATGAAGTATGATGATGGTAAAACCCACAAGAAAGCACAAAACATTAGGTGTGTTGTATTCAACATTTATGGCCAAAAAAACGGGCATCCAAGTTTAATTAATTAGTGTTGATTTGAATATCAGATAGATTCATTTGTTGTACACTAAATAAAATGTTAATACCTTATTATCCCACTTCATTAGTGCACATGAGATGACACATGTTTTTGGTTTCGAATATAGCAATAAGATTCTTATTATTTTTTCTTTGAAAAAGAATAGTTACAATACAAATTAGATATTTAATATCTCTATCTAACCGTGACGAAAATAGCTTAGTAATGAGACTATCATAATATTCTTGTAAGCATATGTGAAGTTCATCCTAAACATTCTAAAGATGCCAGAAAAGAGTTTTTAGATAATAACTTAAACATAAAAAACCTTTTAGAACTTATACATTTTCTATTCATTATCCAAAACGTGTAAACACTTCTAATATCGAAATTGATTGTTTGCACAGTATGCCAGAACATAAGTATACTACACACTCCATTCTCCAACTGAAAATAACAAATAACAATATTATGATGACAAATGTAACTGAGCACTTGGAAAGAAAAGGAAAGCCTTCCTAGTTAATGTAAAACAGTGCGGTAGATACAAATACATTCTCAACTTATGTTTTGATACAGTTATTACAAGTCTACAACAAACAAAATATAACTAGAAAACCATCATTCACATATGCAGAAATCAAAAATCAAATCCACAACTGAAAATGAATGTTTTATCATCATCTATAACTTGCTTTTTTTTTCATTTAATTTTTTTTCATTTTTTTTGCACTTTCTGATTAGGCTGAAAAGCCACCAAATCATTCTATACATAAAAGATCCTAATAACTTTCTAATCACCATAACTGAAGCTTAATCAATTTCTCCTTCCTCCTTGGTCCCTCCTAGAACAACGCTAGGCAGCTCAAGCTCACCGTCATCCTCTTCGTGTTCGTCCCTCTTCATGTACAAGCCGAGTTGTTCCAACGGATTGCTAGACCCAAAATTGAAACTGCCTAATGCATCCAAGGAGCCATGATCAGGGCTTGTCTCGTCTACTGAAGTTGCTAACTGCTCAGGATTCACAGTCCTCAACATTTCAAGGTCCTCAATGAAACGTGAAGTCTCGTCAATTTCAACCGTCTTTTCCACCTGTCCAAACAAAAAGACAAAAAAATTTACCACAAAAACTTTACGTCACAAGTTGCAGAAAAGCACATTGAGCAAGTTTAGCTAAAGGCTTCGTATTCTAGTTTTGGTCAATCTGGCCACCATCTAAATTATAGATGAGTTGGGTAAAAACAAAAAACAATTTTACTCTAACATAATTAATGTTACTCTGGTAATTCAGCCGGTAAAGCAATTTCGCATTCCGTTGTTAAGCCATGCATTGCTACATGTGTACTAATTCAAAAGATCGAAACAACACCAACTTCCAAAATCATTCATTTACATTAATAGCATTACAATATTGCCATCGTATGAATACAATCATAATCGATTGTTCATAAAGAAGTATCTAACTATATTTTCTTTTACTTAATTTTCTATATTACCTAATGCAACAATTTTAGCAACGATTATCCATAATAATCTATATATATCCCACCTGGTTATTAAAAAAAAACACTGCACTACCCAAATAACAGAACAGAATTGAAATTACAAACTTACACCAAGAACACCCAAATATCAGAACCTATGCGTAGTGTGTAACATTGTGAATACCTATGCATGCATTCTCCCTTGCAATACTTGCATTGGATAACCTTACAATACACACTTTAACTGTTTCAAAAGGGCGCACTTTCACCTTTCGTCATTTTGACCCAATATCCAACCCACCAATTTTCACCAGAACTCATTTTATGCAACCCACCCATTTTCTCACATACAACGGGTATCCACTTTCATGAATTTAACATAGACACAAAATGGGAATAACTAGAGTTTCTGCAAATGAGAATGTAGATACTATACTATGCTATACTATATAAGGCTTGATGCAATGCCAAAAAGACCATGGATAACATAGACACAGCTACGTTACTCCCATATTTCTTATGATGATGGATCATGGTATAGACAGATACCTTCAATAAGGCCTGCCGAGCTGCTTCCCTTTCAAGGTCTCTCTTTCGCTTTACTTCCAATGCAGCTTCAGCTTCTGCTCGCCTTCGAGCATTTTCTGCGGCCTCTGCTGCTGCTTGTAACCGAGCTTTTTCTGCTCACAACAAAACAGCTTACATTTCAGTTGACATCCAGAAGCAAAATAAATTCATAATAAGTACATTAACAAGAAATATGACTAATTAACAACCTTTCCTTTTCTGATTTTCAAGTTCCTCCTTCTCACGGCGCAGCTTCTCAGGATCCCCCTTCTCAATCTGATACATCAAATATATCTATTTGCATCAGAACAGACTACTCTGGATAGAGGGGGCAAAAGAAACAACTTAGGCAGGTTAGGTAATGGGTCATAACGGTAGCCAACCTGAAAAGGCTTTTTTACTTGTCTTCTATTGACATCTATTAATGACTCACAAGTTAAATATTACCAAAGACACAAGGTTCTATGACTTTGGCGGCCTAAATCATGCGTGAACCATTCAACCAGTTTTGAAGAACCTTTCCAAATTTATGCATTTAACACATCAAAGGAAGTATAACTCAAATTAACTGATGTGTCCATAAACAGGTCTATATTGCCAACTCTTAATTTTGGAGCAGTGTAATAATCAAAGACGCTGATCTTGTAACCAACCTGGTTAAGCGTCTTTTCTCGAGCCTTAAAGATTGTATCTGCGAATCGATTTTTTAGAAGAGCAGCTCGGTACAACTTTCCAGGCGAAACTGGCATCGAGTTTGGGGCACTATCCCCTAGATTATGCAAATGGATTGCGGTTAGCGACTTAGCTGACTCCATATCAACTAAAACAACTTTTATAACCTATGATGCTCACCATCATCCTTCTGGCTATCTGATTCAACTGAACTCGGTTTCTGTTGGGACATGTGCTCAACTTGGTCCAGCCCGCTACCTGACTCTGAATTCCATGCATAAAAAAACCATAATTGAATAATTCATACAAAAAGTTGAGAGATATTAAGCTTACAGAAAGGTAAAGAACTCTTTAATCTTTATTCAACAATTCAAATAAAAAACAACTTCTGGACAAATAAAGTCATGAAAATAGGAAAATATAATCTAGCTAAGGTATAAAAAAACTCACGATTATCAATCAGGTCGCTTGTGCCAGCCTTGTCCTCCAAATCATTCTGTGTATTGGATATACAAAATTGATATCACTCAACAAGGAACCAAAACATGTAATCCTCCCAATGACTAACATGCAAAGAATGAAATAAAAAAATAATTAATACCTGAGACACTTTTAATGGGCTAGAAGCTTTATCAGCATTTTGTACGTTTTCAGAAGCATTTCTAGAATTAGTATCTGCAGAAAACATATGAATATAAAGACTAACTATTACACAAAATATATATATTAATAGTCAACATAAAGTCAAAAGTACATGCATTTAAGAAACATTAATAAAAATAAACACATTCCCCTAAAGAGGCAACACAAAAAGCGAGGTGTTGTAACACAATTTTCTTTTATATATAGAAAATATGCAAATATAGAGTATAACTTAGTTGAGGTATAGTAACAAGTAGCCAGTTTTCTTATCAGAAACTCGTGCAGCTCAAAGAAAACACAATCATCAACATGAAAGACCAAATTGAATGAAAACCAGTATTCAAAAAACCATCTAAACATCAAGACACTAAGGAACATACTTAGTTTCTAATTTCTGTTGGGCTCCCTATCCAGGTAGATTAAGTTATATCGCATTATTATATATAATGCTTTCATTTCGTGGCATGTGCGATCAAATAATATTTAATAGAAAGATCATTCAAAACAGGCTCCTCCAAACTACAGAGAACTAGGGAAGTTAGAAAATAAAGAGCACTCGCTTGCTGCCCTCTACCACAAAAACCATCATCGTCCATGGCTAATACAGGTAGCAGTTATAAAGCATTCACTAATTAAATATATCTTACACACTTGTCTCAATCAAGT
>JANDBE010000048.1:35014609-35025141 GCA_024320915.1 Erigeron philadelphicus
TCGACGAATTTTTAAATTTGAGGGCGGAACCCATACGAATAAGACATTTGCTATCACACTCTATGACCTATCACCCCCACCATCTCACCGCCGCAACGCGGGTATTTGCTCTCGTGTAATTAAAATAAAATAGTACCAGTTAATTATAATTAAATTCAATCCTAAAAGGTAAACTTATTAATGGTATTTTTAATTCTTTTTCTTTTTCTTTCGAGTTATTACTTTATTATTTATAAAAAGTTTGTCTTCTTCTATTCATATGAGCAACATCACCAATAAATGGTCACGTAAGATACACAAACAAGTTAACACAATACAAAATTACACCATTTATCTTAACTAATCGTATAATGTTTTTTCTTATTTTTATACCAAGAGAAACCAATGGATTTTATGTCTTGAAAAATGTTCTCCATTTTGTTGAATCTTTACTTATTCCGAGCCTTCCATAAATACCAACAAGAAACAAAAACAATGTGTATTATGGTTTCTTTCTTGATTATCAAACGGAAACTATCAATGCAGAAAATTATCCCGTCATATTAATTATGTAGGTACTATGTTAATTCAATTCATTCAATACAAAATAAATTCAACACGTTAAGATTTGTCAATGGCCATTAATGTCTCATTAAAACATCCAACGACAACTTCCTTTCATATATATTTTGTTAACAGTAAATATTACAATTGCATATATATCCCAAATAAAATCCTAAATTATCCCATTGCCAAGGATTAAAATTTTAGTTTTTGCGTTTTATTCTACTTCACGATAACTCTTGTTAAATTTTACATGGAATTTGTAAATGCGCGAATGATATTATCACCTACGATAGGTGTAATCCTACATCATTATCGAGTTTTTTATGACCTCAAAGTTTTGGCGTTATTTCAACTTCAGATGAAAATCTTTCATGCATTTATGGTCATGAAGTTTTTTTGAATATTAATCGCGAGCTTTTTACTTTGTTGAAGCCGGAAGATAACATCATTATGGTCATTATAATTTTGAGTGTTTATTTTTCGCTCACATTTTTAAACTTTGTAATGTCCTAGGTCAAATTTACTTAACGGAGTGTCTGCGTCTGGACCGGGCCTCTATATTGAGTTGCATACTTACATTTGGATATGCATACACTACAACTCTAATGGGCCTGTGCAGGGGATTACATTATCCGGCCTGGACCGGCCATGAATATACGTTGCTAAATGCTAACTACAAGTTTTTTTTTACTTAAGCTTAACTTATTTGGTTTTCGGAACAAGCATTTAGTTAGTAGAGTTAATTAATCATTGTATTAATAATGGTAAAGAAGTCTTTCCATGAAGATTTGGATTGGAGGAGTTTCAAGTTCAAATCTTGGAAGACAAAGTTTTTCCACCATCATTTGCCACTTTCTAGAAGGAACCTGGATTCAAATTTGTGAGTTATAATTGAATTTAAGTGGTTGATTTACCTTGACATTATCTTTGCTGAAGGTTATGTGTGTACAAATTCGGTACATGAAGTTGAGTGGTTCTCGGGCGCTTATAAAATAAATACTAACTAATCTATTATTGTTACATATATTAGTTTTATATATAATGTGAAGACCAATAAAATTTAAAGACCCTATACCCTTTACCTATAAATATATGTATTTTATGTTTTTCACGTGTTTGATGGATTCTTGGAAGAACTAAAATACTAGGTAATTTTTCAGTTTATTTATTTGTAATTTGGGAATATGTCAGATGAGAAAGTACGCTGAAAAACTCGAGTCCATTTCTCGACTCCCAATTTCGCATCTGGAGCGGACCACTTATAATTTGTGTTTAGTCCATTTACATTCATTTTTAATTTATTTATACCAATATGATATACTGGTAAGAAACCAAAAAAATTGTGGAGTTTGGAATTGACTTATCACTAATTAGATAGATATCTTGATGAGTATATGAAATGCAGCAACGTACGTGACTTATTTGTTCTTCATCATCATTCAGATGTAACATAAATTTTAAACTCTTTCCTTTGTATCTAACAAAAGTTATAAACATTGCATTTGGTGATATTGAATGGGAGCCAACTATAAGTTCTCCAATTTAGATAGCAACATATATATCTGTTTGCCAATGATGACTAGTTCAACTGGTCGGAGGCATTCCAGATTTTATCCAAGGTCTTGAGTTCGATCCTTAGGGATGACATTCTTGGGGTTTTTTCTCCGAATACTTGTAACGGTCCATGGTCAACATCTCTTTGTCTAAGGTACGTGCAATGCTTCACCATTATACGGTAAGGTTTTCCCGATGTCGAATACCGACTGAATGTTCGGGAAAAAAACATATATATCTGCAATCTAATTTTCTTATGATAATTGCCAACACACATGTACCACATGAGCAGGTCAAATTGCAAGCAGAAATGGTAAATTACAATTAGTTTACATAATTAATGATCGTCTTAAAAGGTTACATCTTAAAAGTGATTGTTTTTGTTGTGAGTCTATAATTCTCTATGTTACTATGTTAGTTAAGCCTCGGCTGACGAAGGACGTAGATTGATTAGTGATGATAAAAAAACTAAGTATAACGAAACTATTGTGATCGGTAAACTAGGAAAAGTATTAGAAGCTATGTTGTCAATGTGACGATTAATCTACTTGCCAGAGACTTTTAGACTTTTGTTTTTAAGGTAGAAACTTTTACTTTTCGGGTAAAGATCAAAGTTCAATCTTTAACAATGATGTAATTTAGGATTATTTGGTAAAATTTATTACAGTAATGTTAATAGGGTTACACTATTTCGTAGGTTAAGTTTTTTTAAAATGGAGGTGTTAGGTTGAATCCAAACCAGTATCATGTAGTGTGTACTAGTTTAGAATAACAAAGGTTATAGTTATTAGTAAAAGAAAAAACGTGTCTCAAAAAGTTCGGTGTGAAAGAAAAAATTTGTATAAAATAAGAGACGCGATAATAATTATGTAAAGAAGGGTATTATTTTAATGAAGCAAGCAAGGATTAGCATAATTTAAAAAGAAAGAAAACACATCAGATGATGATAAGCACCAGCGTTGAAAAACTGATCAGACTACTCCCATTTCTCCAACTAAATTTTTTTCTTAACAATAATTCTGTTCTAGCTTGACTATGAACTCACAAGCGGCTCCTTCTTCTTCTCCAACTTCTCCTGTCCGTTCTTCTTCGTCTTCTTCGCCTTCTACTTCACCTCCTCATTCATCTTCTTCTGATATTCCTCCATCTGATGATCTGGAGTATAAGTATTGGGGGACAAATGTAATGGGTGTACCTGTACCCCCTTCTGCTTGTGCCACCTATGATACCATTAAAGATGTTGCTGCTAAAATTCCTTTACCTCCTGTGCCCACCACACTCGGAACTGTGTATAACAAACTTAATAACTTAGGTATCAAGGATACCGTCACCGGCGTCTGGGGCAATCGTAAGTCTACTACATATATGAATATATATATATATATATATATATATATGTAATATTTGGAAGAACCATGAGAACTTTTAAATATAACTTGATCTGTTTATATGTAAAGGAGTTTGTTCAAATATATACATATCAAGTTATAATTTAGAAGTTCTCGTAGTTCTTCCAATTCAAATAACTTTTTTATGTAGTCTAAGTATATATGTGTGTGTGTAGTGTTGTGAATAATTCCTCATGGGCTTATATAAGATATTAATGTAATTGTATTGATCAGTGAAAGTGGGGGAGTCTATGACGGAATCGGCAAAGGGGAAAGTGAAGTTGAAGGCAAGATCGATAACTGAAGGTGGGAAAGAAACCTTTTACAAGCATAACTTCACGACTTTCACTGACGAGAAACTCTTCAAGACGTTCGCATGTTACCTAGTGACAAAATCTTCTGGTCGAGTCGCTGGGACCTTATATCTTTCTGATATTCATGTGGCCTTTTGTAGCGATCAGCCCTTACAGTTAGTCCAACAAAACACCGGCGTCGAGTCTTGGTTATATTACAAGGTAATCCCGTCCGATTTCCCCCTTCATCAGAGCATCGATCCATAATTAAATACTATTATTTAAACTCGATCAGCTCTTATATATGACTACCGATCTATATATTTAGAACCTACTTTAACACAGTCTTTCATCCGCACTTGGTACCATATAATATGTTATCAAATCTATTGTTAAAAGGCTTTACCTGGATCTCAAACTCTTATAAGTCCTAGTTAAGAAAAAGATAAACATGACTTCAAAATTGAAAATACTCATGTGCAAAAGCTGAAAAATGTGGAGGTCTTTAGTATGTGAAGGCCTTAACCTTAAGCGACCGCGTACCACACATAGATGGTACGGCCTTGCCGGTTAACAAACTTATCGAATTTAATTAATTAAACCAAGTTTACATACCATAAGGACATTACATCCACTATGATTAAACTATTATAAAACGAAAATAATACGTAACAAATAACATCCAACCGGTTGGTGAAGTAAACCTTTTCGTAGAAGTTTGAATCCATAAAACATCAATTATTGGAACTTTTTTAAGAAATATTTTTTGTTTTATATCATCTTTAAAAACGTTTTTTTTTTTTTTTTAATTTAATCTAGTCTTGTAATCTAGTTGCACAAGGGCTCTTTTTTCTGTGAAATCTAGTTGTATATAGTTGCACCGATATAAGTTTCACAAGGGCTTTTTTTGTGAACTCCAGTCCTGCATATAGCTGCACAGATTTCTTAGCAAACATATATTATCCATAATTCGGTCAAAAAAATATTTTTTGAAGTGTTATCTCGGGATCCTCTTGACTTACATTTAACTTAGTGTTATTTATGAGTATTGTGATTTTTGGCACCT
This sequence comes from Erigeron philadelphicus, assembly GCA_024320915.1. NCBI lineage: Eukaryota > Viridiplantae > Streptophyta > Magnoliopsida > Asterales > Asteraceae > Erigeron > Erigeron philadelphicus. The sequence goes on from JANDBE010000048.1 coordinate 35,019,457, forward strand.
CTACTAAATATATGGGTCAAGATCCGCACTGTAGTGACATGAATGTGTACAACAAAGTCGAGTGAAAAGTTTATGTCGTCGAATAACACTGCACAGTACTTATCATGTTAGTTTGTATCCCTCTCTTGATCAATCCATAGTGTCCGTTGCATGTTTGATCATGCAAATGCAAATAGCTAGAGCAAGCATTTATAAACATTTTAGAGCTGAAGTTTCATCTGATTGATATATATACAGGTTCAAATCGCATTGAATAAGTTAGCAGCTGTAAGACGAACAGATGTGACAAATAAAAAGCCGCCAGAGAAGTCCATCACACTCTCTACAATAGATGGTCAAGACTTTAAGCTGTTGGGTTTTGTCAATCAGGAGAAAGCATTGAAACATCTTCTCAATGGAATGCAGGAAGCTTCTCTTAAACCCAACCGGCTTACTCAGTGAAACTTGTTCATCATATGATGTTATGGAATTTAGTTTGCTCCATAGATTGGCAAAATTGGCATGTTGTATTATCACTCTTTTAATTTATTTGTGGAATTCTCATGCTATTCTTGTTCAACTATATATATAGCTCAAATGGCTGCATGCAGGCTTGGCTTTTGTAAAACCAATTTTATGCTTTGAAATATCATCTTTTTTACACTTAAATCAGTTGCTTTTGTATCATGGCCTAATCAATTGGCCCAAAACTGCAAAGTCTTTACCCAATGCAGCAATCTACTTAATTGGATGCAGTAACACATACATGAATTGATATATATTGCCGATATAACATGAAGTGTAAATGCTTTTACACAATTTGATTACATGAAGTTTAAATACCGTCTTCAAAATAAAACAACATGAAATTGTCAAACACAAATTTCAGTTAAGTTGCATCGGGTAGCTCTGTTTTATTGGTACTGCTAGACAGGGGAAAAAGTACCATGAAGTAAACTAAGAAAAAGAAGAAACAGATATGTATATATATGCATTTGTTACAGCAAAAGTTTTACTGTAGACTTCTTTATGACAACAAAAACTTCCAAAAACAAGCGTTTATCGGTATCTATGTATTGCAAATTAGCACCTGCTGATGAATACTCATTTGATCCCCCATCATTATCAGAAGCATTCATCACGGCCTTCATGGTTCCAGGAAATCTCGATACAGGACTTTGAATCACGCTTGATGCTAAATGTCTGGTAAGATTCAATTTCCTTATCCCAATATTCCGAGCCATCTGTTGCACCTTCAGCATTTTCCACCGTATCACCTTCTTTACTTTCGCTAGAAATAAGTTCTACTTTAATATTATCATTATATCGCAAGGAAAACGAAAGATTAGTGTATGCTGAATTCCACCATGAGGTATTCCTCAATGAATTGAAGGATATATAGGCCACTTTTGTCCTTGGATAAACCTTGGGAGTTAGATCAGACTCGGGAAGACTACATTCTGATTCCACACGCAACTCCTCTCTGATCGATATCACTTCCTCTGCTTCCTTGTGATTACAAAACCGTATTAAGAACCCACTGAAGTCAGTGTCCCAATTTATTGGAAGCCGCAATGAAAAGGTCTCCGATCCAGGAAAAGTAGTTATCTCATTATGAAAATTTCCAAGTATGAGACTCAAATAGTAGTCTTGAGTGGCTCTTCCCTGTCACAAATCAAGATTCAGTTACCCATTAATCAATAAGTTCGAGACTCTAGTCCCATGGTAGACTATATATGTGGATTTTCTTTAGGATTGTGAATATTGTCTCCCTAAATATATAAAAAGTACTCATTATAAACATAAACATTATAAGATTGTAATTCAAGTACATTATAGATGGGGCAAACCTGAAGCATAGCGTGTATCACTCTCTCGACACCAGTCAACTTCTTCTTCCTCCAAAGTGAGACTTTCCACAACCATTTGCAGCTCCTTGGAAGATCTTCAACGATCTCAAGTGAGTCGCAACAAGATGCGTCAAGGATAGCTATGCTTGATGGCAAAACTGGCAATTTCACCAGGTTTTTACAATGTGACACGTCGAGGAATTTAAGACAAGTAAGTTGCACGATCGCAGAATGTATTCGTGAAAAATTATTTCCCCTTATGTCCAGTACCTTCAGGGTGGACATCTCACAAATATAGAAGGGGATGTCTTCATCTATCAAATTGCAGTTTCTAAGACTTAACTTTTTTAAGAAACGTGGAAAGTGAGGGAACTTCATGGAGACACGAGAAAATCGTAGCCCTACACCACTCAGCACGTTTGTAACTTTCGTGTCATGCAAACTTAAAGAGAGCACATCTAAACGGTTTTCCACATCAAAGAAGTCTTCGTCCAATTTCCCAAGTTGTGGACAACCATTGAGATGAAGCTCTTTTAAACTTTTCAATTCACGGAAGTTTCCTTCTATACTCTTAAGATGAAGGCACGAACGCAAATCTATATAAACAAGCTTGGTACAATGTATTCCAACTGATGAAGGTAGAACCTTAATCCCGGTGCCATCTAAACAGAGTATTTCCAAGCTATCCATGTCTCTTTCGATCTTAGGAAATTTACCAAGACTGGAGCACCTAGTTAGTATAAGAGTCTTCAGTTTTTTCATGCTGGTAATGGGTGGGAACATTTTAATCTTTGAACATTCATGGAAGTCAACAAAAACAAGTCCCTCGTGGCGCCCAATCGATGGATGGATCGTTTCTAAACTTTCACAATTCCTTAGTGTCATTCTTTCAAGGCATGGAAGTTTTTCAATATCTGGAGTGATGGTTAGAAATTTGGAATTGTCGAGATTGAGTACTTTCAAACGTGGTAGATCCTGTTGCACATATATATACACACATATACACATCAAAGTTAAATATGTCAATGTAATCTTTTGATATTTATCAATAAAAGAATCACACATTTGAAAATTACACTCTTCGTAAAGACGTCCAAAAAGAATTGCAAAAAGTTCTATTCTCCCTTCCTCTACGAACTTATTAGATACTTGGACAGACTTAACTTGATATGATCTATCTTTTCACATATTGACTTCAATAGGAACAACAAAGTGTATTATAAGGTCTAGTTTATCATATAATTATGTCATGAAATTAACCATTGCTTTTATGAATAATCAATTAATTAGAGAAAAGCATTAAAGGATTACCTTAGGACCCTCCCAAAGTTGTTTTTGCAAGCTCCCTGTTAGTATGAGACAGCGAAGCTCTGCTGGTTTAAAGTGGGCTGGCAACAAACTTGCAGGGTAACCCGGATAAGAAATCCATCTAACGTTCATCATTGTTCCATCAACCTGAAGATGAATTTATAGATTCATATCAATATGCTCAATAAATGAAATGCTAATTGTTATTCTTGAACAATATGAAACAAATAGCTTTTGAATGAAAACATAAATATAAATGCATACATATATATACATACATAGTGTCTCGTTCAAATAAAACAACTATTAAAGTAAAACAAATCAAACGGTTATCCAAACTCAAAACCCCCATTCACACACACATTTCTCTTGTGAAGCTAGTTTAAATATATATACCTCCGGCGCATCCATGGCACTTTTGTTTATCATATATTCTTTCCGCCAAAACCGTCTTTGTTTTTGAGGACTATTTTTGTGTTCCTCTTGATTAATGTATATTCCCATTTCTTTAACCAAATTATGCATAAGAAGCATTCCGTGCGAACTAGTAACAAGAGCCTTTTGTTTCAGCACATTCACCATCTTAACATAATCCAAATCACAAGCATCAAGTATCATATTCATTGCATGTCTCAAACCAGCAGCAATCAAACAAGCAATATCAAGAAATAATTCTTTCTCCTCGAGTTTTAGTCCATCGTAGCTAATTCTGAGATTTTTTATAACTCCATCAAGTGGAATACTAGAGTTAGCTAATTTCATCATCCACTCGCTCATATCTAGCCCGGATAGATGAGAACCCCAAAATTTAAGTGCTAATGGAAGCCCTTCAGCCATAGAAACCACATCTGGTATAAGCCGATCATACTCTACATACTTGTGTGGTCCAAATGCATGCCGACTAAAGAGCTCAATAGCCTCCTTCTGATTTAGGAGACTAACAGTATACGTTGCGCTTACTTTGTGAGCATTTAGCACATTTTCATTTCTAGTTGTGATTATAATTCGACTTCCCTGACCAAACCAATCTTGTGAACCCACTAATCCTTCAAGCTGCTGGAGGTCATCGACATCGTCAAGAACTATAAGAAGTTTAATATTGCATAACCTACTTCTAATTATGCGTTTTCCATCATCAATGCTCTTCACTATTACTTGTTTTGGTTTCAAAACATCCTTGAGCATTTTTTCCTGCAGATATTGCAAACCGTACGTACTTGAATCTTCCCGGATGTTTCCAAGAAAGCAACATTTGTCAAATTCATGACACACTTCCTTATACATAGAGAGGGCGAGAGCAGACTTACCCCCACCCCCAATCCCCCATATTCCAACCATACGAACACCCCCCGAACCAATTTCCAACTTTGATTTTAAATGTTTCATGCGAGCTTTTATTCCAACCAAATATGTATGCAAATTTGTTGCACCTACGGTGGGAAGCAGTCCAAGTGAAACTGTATCAACAATTCTGTTGATGCATTTAGTACCAAACCTGCACATTATTGCCAATTATATAAATAACATAAATAGCCCACATCTTCAACATAAGCAATGTGTGCGATCAATATACGTAGTTTGTACTTTAGATTAACACTATTTTCAATATACAATATAAACGTGTTAAACAGAGCCCAAAGGTGTACAATTAGAACAATCTAATATAATTTAAATCTAAATATAACATTATATATAAAGATAGAAGGATTACCAATTGGCAAAATACTTGGGTACCCATCCAGAAAGTTTGCTTGCACGTATCAACGCCTTTTGCCATGATCCACTTTCCCTGCCATTTTCCATTTCAAGTTTGGAAATATCCTCAGCATAACTTCTTATTTCTTCTCGAAACTGTAAGGGTTCGACGGTATAGAATACAGGCTTAACTATTTTCCCTTTCTCTTCCATGCATTTCATTATGTATGCAACGTCATCCAAAAACCTTGGAGACAAAAAGAGTTTGGAGAAAACAATTATAGCAACTTGAGAGTTGTCAATAGTTTTCAAGAGAGATGAATCCACCAGTTCACCCGCGGGGAGTGTTGGATCATTTATGCAAGTACGGATCCCTTGTTGTTCAAAAGCTGAACATAAAGTATCTATAAAGGTCTTGACGATGTTGTCTCCTCCAAAAGTTATATAAACATTGTGATTCGGCGACATGGAAGAAGATGCGGAACTCAAATTAGACGCTAATGATGCAGAAGATAATCTGCCCATTTTTTTTTTTTTAATTGGAATAAACCAAAATTTTACATTAGTATAGAGGTTATGCTGTAATGTGCAATATAGATATAGATAAGAACTAATACGTACCTCGATGAGAGTCCTTCCGCACTTTTGTCTCCATCATTAAAACTGTTGAGTCGTACATCGCATGATTCAGTTGATACCTATGGTGTACATCATCAAACCATTAATTTGTCAGCGCTAAAAATCTTGAGGAACTTTTTATCTTGAAATATAACAACTTTTTAACTTATTATTATATTTCATAACAAAATATAATCACAAATAACATAAAAATAATCTTGAAATTTATTATTTT
>JANDBE010000048.1:35043567-35054940 GCA_024320915.1 Erigeron philadelphicus
CCAATATAGCCATTAAGAAATTCCAATCCACCGTATCGTACGCCTTCTGAATATCCACCTTAAACGCACACCTAGGTACGCTTTTAGTGTAGTGCTAGATGAATCCTATGATCTATTTTCATTTTGACATTTTTTTTAAAGATATGTATTAAAAATTTGGTTAGAATCTACCTTATTTTGATTGATAAAATATTTAACTTGATTTAAACCAAAACCTTTTAAATATTTAAGGCAACTTATCCAGCCCGATTGGTTCTGAAAATATATTTATCATCTTAAACTATTTATTATTTTTATAATAAATAAATAAATATGGCAAAATCTTGAAAGTTTATTAATAGGCCTTGGGCCTATGATTAATGGGCTTCTGTATCAAATAGTAAACATCTTCTTCTCGAGTGACTTGCTACCAAAGATATCTTTTGTTTTGTACTTTTTATATTACCTGAGATTACAAAACCTCAGCCATTGTTCAAATTAATCAAATTATTATAAACAGAAAGAAAAAACCTTTTATTGAGAAAATGGAAGTAGGAGGAAAGAAAATGGAACACGAGATCGGAGGGCTAAAAAACGACGCACTTCGTTTCGGACTTCAAGGCGTCAAGAGTGATATCGTTGGATCTCATCCTCTTGAATCCGCTTTTCAATCGGTATTTTCATCTCATCCATCTATACATATATCCTTCTGTATCTATATATTTGATTTTTTCAAAATTAATTCAGGATTATTTTTTATTTAATTATTAGGCGGTTGTGAGAGAAGAGGAAATGAAAAGGAAAATCCTTGCAAACACTTATGGTTCAGCTTTCCCTTTACGCCAGGAGCTTGACCGAAAAATACTTTCTAGGTATTTTTTTCTATTTTTTTTTTATTTTTTTTATATTTAATTGATATATATGTGGTTATTTCTTAGAGCTAGGGTTTTGCTTATTTTGAGTCCTTTTTTTATTTATTTAAATTGATTAGAAACAAATCAATATCTGAAGGCTTGTAGTTCAATGTGTTGAAAAAGTTGGTTCTTTTTTGTGTGGCCGTTATCGTAATCATTTATTCGTAACTAAGTCATATCCTATGAAGTTTGTTGCAGGTAGATTTTATATTATTGTTTTGGTAAATATTAAATCTGATAGTTAGTTCCCTTTTTGAATGTGTTTCGTGCGAAAATTTCCTTGAATTTACGGATGACGGTCTAAGACATATGGAGATAGATACTAGTTGCTTTTATTAAGTTGGATCTTGAATGTTCGTAAAGTTAGTTGTTAGTTCTAGTAGGTCTTTTTCTTTTTATTGTTTTAGAAGCTGTTAAGATTTAATACGGAATCCTTTTGATTATCCCGAGTTGCTCTTGATGGTTTGTCGTATCAAGCTTGGACCTTTTAATGTGATAATTTGGACGCCGGAGTGAATACTTGTTGTGAATTTCCGAGAGGTTGGTAAGAGCGTTATAGGTCTCCTCCACAAGATTGACATAACGGAAGTTGTCAAAAAGTTTTAGAGTGAGCAAGTGGAATGCACAAACAGATGTATGTTTAATACTTTAATGATCTTATTCAGGTCTAGGAACTGTAAGGCTTTGCCTTTATAGGCTTTTATTGATAAGACTAAGATAACTAGTTTGGAAACATTTGTTATTATATGACATTACTCCTATAGCTAATGATAAAATATAAACCTCAGGTATTCTTCAGATGTTGATAATTGGTGTGCTTCAAAATTACTTGGAGAGCATGTTGGTGGATCTGCTGTGCGATCATTTCGCTCTGTGCAGACGGTACAAACTCTTACAGAAGACTTGGTCAATTGTGGCATTGTAGACTTGGTCATCCTTCAGATCAAGTCCTAAATGTTCTCAAAGATGATCTTACTCTTGACTCCAAAATTAATACCTCACCTTGTGACATATGTCATAAAGTTAAACAAACCAGAGACCCTTTTCCCTCAAGTACCCATAAGTCTGCTTGTATTGGTGACCTTGTTCATTTAGATCTTTGGGGTCCTTATAGGATCCAAAGCAAAGAAGGATATAGGTTTTTCCTTACGGTGGTTGATGATTTTTCCAGGGCTGTATGGACTTTTTTAATCAAAAGTAAAACTGAAGTTTTTAAACATATACAAGAGTTTATCAGTTTAATTGAAACTCAATTTGGAAAGAAATTAAAAATTCTTAGAACTGACAATGAACTGAGTTTGTAAATAATCTTGTAAAAGATTTGTGTTCTAAACAAGGAATTATTCATCAAACCTCTATTGCATACAGTCCACAACAAAATGGAATTGCAGAAAGGAAACATAGACATCTTTTGAATGTTGCTAGATCTCTTATGTTTCAAGGGGGGTTACCTCTTAATATGTGGACTGAATGTATTCTTACTGCTACTTACTTGATTAACAGGACTCCCTCTTCTGTGTTAGGTGGTAAATCTCCATATGATTTTGTGTTTGGTGTTTCTCCTTCTCTCTCTCATTTAAGATGCTTTGGTTGTTTGTGTTATGCTACTGTGTTAAATAATAATGATAAGTTTGCTAGTAGGGCTGAAAGATGTGTTTTTATTGGTTATTCTAATGAAAAGAAAGGTTATAAGCTTTTGAAACTTGATGATAAAACTGTTTTATATTCTAGAGATGTTAAGTTTTATGAGACTGTTTTTCCTTTCAAATTGAGATATAAAACTGATTTAGAAAGTTTTGATAATATAGATCATTTAAATTTTTTTGATTCAATATTTTTTAATGAGCATACACAACAACATGAACATCAAAGTCCCAATGATGATGAGAGGGAAACTGAGGTTGCATGTGAGGGTCATGAGCCACATATGTCTGGCAGTATGAGAGGTATTGATCATTTTAATGATCAGTCTTCTCAATCTACCACTGTGGAAGGCTCTAGTGCAACACATGCAAATGAGGATATAGATGATAACTCTGAGGGCAACATGTTTGTTGATGATAATGTTCATAATGAACCTGCAAATTTAAAAAGAGTTTCTCAAATGCCTAAAAAGTTTGGTGATTATATTGTTGAGGGTAAGGTTAAATATGGAATAGAAAGGTTTGTTAGTTATTCTCATATAGCTTCTGAGCATGTTTGTTTTCTTACAAACTTGAATAAAAGTAGTGAACCTAAAACTTTTTATGAAGCTTCTAAAGATATAAATTGGGTACAAGCCATGAATAATGAAATGGAAGCACTTCATAGAAATAATACTTGGGTAGTTACTGACCTTCCAAAAGGAAGGGTTCCAATTGGTTGTAAATGGGTCTTTAAGATTAAATATAAGTCAACTGGTGAGATAGAGAGATATAAAGCTAGGCTTGTAGCTAAAGGTTATAGTCAAAGAGAAGGTATTGATTATGATAAAACCTTTTCTCCAGTTGTTAAAATGGTTACTGTTAGATGTTTCGTTAGTATGGCAGTTTCTTATGACTGGCCTTTGTTTCAACTTGATGTTAATAATGCTTTTCTTTATGGTGATCTTGATGAAGAGGTTTACATGACTTTACCTGAAGGTTATGATTCTGTGAATGATAAAACTAAAGTGTGTAAATTAATAAAGTCTTTGTATGGTTTAAAACAAGCACCAAGACAATGGAATGCTAAACTGTCTAGTGCTTTATATGAATTTGGATTTGTGCAAAGTAAGTGTGACTATTCTTTGTTTACTTTGAATAAGCAAAGTATTTTTGTTGCTATTCTTGTTTATGTGGATGACATTGTTATTACTGGTAATGATTTAAGTGAGATTGAAAAGGTGAAAAACTTGTTTAAGTCAAAGTTTCTCATTAAGGATCTTGGTGAATTGAGATATTTCTTAGGTATTAAAGTTTTGAAAACTGAAAAGGGGTTGTGTCTTTCACAAAGAAAGTATTGCTTAGAGTTGTTAAGTGAGTTTGGTTTACTTGGTTGTAAGCCTGCTAAAACTCCCATGGAAGCAAATTTGTCTATTTCTAAGCCTAATCAAAATGACAAGTTGTTGGAAAATATTAGTGTGTATCAAAAGCTTATTGGTAAACTCATATACTTGACTCTTACTAGGCCTGATATTAGTTATTGTGTTCATGCTTTGAGTCAGTTTATGCATGCTCCCACTTCTGAACACCTTAAACTTGCTTTTAGAGTTCTTAGATACTTGAAATCTACTTCTGGAAAAGGTATATTGTTCTCTAAAGGTAACAATATGAATTTATATGCTTATGTTGATTCAGACTGGGGCAGATGTCTTACTTCCAGGAGGTCTGTAACTGGGTTTTGTGTCTATATTGGCAATTGTTTGATCTCTTGGAAAAGCAAAAAGCAGTTGACAGTGGCTAGGTCTTCAGCAGAAGCTGAATATAGGGCCATGGCCTCTGTTACATGTGAATTACTTTGGATTAAAAATCTTCTCTCTGATTTAAATGTTAAGTATGAATTACCAGTAAATGTGTTTTGTGACAACAAATCTGCTATTTTGATAGCTGCTAATCCTGTATTTCATGAAAGAACAAAACATCTTGAAATTGATTTGCATTTGGTTAGAGAGAAGGTTTGTGCTGGAATTCTTAAAATTGTGAAAATTGATTCTAAAGAAAATATTGCTGACATTTTTACAAAGAGTTTGGGAGGGCAGTCTTATAGAGTTTTTTGTGATAATCTTGGTCTTATAAATTTGTTGCAAGTTTATTCAAGAGGGGCTATTATGAAGAAACAAGTGAAGTTCAAGGTTGATTATGAAGTCGGTGAAAAGTACAAGGTCTCTTATGAAAATAAGTTTTGGGTATAAATACCTTCATATAACCCATTTTAGGGTTAACACAAATAAAAATCCCTCCTACTCATCATATACGATTAGTTTTTTCTCTGTATTCATATATATATATCGAATATATCGATATATATATTGATTCATATATATTTGTGTTCATCTCTTCTGTGTGATATCATCTGGATATCACTTATATTTTTGTAATAACTTTCATAATAATAATATTGCAGTTACATTTGACTGCTTAATTTCTGAGTGTTTAAGGTTGATTCTGGATTTGATCCATAAATTGTTCAAAAGGGTTCTCAAGAATAGAGAGCTTGCTAGACACCCCATGGACCGCTTTCTCGACCCACTTTTCACATGAGGAGCCCAACAAGGAAAAAAATTCTAAAGTCAACAAAGAAATTTATATAGAGTATATGTATATAGGCATGAGCATGAATGATAACTAGTCCCGAATCGTGCAAACTTGAAACCCAGTATTGCAACAAAATTGAACCCGTGACCCGACATGTTAACCCATTTGGTGGGTCAGTTCGGGTTGGGTTCAGACGAGTTTGCTTATTGAGTTAAGGAAGATTTGTTCATCACGTATCAAAACCTGGCTCAACCCAGCCCGAAACATGGCAGTGCAACAAAATCGACCTGTGACTTGCCTATTACCCTCGGGCGCCGGACGGGTCGGTCCATGTCGGTTTCGGACGGCCCTGGGCCGGGTCTCCATTTTTCGGGTCATATGATCATCCCTACTATGTATGTATAGTTTGAACTAGCATGTACCCACATAATACTGCGGTATGCGGATCAAACACTTTGGTGTCGGTGATCAATGGTGATAGTCATGAATCTTTTTACTTTTCAATTCTTATTTATAGAGTCAAAATTATTACAATAAATGGTTGCGTAAAATGAACTATACTATTATGACAGCATTCAATCATAGAGATCCTTCAAAAGTTTGATTGATAGCAACATAATATCACTTGTTTGAAATCTTAAATACTGCTAAACTGACAAATTACACAGCTGATGCTCACAATGTAAGTTGAATGCTTTTGAACCAATAGAATACAAAGTAACATGAATCAACTAATACCAGTGGACTTACCAATTCTATATCTTAGGTTCTTGGGCTACATAAGTCTAAGATGACAAGTATCATTCACTCTTCTAATCTGCCAACCCATTTTCCGTGAATATTGAAGAACCGTTACTGACGAATCTTGAATGCAGATTTTGGAGGACATGGTTGGACTACAACCAAGGATACTTGTAACTAGACATTTGATAGGTACCGAATGACTAAATATACCTATGCAGCAACAAGATGAACTAGTCGGGAGACAACAATTGTTGTTGTTATTGTCATTGTTATAGTTATTGTCGTTGTTGTTGACGTTTTTCAAACTTAATTCAGGTAACACCTTATGTTCACGATGCTTGTTAGGCACTCTAGGTGACATCTCATCATCGGCCTCATGATCTCCACTTGCGTGCACCATTTGTAAACGGCTCTTGCTTGGCTTTCGTTTTGATGGTCCTATTTTAGGCCTCACGGGTATATCTAGTTTTGGTAGCGGCGGAGGAGACTCATCAGGAGGCGGATAATCAAATTTCAGTTTTTCAGGCGAACATGACACTATTCCATTTAAGAATTCCATCATTCGAAATTCCACTTGCCTTAGTGTTTCTCCACAGGGTGCACAAAAATCAGGTTGTAATCTCTCCATTACACTTAAGACCGAAGGAGTATATACATCCGAGTGGCGGCAACCCTCCCAACTTCCTTGGCTCATATCGTTTAGTGCATCCGCGGTTTGTATCTTGTTCTCTGGAAAATTCATCTCCTACAATAATATTATTCACTTCTTAGCCAAAACATATATACATACATTCAAAAATATCATAAAATTAAGGAGGACTAATTTACCTGACAAACAGGAACGGCTGTTGCACGAGCCCGATCTAAAGGTGAGGTATAAATGGCGTTAAACCGAATTCCTTGTGATTTTAGGAACACTGCTAATGCTCTTGATTGTCTTTTCCCATTTGGCGTTAATGCTGCTTCAGGACACCGACCACCAATCAAATCGGGCTTTAAATTCATGTGACATTCACCGTGACATATCGCATATATCTCAAACGTTCGATCATCATCAACTATGTCCAATGAAAAGGTACGATTTATGTTCGATATGACATGAGGGTTTGAATCCTTTATCAATGAATCAAAGCGTGGCGTATTTAAAGATGATAATTGAGGTGATAAGGATGATATAGAAAGTGACATTTCCGGGTCTTGTTCAAGAGCATTTGTCATCGAATTATAACCATCTTTTTCCAAAAACTTTATCGTCTCGTGATCACCTTGATCGTGAAAATCTTTTGCATATTCTTCTCGTTCTTGTTCGTCTTCTTTTGTTATTTCTACAGACTCAGATGCCCCCATTTGAGTCTAATAATAATCTATTATATTAGTATTATTATTATATCAAACTTTTGATGTATCAAATGTATTGAAGGAAGAATTCAAGATGTATGCATGAGAAAAAGTGCGGAGAAATTGTAAGTTCTGAATCTAACAATGCTTGGGGGAAAAAATGCATGTCTCTTTCGTTTTTAACTTTCCACTTGTAAATATCGTATTATCTGATTCGTTGTACATGATAAATTGTCAATGTTCATAAGATTTTTTGTTTCCTTTTCTTTTTATCCCCTTTTTAGTTCATAGGAGAAGAGTAATTAGGTAATTTCCCAAAAATAAAAAATAAGTAGCAAAACATGTGGATTGTGAAATGGCTAACATCACACATATTCGTCTTATTTACCTTTTCCCGGCCATTTCAAAAAAATCTAGGATGTATTTTTCACTCTGGTCGATAATTTCGTGAAAAAGGTCTCGATGATCACTACGAAAGTAGATGTGGACAAATCAATATTTAACACGTGTACAACAAGACAATCAGTGATAATAAATTCCGAGTTCACCAAAGATGTCCCAAGGACCACGAAAGTCAACCCGAGGGCTGCGAATATGAAATCATATATGGGACATATTTAGGCGGAAAATTTTCAAATTCTCACCAAAAATCTTATGTTCTTATATGGGTTCCGAACATGTTGATATTTTCACGAAAGGGCTTGAAGCATTTCTTTTTTACAAATTTCAGGTCTAGCTTAAGTGCTCAAAAATCGCAGGCTTAAACTAATTAAAGGGGAAGACCCTCTTTTAGTTAGTTCAAAAGCCTTAACTGAACGTGAAAGCATCTAAGGCCCAACCCAATGTGACAATATATTAGGACTACTGTAGTTGGTTTCTTTAGCTCATCAGAATTTACTTTTGTTTGTTATTTTTGTATTGTTCTTTGCAAAAGGTATAAATATAGGAGATTACCAAGGTATAGTATTGTAGAAAATAAAACCGAAAATAGTGTTGAACTAAATTGTTAACCAAAATATTAGACAGATCGATTTGTGAACGGTGAACCTATTATATAGGACTATATATATATATCACCCAATGTAAGAACCATTAGAAGGGATTTGAATGCAAAGCTTGATAGATGACTCGTTGAGGACTTGGCAACCAAATAACTTACTTACTCTTTTATATTACTGAAATACCCAAAATACACCACTCACCACAACTTTAAATAAATTGTTCAAACAATATTAGTCTAATTAATATAAATTGTCTTCACCAGATTAATCAGAAAAAGAAATTTGGGACCGATCAGGACCACTGACCTAGCTAGATCAGGTCTATTGGGATGGCTGGAGGACCAGCTTGGACTGAACTTAGCAGGACCGGGACTTCAAGAAGAAAATACTAGTGTATTATACTAAGAATAGGTTTTTTGTAGGATTATTTTCCAGTTAATTACCTTGCACATGTTAGTTTCAAGGATCTTGGGACTTTGAAGCACCATTATTATTAGCCATTTAGGTTGTCTAATGTATACATTTTCCCCATTAGGCTGTTTCATATTGACGTAATTACCTTAGAATAAAAAGTGAGATAATGCTTCCGTCATGGCATATGGAATCTGGAGGATGCAAGACGATCATCATATATCGTTTTAACTAATTAAACACAACAGACTCAAGCTGGCCGTTTCTCATGCAATGGCCAAAAGATCAAGTAAGATATATATCTTTATTACACTGAATGAGGACACACGCTTTAATTAATTAAGTGATCAGTACTAGTACCACATTGGGATTTCGGTATAAAAGTAGATTCTTAAGCATATATAAGGTTGCTAATCAATCTCCCGATCTCATGGCGATCAATACGTTTACTTGGATAGGATTAGGACATGTTTCACATAGCCATGTCAAAGTAATATGGTATATTATTCTCATTTTAATACATTTTGGACAGTGTAATATAAGCTTTAATTAGTTACGAACTATAAGATCAGTAGATCACCTTCCTGTTGACGGAAGTCTGGAACTAGGAGTTGATTTCTTCGGGATGCCATGAAAGAAGAAAAAAATTAGTAGCTTTAGTTTTACTAGAATAGGCATGAAAACCAAGATTTCAGATTACGAATTTAAAATAAACTCAAAAGAAAGCTTATATGTAAAAATGGTAGCGTTACGAATCTCATTTTAAACCTGATGCACCATGATAGTAAACTAATTGCATAAGATTAGCTTCTAAGTTTAGCTAGCAAGACATTACGGCTGTGCGCGGCTGTAACTTGCCCTATCATTCTAGACTTCTAGTGGACATGTCCGATATTCATGATATTGCAGTGTTTTTTTCTTTAAAATTAATATAAAGCGGAATGCTTTTAAAAGTTGGTTATGAAACTTCATTCATCTTACTAGCTTTTCGTGTAACCAAAAAGGTAGAATCAAAGTTCTTGACTTGACATAAATCGATTGGAAATCTATTTTCGAACTCGATCTTTTGTAGCAAGATTAATGATGCTGTTGATCAAGAAATTCAGGCATTTGCTATACGATGCACAGAAACATGGATGCATGCCATACTGTTATAAGGCCTGGATAGAAAGTTCAATATCACAGGTGGTCTAGCTTTGACTTTTGCAATAGTTGACTTTGGGGTATTTGCAATAGTTGACTTTTGCAACAGTACTATCAATCAAATGATTCAAAAAGAAGGCCCATCAATAAAGCCCAGCAGTAGTTCTTTTTCTGGACCCGGTACAAATGTCATGATATTGTTGGACCATTTAGATGGTCACAACATTCTGAAGAATAGAAAGCTTAGAACAGAGATAGACGTAAATTTACGTAACGGTATCTTATTCCTCTTAACTTTTTCAGTTCCTCTTACATGTCGAACATGTAAAATAGAAAATAATAAAAATAAAAAAGGTCAATTTTAATGGAAACGGGTCGAAAAGCAGTTATATATTGATCGAACTAATCTTCTTTTTCTTTTTTCAATTATATTTAACAAATAAAAAAAAACAAAATTGGGTCGAGCAATACATTTTATACATTTGACACGTCGGAGGCCTTGAGCCTGGGGCCCTTTTGAGTGGCACAAATATTTAAAAAAAATTATATTTTCTATTTAACAAATGTTTATATATAAGGTGTTATATATCCATTTCATTTGATTAGTTAGCGATTAATACTTTAAGAGCCAACATAGTAACATATAATTATTGTTATTATGTGTCTTATCACTTATATAAAAAAGAAAAAAAATGTTTATATATTTGAATTTATAGGGGCTTAGAGGTTTTATAGGGGCTTAGGGGTTTTTTCTCGGCCCGATTAGTACACTTGAATCTTCATGATCGTCTTCTTTTACATGTTATTGAGCAACCCATTTTGAAACCGCTTGTAAAACCACAACAGTTTCCACCATGGCTATAAGCACATCTCGGGTTTAGGTGGTTGTATCTTTGAAACTTGTATGGGGTTGCACCAAAATCATCATGAAGTAAAAACCGATAGTTCGGACTTTGTTGATGGAGTTTTTTTTTTATGTCTAGGGTCTCCTGTAATCGGCATAAAAATTTTTCAACTTTTTTGCATACTTTGGAGTTAAAGTTTCGAGATGAGCCTAAATCATCTAAATTGTTGTATGTTCAGATTTTATATCTTGATTACTAGCATCTTGTTAGTCGATTTTATTATTAAATTATATATTATTTATCGCCGTTAAAAAAACAATACCACAACTTGTGATTCATTTTAGCTAAATTGCTTTGCAATTACTAGCTAGAGATACAAGATGTAAAACAATATAGCAAACCAAGTCAAAGACAATCTTAAGAAGATCAAAGTACATGTTAATAATGAGAATCAACTGTAGACTTTAATCAATATGCACTATGCAGGGATGTCGATCGGGTTTGCAACCGCGCATACAAGGCCTCCAAATTTTTTTTATCTTATACATACATTGAATCTATATAAATATTCATTGTTTCTTTTTTTTTTTAACGGTAAATTTAGACTCAACGTCATGTCTCTTCATACGCCAAACTCCAATTCCAGTGAAAACTCATACTGGGAAAACCCCTGTCTCCATTCCTTTCAGTCTCAGGCTCCACCATATACCAATTCATCTATTGATAACGAATCTTTTCTTATTACAGTATTTTAGAGCTGCATTTTGCTACTTGTACAAGATTT
>JANDBE010000048.1:35190819-35204664 GCA_024320915.1 Erigeron philadelphicus
GATATTAATTTCTCTCTCTCTCCTTATAAAAACCCCCAAATCACTTCCTCCGCCACCGCCGGTCTCCACTCTCCTACCACCGCCTCCTTCCGTTTCCACCCCCAGCCATCCATCTCCGTCTCCGCCGTACACGACATCCGTCAAAACCACCGCCTATTTATCAGATCTATCATATTCATAATTTAATAATTCATCCAGATTTTCATTATCAAACTTTCATCAACAATTTCGCTGTTTTCACGTCCAGTCCCTAGACTTCTCAATATCAACAGTTTTAGCCCCTAAACTTTCACATACTTACACATTCACCCTTTATACTTTCCTTACATTTCAAATCACTACTGCTACGAAAATCATTTCATCCTGAAAAAAAAGCAATGAAGGATCAACGATCGTACGGAACATCATCGAGCTTGAATCGGAAAGGAACCGAACCTGTTTTTCCGGTGAAACGACCACCGCAACCACCGCCGCCGCCGCGGAGACCGACTGTTACTGGCTCAACAATGAAGAAAGGAAACGAGATGAAAAGGAAGAAAATGATGACGATGACGTCATCGGAGAAGAAGATTCTAGCAGGTTTTATGGCTTATGAGTTTATCAAAAGAGGAACAGTGTTAGGTCAAAAATTTGATAATAATGAAGGAAATGAGAGTAGCATTAATAATAATAATAATAATAATATTTGTTATAAAGAGATAACAAGTTTGTTAATGATGAATAATAATAATAATAATAAAAATGATAAAAATAAACAAGTTGAGGAGAATGAAGTTTGTTGGATTCCAGGTGTTGTGAATCCAAGTCAGCTTGCTACTTGGATTAGCGGTAAATGACGTATTATTGAGTTATTCCGGATGTCGTATAATGATTGAATGTTCGGAAATGCAGTTGTTAGTTATAGTAGTATGTTTTATTTATTTTTATGTAATGTAATTTAAAGGTAAGATATAAGTAGATATATGTATGTATGTATGTATTACTACATATGTATATCTCTATATACGTATATCATCATGTTTGTTTTTTTGGTTTGTTATATGACGCATGATGATGATGATATTGTATCAATGTAGGCGATTAATATTATTTTGTTTGAATTTTGAAATGTTTTTTTATGTTTGTTTATATGATTTTTGTGTTGAGTTTGTCCAAATAACGTTAATTTTGTCATGGAATGTATCAGAATGTTTGTACTCATTTGTTTTTATTACAAAAAGGAAGGATACATTGATTTGTGTAACACTGTAACAGAGACATGTCCAAATTGGTACGCATATGATTATTTGTCATGGTAAACGAACCAAATGGATACGAGCAAGTCATATCTGTGTTAATTAGTTCCTTCAATGTTAATCATACAAACTAATATACATACCAAGACTTTGAACAAATAACTAATTTGATATTCATGTTTTTATCGAAAGGATCTTAGCGAATATCATACTGAAAAACCGTAAAAAGCAAACTAAACCTATGTTGGTATTTGCTATATAACTAAACGAACTGAACGTTTTGTTTCTATTTTAGAGTTGTTGAATTTTTAGAGGTCCTGTACAAGTCTTAAAATGGGCCCTAAAATAAAAGAAGTTAAACTCGATGCTGGTTGAAATTTTCAACAATTCAAGTCAAATTTTCATAACCTTTTCTTTATAAATTTTTCATACATTATAATATGAACTTTCGAGGGTCTAAATTTTGGAAGCTCTACACGGTTCTACATCTCAGACACTGACGCTAATGACGACCCTGCTTGTGATTTGACTATTTAGAAGTTTAGCGGTAGTAATATAATGTTTAAACTTGAAAAACATATATTAAAGTTTGAGATAATGGGGGAAGGATGTGATATCATATATTAGGTGACGACAAGAAAACAAATTTTTAAAATTTATAATTCTAACTACTACGTCGACTACTCATTGTCCAAATGCATATTGTGAATGGAAAGGTTTTGGAACACTTTTGGTTAATGATGTTTTTAACAGTCATAAAAAAAATTCTAATCATCATCATGACAAGTTGGTTTTATTTTCAAGATAGTTTAAAGTGAACTTTGTGTTCATTTGAAAAGAATAAAACATTAACAAAAATATCTCCATTTTTCATTCATTCATATACTGCAAACTTATTTTAAGGAATTCCAGCAATCATGATAATCACTAACAATGGAATACACTACATATTTATGACTATGGAATTGGAAACCAATTGTTCTCGAGTAAAAGCTGTAAAAAATTTCCTAAGTTATCAGCCTAGCAATGACTGGTCTCTATTATAAATGATCTCTAAGTCCAAAGCAAACATAGTTTATCAGGACCAAAAGACTTTCAGCAATTAAACAATCAGACTTCATTATATGGTGATATATGTGATTTTGTTATCATTCTAATTTGTAAATGATAGTTCTTTGACATTCTTAATTTATATAGGGACTTAACGATACAAGTTCATTATGAAAATTTGATAACTTCGATTTCTTGTACATGATGCTTCATGCGAAAATGACAAATTGTAAACTTTTTTTTTATTATGACGAATCTTGTTGTTTAGTTGAAAAAACTCCTTAATCGGTTCTTTTGTACGATAGGAGCTTTCAGGTAATTTTTTTGGTGATACGGAGTATAACTTTTTGGTTGGTTAAGTTTGATGCAATAATTAAGATATTTCATAATATGACGAGTGATATGCTCGCGTAATGCGGCGACGATGGTGGTAACGATACGGAGCGGCAACAGCGGTGACGGTGACGGGTGGTAGGGGCGGCAATGGTGGTGTAAAAGTGATTGATGTAAAGGAGGCAATGTGGTTTTTTAAGGATTGAAGAATTTATGTTATAAGATAATTTCATTAAAGGTATTATAGGTATATTAAATGTAGATGAGTTAATCAATGAATAGTGAAGAGGGATATTTTTGATAGTTTGAAGGTTTTTTTTTCCCGAACGTTCATTCGGTATGCGACATCATAGACACCACACCGTATAATGATGAAGCCTTGCACGTACCATAAACAACGAGATGTTGACCATGAGCCGTTACAAGTATTCGGAAGAAAAAACCTCAAGACTTGTCATCCCTAAGGATCGAACTCAAGAATATATAATTATTAAGTAATATAATTCCTTAAATACTTATTTCAAAGCTTTCATTTAGTGTTAATTGAATTTATTTATATATACAAATATGGTTTAGGTTCTTTTTGGAACGCCGCATTTTGGACAACAACTACACCTCACCATGTAAGGGGAAGGTCACTACAGGATAGACGCGGATGTCTTAACCGTGTCTCGGCTACCGCAAAGTGGTCTTCTAAGAAAATAATAAGTAGTTAACGTTCAGCTGAATATTATCAAAAACAGTTTTTATTTGGCTGATTGGATGCAAAAAGCATCATATATATACATAATATAGAACGTACACAATTTATTTATCAACTTTATAAATTTAGCTAGCTAGCTAGGCCAAATTATTTGCTTGGTACGTAGTCTTTATTCACATTGGATGGGATCGACTTAGCAAAGTAGATCACGACAATAGCAACGGCCGTTCTTACAATGTTGCTGATGGACACTACATGGACACTCTTTTTCGCAATGATCAACCGATTGACATTGGTATCCAGGACTTGCAGGCCCGCTTGGAGGAGCCGGACGTTTCTTTGGTTTCATTGGAAAAATTGTTGAAATCTCCCGAGAAGCAGAAGTTGAAGTAGAAGCCGAGTGCACTAGAAAAAAAAAAAAAAAACTTGTATTAGTAAATCTTGAAAGCTATATGTAAAAAAGCTTTAGTATGACCGAAACAAACCTGAAGAAGCAGATACACAAATCAAGAGTAAGAAGAAGCATATCTTGATCAAGAGAAGCTTCACCATATTTGTGAATGTCGTTGTAATATGAACGAAAACAGATGATCACAAAACTCAGATTAAGGTTGACTCTGATTCTGCTAAGCACATGTTGTTCTGATCCTAGGATCATCCTTTATATAATGGAAGGAATAAAAAGGATTTTGATGGGTAGGAAGTGGCTGGTAAATCAATAAATTTGTCTCATTTAATCATTATTATCATTTGTGCATGTACAGTTAATAGTTTTGTGGAAATGATGTGTCTGATTGCCAATAAATGTTTAACTCAAATCAGTTACCTGAATTTGGTATTGACTCTTTATAGCAATTGTGACACTATACTATATATGAATGTGAGCACAACTTCGACGGTTCCTCGTGAAATTAAAACACTCCATATATAATGCCTTGAATCCGAGACTATAACATATATTTAGTTAGATATAGTTATAAAAACTAGATTGATTTAAAATCTTGAAAAACAGAAGAGGTAGTATTTAGCAAACTTGTTGAGCTTATGCATTTAAATAGTTATGGATGCAAGTCATGCAACCTAAGTACATAACCTAAATCAACACAGTCATAAAGAAATGGGACGAAACTGCCACCTCTGTTCGAGTATCGATACAACATAACCAGTTATTTGATATATGTTCGGATATCAATTCCCACAAGATTACGCCTATAGCTTAAATGTATACTCGTATTTAAATGCACAACATGTGATTTATACAAAAAAAAAAAAATTAATCATTCGCACTAATTTTAAGCATATGAAAGGTAAATATTATATTAAGGAGCTGGCAACGGCCACGGTATATTGGAAGCAAAATATGGTAGAAAATCTTAGCAAATACTAAGAGCATTATTGAGTTAAGAATAATGAGTTATTAACTGATTAAGACTCTAAAGTTGATCCAAAAGTTAGATCGATTTTTACCATTGGATTAAATACAATGGTCAAGATTTAAACATCAAAATTAGATCTTAAATCCAATGAAGTTGGATCAACTTTAGAGGATTCTAATCCGTGTATATATTCTGAGTTTGCGTTCACGGTTTAACCCATGTATATATATATATATATATCGCATGTATACACAATCAATATAGCCAGCCACCCCCACCCCTTCTCTCTTGAGAGAAAATGTGATATGTATGAGCTAATTATATTACTCAATCAGCAACCAAGTATGATCGATCTCAGAATTATATTGATAGTTCTAACAATAAACAATTGCTTTGCAATCTTTGAATACGTTAAGAAACTTAGCAAAAGGATGCTATAACAATAATAACAGTGATTAGGGCCATGACGATAAAATACCATTCAACCCATATATATTTTCAACCAATCTTCTTATAACATCTCAATTTCACTTCTATTTTAACTCACATCTCCTACGTTTGTTGGCATCGCACACTACATTTATCTAATTTTTAGAAGAAAAATTCACACTTTCAATGGACAAAGGATTTTGTCTAATAACCATCAAAGTGAAACCCACACCCCAACCCATTATGGCTTCACAACCCATGGATATGCAACCCATCGCCAACCCATGTCAATGGCGGTGGTGTTCTCACGTAGTTGAGTGCAACCCACATAAGATGTGAAGCATACATTTGACGTTGAACGATTCGAAGCATCTGAGGTTTTTATTTAAAGAAAAAAATGTTGCAAATATGACTTACGAAACCAAAAATGACAAATGGTTGCAAAACGTACATGCAATTGAATGATTTATGAGTGAAAACATATATTGTGTTTTCATATTGTGTTCAAACCATGCTCAGGACCAAGACTGGCTATAACCATTGGAACCAACCCGTTGGCACTAGGACCAGCTAAAGCCTGGCAAGGCATTTTAAAACGGAGAAAAACAAAACATATATACAAGAAGCCACATATAAATTTAAAAAACACCCCTCTTTGGTAAAGCTTAAAACCGAATTCAAAAGCTTTAATTCGCGTCTACGGTTTCCAAAACCTTATACCAGCTTCACTATTATCAGTATTGCCTTTCGGTTAGCAGGGCTTAATTTGCAAGAAACTATAAAGGAATTGAGGCATATGAAAATCGCCTGCCAATGTTAGTGTTGTCGAAAAAATGAACTAAAAGATTCAATTTCTGGGTGCAACACCCTTAAACAAGATGATTCCAAGAGCACCAATGGCCAATGATAATACCATAGAAACCGCAATTGCATCCACTTTGGGTCCATCACTTCTCTTGATTTTACGTTCTTGACGTGATCTCTCCCCTATTTCATCATAAAGATGTTTGCTGATGTTGTCCAGCTGATGCATGATTTTACGTGTGCTTTGGGATATTCCAGATATCTGTTTCATATAAGATGGAATAAGCAAAGATCAATTTTGCAGGATACAAGTAGAAATCAGGAGATAAGACACCATCGGGGTGTTTAGATGTGCATCTTAGAAGTGATTTCGTGATTTTGAATAACTAAAATTTAATCAGTTGTAATAAAATGCACAATAGGGAGGTGTTATGATGTGCTTTTGTTGTTTGAAGTTGTAACGATCAAATGCTCAGCTATATGAGCATTTGACGAATTCCAATTATGATATTATTGTAAAAAACAAAAAGTAGATACATCTGAAGAAAAAAGCTCACTATCTAAATGGTTTGAAAATGCAATCCAAACACCCTGAAACAAATGTATGATCACTACAAGATAAACAAAGATGAAAATGGAATTATCATACGTACCTCTTCGATGAGGGGAGAATCTTTTGCTAACTGCATGCATGAATCTGAATGGCGGACTTGAGATCCATTTAAAGAACCATTGGCTGAAGTTGAGGTGAAGTATGAAGTTGAAGCAACTCCATTTAATGACTCGGTGCTCTGTTGGTTACCAGAAAATGTTCTTGAAAATTGTGAACTTTGAGCATCAATCCAAGATGTAAACTCGTCCATACGATCATTTAGGGTAAAAATTTGCTCCGTGAGATGGCTAATTGCTCCCTTGAGAAAATAAGAAAGCACCATAATCAAACAATTTGACTTTTAGAAGTCAAATTACATTAGGAAGCATGTACAAATTCTAGTGAAATACCTAAAAATGACCTTGACATCTATAAATAACGCATTAAGAGGTAACACCAAGATAAACTTTACAATTAAAAAAATGTTGCAATTTATTTTGGGATGAAATATAGATGGAGTATAATATATAGTCAAAAGGAAGCATAGGATAACCTGGATTGCCATTGTGTCTGTTGGCTCTGGGCTCTTGTCGTCAAATCTAGGACTGTCGATTGCATATCCAGGAATGGAGGTCAGATTTTTATCCCTTGTGGTTGAATATGAATGTGACGTCCGACTGAACAGTAAGCATCCCATAAACTTCCAGAAAGAAAAATAATAAAAAGGTTCAACCACATTTTTGCAACACATGTGAACAGGTTAGGATCTACACAAGATTATCGTGGTGTGGATGTGAATGTTGGAAGTAATCATTGTTACTTGAAAAACCGTCTCGAAATCACTAAACTAGACACAAACTTCTTAGGTGAATTTACATTTACGTCAATAATCATTTTTTGGGACAACTTGTTGCTTCTCAGAAATCAAGTACTTTAACCCTGAATAATTAGAAAATCATAATCATTTCATACGAACACTATCACTGACTATTGCACCTTATATATGTTGCACATTCAAACGCCCTCTCAAAAGAAATTTTCTAATTCAAAAGGAAGTGGTTAAACGAATAATTCTAGCTGTGACATATCTTATCTTAGGACTGTGCAACCCACAATCTTAACTATATGTGGAAATGATATTATGCATGCAAACAATTAGACTAGCAGTTATAGACACCCAATTCAATATAATACATTCCACGAAATCACTGGATAAAATCAGAGATATGAAACTTAAATAGCACCTCTTAAAGAAGTTATTTCTTGTTGCGGCGAGGGAATGTGTTTCCCTTGGACTGGATAGCATTTCATCATCTATGCTTAGCTTTGTTTTTAATTCCTCTGGAGGTACCTACAGAAACTCTTGATTAAAATTTAATTACACCAAAACTAGAGGTGGCAATTTTGACCCATTTCCTTATGAATGACTAAATTCCAGTAACATGTCAAAAAGGTACAATGATAAGTAATTTACCTAAAAAACAATATGCCAAATGGGTCGAAAGAAGTCGAGGGTGTACTTACAATGCATAAAACCTCCTAAATAATTATGATTATAAAAAAACTATACTGTTATAATTGCTATGTAATACAAGATACACAAATGTTCCACCCTTCGAAATTCCAAGGTTTTTCATTTACCAAATTGGAACAGATTTTACATGTCTCATTGACAGGGTGGGACACTTTTACAGGTAAACTTTCATGAAATGGACATTTGTGAACATTTAATGACCAAGTGTGCATAAAATGGACATCTAGGGTCAACAAAAACTGACCCAGACCGTTTAAGCTTTCAACTAGTAGCAAATTTACTCGTTTTGACAGAAACCAGTTAAAGCCCACTATCCAACTTGCCTGACCAACGCAACCAATTTTGCCACCTCTAATTAAATGCATGATTCAAACGTTTGGGAATTTTTCATACCGTGATCTCGTTTACTAGCTTTTCGAGTTGCATTAGTTCAACATATGTACGCGGAATATATGAACCTTCCAATCCCAGCTGCTCAGCAACACATCTTACAGTTATGCGGTCTCTTCCTTGAACCTTTTCGTTACCAAAAGAGGGATGGAACACAGCCATGAATCAAAATTCATAATAAAATAAAAATATAAGATGGAAAGGAAAAAATGAGTTGTGATACCTGAACATAATGTCGACTAATTTGTTCCAGCGAGTCTATTTTCACACACACTCTGTCATCACAAAAAACATGGCTACGTCTTTTCAGGATAGATGCTATTGTGTATCCCAAGGCCATTAGACCACCAAGAAGCCGCACACTAACTTCAAAAGTTATCCTCGGAGAGATAACAAACGGAGAATCGGTGACCCATTCCTAAAATGTAAAATTAAAATTCTTCAGTCATTCAAACTTGTAGAATATACAATGAGCGGTACATATGAAAAGTCAATTTTTAAGCAGAAACTAGAGGTCCCCAAATGGTCAGGTCAGAAACTCAGGATGAGTAACGGGTCAAAATGGTTTTCCGTCAATTGGAATAAGTTTTAGTGCAGGTAAAGGTGAATCACATCAAAATGTCCAGCCATCACTTTCTCGTAAACTATACTATCAGTATACTATCAATATGATTCTGCAATTTAAAAATAACAGCCTAGGAAGTCATAATCAGACATACATAAAAGGTTGGGTAAACTATCATACCAGCATGACCCTTTTAGAGCATATGAGCGCTTAGTATTTTAGCAAAATTTATGCACTAAACATTCCAATACAATTTGTATAAGTTCCGACCCGTTTTTTCCTTTCAGCACCACATATCCCACTTTTAGATAAGTATATCAAAATGACCACCCCTGGTAGAAAAATTCAAAACCAAACCTCAAACATGAGACTATATCTTCCTTCTCTATTACGCATCCTCAGATACGATTGGCAAGTTTCTGGATCTTCTCCAGGTGGCAGGAGATATATATCATACGTCTCCTCGAAAGTTTCTGTATGTTCATCGGACATGACTGGCTTCACTTGATCCACGGTTAGGTTTCTCGATGACTAAAATGGTATCAAATAAATGTTGATGATAAAGCCACTGAAATTGTTCAAAATCTGAACTTCAAAGAGAAAAAGTTAAACCTTTAGAATATAAGTTGGACTCTGGAAGCCTGTGAAGGGATTAAACTTGTTCACAATTCTTATATGAGCCGTCTTGAGGTCGGGTTCTATAAATGCCTTGTACATTGGATAAACCTGAATAAACAAAGAAATTCAGACATCTAAAAGGGATGCTTGTAACGTTGTTCGTAGAGGTGGCACATGGTTCAGTTGGGTCATGGGTCAAACTAGGTCTTTTCTTTATGGTCAGATTGGGTTGACAGAAAGAGTTATTTGCTCAAACTTTTTGATTGTTTCTATAGTGTGTTAGATATAGTTATAAAAACTAGATTATTAAAAACCCGATTTAAATTTTTGAAAAACATAAGAGGTGATATGCACTGAAAAAATGCAGGAAACTTTCAGCCCGTTCAACCCGTTTTCTTTTTAGCTAATTTGTTGATCTTATGCATTTAACCAATTATGGATATAACATAACCTAAATCACCCCGGTCATAAAGAAATGGGTCGAAACTGCCACTTCTATGTCCGAGTATCGATTCTACACATAAATTAGCAAGAACAGACCGTCTCAGATATCTGGTAGATAATATCCTCAGGTTCCTGCCCAACACGTTGTATGTCCCTTAAAACCCGTTTTACAAGATCAAAATGAACACCACCTGTAACAGATACTCTAAGATCTAGTAATGGACGCAACTTCTCACTCAAAGCATATATGCCCTCAATTATCACAATACGCGAACTTGGGACTTCAAGTGTCCTATAATTACACATTATCTCATAGTCATGAGTACCAATCCATGTCATAGCAACATATATATAGACAGTGATATCCAGTATAGGTGTTATAATATTCACTTTATTTACACTTAAAAATAAGAGATGCAAACCTGTAACCAATGCGGGTGCTAGACTTGAAATCATATATTGGAACTTCAACCGCCTTTCCCTCTTTTAAATCATTAATGTTTTTCAGCAGCGTGTCATAATCAGTCAAACGAGGATCTGTTCAAAATGCATTAGAATTCTATATAAAACCAAAAGCATCATGATGTACCAAGTACGAACTTTCAAAATTAATTAAGTCATACCATCAAAGTTATCATCAATTACTCTGCTACCATCATTGTAATTGTCCATTGAAATGACAGCAACACTCGGCATAAAGTTTAGTATTTTCTCAGTAAATGAGGACTTCCCAGCACCAGAAGGACCAGCTAAACCAACCAACATGATCCCTTCATTGTGTTGGGCTAGCAACTGACAAGCCCGAATTACAACAAAGAAACCCTTCTCAAATGATAAATTATCTTGAATTCTAGCAATCTCATAACGATCACAATCATTTCGTTTAACTAACCGAACTTGATCTTTCAAAAGCCCTTGCTTTCTTGACCCCAGTTCACCAATAGATATTTCTTGAGTCATTAAGTATGTATGTTTCCTATGAATGTAAAACAAAAAAAAAAAAAATACACATTTAGTACTAAAAAATAAAAATTAAAAAAGGAAATGCATATGAATATGAATATATGAGAAATACTGTTACATCAAAGCCTAGGATATATAAACATACATGAAAGGAAAATGATTAATCAACCTAAATAAATCAACCTAATAATCAACCTAACAATATGATGATAACACTTGGCATAATCAAAGGAAGATATTTGGAGAGAGAATGAATAGATTACACTTGTCATATGATAAAGGTTTTAGGTTGATTATTAGGTTGATCTTTAGGTTGATATATCATTACTCTACATGAAAACATTGGATTTAAATCATACTCCCACTGTCGCAAAATAAATGCTCAACTGGAATTGGCACATACATAGTTTTAGAAAAGTCCTTGTTAATCAATAAGATATCACCTTCACTTTCTAGAAGTATTTTGATTGGTTAAATCTTGAATTCCCCACACATATTTTAGGACAAACTTAATTAATTTGGAAACTTATTAGAGACGAGAGAGTACTTAGAATAATGTGCTAGAAAAGTCATAAATGGAAATATTCAAAATAATTTCATAGAAATTACATAAATAGCAAAAAACATGACATAAGTCAAGTTTCAGAACACTCAACAAAAAAAGACTCATTCCTCCATCATCATAAGCTATGACATCATATACCTTTTTTTTTTGAAAATTAAACTTCTATTCATATATGCCCCGGTAAAACACCGGCGGCCCGTATATACACATATTTACACGAAATTAAAATTACACCAATCATTCCATGATAAATTCCTATTTTTTTTTATCTAAACAAGCACTTTATCATTTCTAAATTGACTTTGTTTCAGCCATTAATACAAAATAAAAATAAATGCTAGAATATTTCATTATCTCAAGTTTCATAGCAATTACTGCAAATAAAACGTCCACATTAAATAAGCAAATCAATTTTGCATAAAAAATCTACAGTTTAAATTAAACAAGTATGGAGTAAATCAATTTTGCATAAAATATCTAATGTTTACATAAAACAAGTAAATCAATTTTGCATCAAACATCAAACTTTAACACTATACGAATCAATGTCATCAATAACCATCACCAACTTGGTCTAGTGGCAAGGAATATTGCTTCCTCACAGGACGTCTCATATTCGAATCCTGCCCTAGACATATTTGGTAGTGGCCATGGAAATGGTTGTAACCGGCCACGGGCAAAGCACCGTTAGACCGCTACAATCCAACCCATGTAAGGTCCGTCTCAGAATTATTGTCCACTAAATAAAAACACACAGTTTAAGACAATTAAGCATTTTTTACAGCTTTAATTTTTACAAAAACCCTACAAAGACAAATTTTTACCCTTTAATTTTAGTTTTGTAAATAACAATAAGCAAATCCAATTAATACATTTAGCAGTGGACAATTAATTTGAGACAATAAAAACAGAGGGGACAAAGGGAATATAGATTAAAGTATTAAACTTTTCAATAACTACAAATCATACAACCAAGAAACACCAACCCCACATCATTACAAACATGTTCCTCAAAATTAAACACACAAAAGTTTCCAAGTTCATAACTTTATTGGATCTTCGAATGACCCACAAAGCAAAATCAACCATTCGAACATCAATATATATAAATGTATGTATATATATATAGCAAGAGAAAAGATTACCAATGAGGAAGGAGTGATTAATGGTGTAGTAAAAAGTGATCAGAATATTAGTCTGGAAGCTTTACACTTTGAATTTGAGCTCTGAAAAAGCATAAAGAATATGAGGGCTGTCTGTCAATATAGAGATACATATGTGTATGTATATATTGTATGCATTTAATTATATATTTGTATGAAGTTTGAAAGGGGAAAAGGGTTGAAGATTGTGTAATGGGGAATCGAGAATTGTGATTCAAGAAATTTAAGCGTAGTTAAAACCCTTTGAATTTAATGTAACGAAATATCCTACTAGTCATTGAATTGTATGAGAAGTTGTTTACCTTTTTTTTCCTTTTAGCTACTGGGGCCCACTATATTTTTCTTTTTGCTTTCTTCAGTTTGGGTTTTTTTTGTGTAGATCGTTTGCTCGCCGGTTGGGATAAAAGTAAACCTTCAAGCTATTGGGATATTTGCTCGAACCTGGTTTTTATTTATGATAATTTGGTAAAAATCAATAAATGGAGATTTGAGATCTTTGGCAAGAGATGTTGTTTGAATTAGATCTTGATACAAATTATTTTTTGAATGGTAACTTTATCTCAATCTGCGGTTTTTATAGGAGTTTAAGTAACTCCATGCAACCGACTAACATAGGGGACTCGTCATGTGATGACATGTTACATGTTGGTTAGTCGTTTGCGTAAACATTTAGGAGTAGGACTATCTTAGTTGGGCGAGAGACTTTCGATAAGTAGTTCAAGGAACTTGGTTGAGGTAACATTGAAGTGTATTTAATTAAAAGATATACTTGACAAAGACTGTTTTTTTTACGTGATAAACATCTATGGAAGGTGTTTGTGGGCTACCTCCATGTTACCCAGAGGGTATAGCCTCACTCCCCTTAGCCTACATTTTCAGGAAAGTTGATTCATTAATATATGCGACATGGTATCAACTTGGACCAAAAAAGACATTCATGTGAAGAAATCTGGATTTCACGTGAGCTTAAGCTGTATCAGATGAGAAATCTTTCTCCAAATTTTTTTTTTTAACAGTTAGTCGGTATTCGACATCAGGGAACACCTCACCGTATAATGGTGAAGCCCTGCACGTACTCTAG
>JANDBE010000048.1:35466416-35478283 GCA_024320915.1 Erigeron philadelphicus
ACAAACACTCGCTACCATTTTCGTCTTGTCACCGCCTTTATCGCCTACGCGAATATAAAGTAAGTACAATTACAAACATGAAACATGCATAACTAGTCCAACTGGTCAGAGACACTCCCAGGTTTTACCCAAGGCATTGAGTTCGATCCTAAGGGATGATAAGTCTTGAGGTTTTTACTCCTGAATACTTGTAATGACCTATAGTCAAAAGAAAAAAAAGTTGGATTTTAATATTATTTTTTTCTTTTTAATTTTAAGTCCAAAGGTTTTTCAAATGTACAAAGGTGCGTGTTGGTAGTAGTGATAAAGACATGCAACACTCAAATAAAATCAGCTTTTAATTTTTCCGTTCCAATTTCTCTTCCTTTCTCCCCCAAATCTACATCTAAATCCAAACCCTCAACCCAGATTTCAACCTACATTATATCCTATTCTAACACATATAAATTTGTAATCAAAAAAATATAAAAAAATGGCAACAATGGAGAGCCTGATCGGGCTTGTTAACAGGATACAAATGGCGTGCACTGTTTTAGGAGATCACGGCGGTGAAGGCATGTCTCTTTGGGAAGCTCTTCCCACCGTCGCCGTCGTCGGTGGTCAGGTATTTACTTATGCTCCCTTTTTTATCCGGTATATATGTATATATATCTATACACACATACACATTCACATATAATGTTGTTAATTGCGTAAATCAAATTCAGAGTTCGGGGAAATCGTCTGTGCTCGAGAGCGTTGTCGGCAGAGATTTCTTACCTCGTGGATCTGGTATACATATAACGATTATATATATATATACATCATACATTATACATACAGATTTTAAGTGCAGTTAGTGTATTTAATTGTATATGGAGATATATATATATATATGTATAGGATTAGGTAAATGAGATATATTCGAGTATAATATATGTATAAGTGCACAATTATGTATATAACTTGTTACATATTGCTATTATAGTATTATGTGTAACCAATTTCTGAATTGTCTTTCGTATATGTTAAAATTTGAGGTTGCTACTATTATGTGTATCCAGTAAGGCGGTAACCTGTACCTCTTTATCAGGTAACCAATATTATGATGACATGACAGCCATATAAGTTGCCACGTCACTAGTTTACAAGTTCTTAGAAGTCAGATACGATGATTCGAAAGTTTGATGAACATAATTGACAGCTAAAAGTTGGATATGCACAATAGTAAAACGTAATAAGCTGAATACATTTTGGTGCACTTAAGTTAACCCTATGTATATAAGTTTTGAACAAGCATGTATCCATAGTGATAATCTTACTGCCTGTGTTTGGCTTTTGGAATGTTTATTTATCGTTGAAGATGGTAAGACAGGAAACATATATATGTGTGTGTATATATATGTACTCGTTTCTACTATGGATATAGAGGTTCTAACTCCTTTCATTATTTGTTTGTGGATATTTGGTTGAACTGTAAGGTATTGTTACAAGGAGGCCATTGGTATTGCAGCTGCATAAGATAGAGAGGGGAACTGAGTATGCAGAATTTCTTCATGCCCCAAGGAAAAAATTCACGGATTTCGGTATGTTAACTTAAAGCGCTTGATTTTCACCTTTTTTAAAATGTAATTGACATGTTGATACTATATGTAGATCTATATGAGTATAGTCCCAAACTACCAATTAATATGTACTTCAGATGAACATTTAGTAGTTCTTTTGAGGTGTGATATGAGTTTGATAGTAGTGTATGGTGTATGACTCCTTGACGTCAATTTTGAACCACATCAATTTGCAATGGCATGAATGAATCTACATGTAATAGACTTCTCTGGTTCTTTCCAAAATTTAAACAACACCCCCCCCCTGGTTTCAGAAGCTTTATGTTGGAGAACTCCTTTTCCATAATGTGTAACTTTGCTATATTCATTGACCTGTAATAAGTTTTATGTTACCCAAAATGTTACTGTTCTTATGCTATTACTTTTTGGATTTTTGTTGCTCTTTAAACCTGTCACACTTTGTGAACCTTTCTTCAGTTTTGGCAATCTTAATTACTTCCCTACTTCACTTCTACTAGGTTTTGTTACCCAGATGTTTCAAGACATACAGTTTAAATGGTGAAATAGTCAGAGCACAGATCTAAAATAATGTGCTAAAGAGACGCTTATATGAACCAGCTCCCTACTTTTTTTGTTTGATCAGAGTTTTCTATGTTTCCTGTAAATATGAACCAGACATTCAAAGAAAAGTTGGCAAAGTAGAACTAGATGCGCCTTCATCTTGGCCCCTTAGACTTTAGAAAGGCTGCATATGTTATCAGTTCAATTAAATAGTAGAGCTATTTAAATTGGTGCTAGCTACTCTACGATTGTACAACGGGAGAAACAATCAAATGAAAAGTCGCTTTTATCATCTTCATATGACTTGATAATTTCTCAACATGAATGATCTAATATGTATAAAAAAAATTCTGATGGACATGAGAACCTTATTTTGATGCCACTTGTTTCTCTTAGCCAATTTGATTCTTTTTATCATTGATATGCCAATATTAACTAGTACGTATTAATTGTTTGATATTGTCATGATTTTTGGAGGAAGAAGAGTGCTTGAAGTTGTAATGTCTGTTATATTTGTTATTGCAAAGAAATATTACCATGAATATACATTTGTCATTTCAATGCCGCTTTTATGTGTGTCTCCCTGAATAATTATATCTAATCATATAAATATTATATCACAAACTTACATATATTTTTCTTAGAGCAGCTGCCGTGCGCAAGGAGATTGAAGATGAAACAGAGCGTCTTACTGGGAGGTCAAAAGCAATTTCTAACCGTCCAATTCACCTTAGCATTTATTCTCCAAATGGTATTGTCACTTTTTTTGGTAGTACTTTACAACTATATATATTTTAATATAATTTTAACTGATCTGGATGTGATCTATATATTCTAGTGTGAGAAGGATAGCAATTGTAAGTCAAGATCTGCTTGAACCAAAAACTTTAAGCTTACTATAGATAATATAGGTGTAGATGCTATTCGTCATTTGCCAAATATCTAGAGATCGACAAGTATCATGAATTTATGCACTGTAACTCAATAGCCAGTGTAACCAACTGGAAATTTATCATGAAACTTGATCACTTCTAGACAACAACTATGGACTGATTGAAATATTGTGAATCTTATGATATCCCCCTTTTGCCATTAAGTATTGATACCCATTTTGCCACAAAGCATAGTGATTGTCGCTAAATGTTAGGTTATGCTTATCTTGTATGTAGTTGCACACTTGCAATAATGAACACTCTAAACTGACCACTAATAACTTCCAGTATCAAATTAAACTTCGTAATATAACAGCACTTTTTGCTTATGAATGTGTGTCATGCTCAATACTTTTGTTATCTTTCCAAACTTTGGCACAAAACTCTAGTACCTCAGTGTGACTTGTTTTTGTTGTAATACTAATTAATACTAAATCACTATGGAAGCCTCATGCCCTCATGTGACGGCTATCATGCACTTGTGATAAATTTGGATCAGCACTTTATAGAGTGCTTCACTCTCCTTTATAACTAATAAGTACTGGTTTAAAGGCGATATAACATCCTATTATAAGTTTCATCTAGCATATATACCGAAAGTCCTACAATAAGGATAACCTCTGAAGGCTGCTTATCACTCTTTCTAATCATGATGCTATTTTGAGGTCAGTTCGGAGTATTTAGTCTGGATGCTTGTGCATGTTACGTTTTTGAAGTTCCATTACTGTTAACTACATATGGTACTACTATGTTTGACTTCTAGCATATGTGGTTAGCTTCCATTGTTTCTTATCCTTGGTTTCTATCTGACTAATGACATCTCGATGATCTTGACATAGTACTCGCATATTTGTAATATATCAGCTAAGTGGTTGACATTTATTTTACAGTTGTGAACCTGACTCTCATAGATCTCCCCGGGTTAACAAAAGTTGCTGTAGGTGAGCATTCACTACTATTTAGGTAAAAGATCGATCTATCCGGCTTCAAGTTCATACTATGGCAACAGAAACTGATGCAAGTATATGTTATGACTTTTTGCAGAGGGACAGCCAGAGTCCATAGTGGAAGATATTGAAAATATGGTCCGTTCTTATGTTGAGAAGGTAAGGTAATATTTGTCATAAGGAAGACCCATATCGTGTGAGCATAAATTTGCATTTGAAAACTTGTCAGCAGCATTCTTTTC
Organism: Erigeron philadelphicus; assembly: GCA_024320915.1. Classification (NCBI taxonomy): domain Eukaryota; kingdom Viridiplantae; phylum Streptophyta; class Magnoliopsida; order Asterales; family Asteraceae; genus Erigeron; species Erigeron philadelphicus. The sequence goes on from JANDBE010000048.1 coordinate 35,470,643, forward strand.
ACCTGTATAAATTTCACTCAGTTCATTTAGTAATTCTTTCTCCTTCTCTTTATTTATTCCTGTAGCCAAATTGTATCATATTGGCAATTTCTCCTGCTAATCAAGACATTGCCACATCTGATGCTATAAAGCTTGCTAGAGAAGTTGACCCTTCAGGTATCTTATGGTTGTTAAATCAACGTTCTCAGGCCATAACCAAAGCTGTCATGATTCTTCCTTTTATATTCATTGGCTCCATATGCATGCATGCATTGGCATCTTGGTTAAGGAGATCTTCCAACTTGTGACTTTTTGTATCTTGAACTAATAATGCATCATTTCTCATTTTATACATATTTTTGTAGGCGACCGCACATTTGGAGTAGTCACTAAACTCGATCTCATGGATAAGGGGACCAACTGTTTGGATGTATGGGTTTTATTGTCTTATAACTATATAAATATATCTTTTACTTGACACCTTGTAGCATTTTTTGTTTCATATTTGAATGTTTAGAGTTAGAAGCATTAGGTGTTGGTCTAAAGATTGAGACTTATTCATATAAAATGACAGGTTCTTGAGGGAAGATCCTACAAGCTTCAACATCCATGGGTTGGAATTGTAAATCGTTCACAAGCTGATATTAACAAGAATGTTGACATGATGGCCGCTCGAAGGAAGGAGCAAGAATACTTTGAAACTAGCCCCGATTATGGCCACCTGGCACCTAAAATGGGTTCAGTATATCTTGCAAAGCTTTTGTCGAGGGTATGTCCCCCATTCATAGTCTCCACAATATTCGCTTAGCTTACAGTTTTTTTTCATTATATTGTTTGACAAGCTCCCCTGTTTCTCCATCAGCACTTAGAGAGTGTTATCAGGCAGAAGATACCCAGTATAGTTGCTTTGATTAATAAGAACATTGATGAAATTAATGCAGAGCTGGACCGCATTGGCAGGCCAATTGGAACAGACGGAGGGGTAATTAACTTCTTATAACCAACCTAAACTCTTATGTAGTTGAATACTTGTTTTTGACATATGATGCATATTCCTGCATGCTTATGAATAGGCACAACTGTATACAATTTTGGAAATGTGCCGTGCATTTGACCGTGTGTTCAAAGAGCACCTTGATGGAGGGTAATGCATGATCTCTACTTCGCATTTGATATACTAGCTAACTTAATGCACTCATTCCATTCTATATAAAATCTTGATTCAAATTAGCAGTACAATTTGAGATATTGATTAGTTTGGTTGACTTTTTCAGGCGACCAGGAGGAGATCGGATATATGGAGTCTTTGATCATCAGCTACCGGCTGCGTTGAAGAAGCTCCCACTGGATCGTCACCTCTCTCCTAGTAATGTCAGAAAAGTTGTTTCAGAGGCTGATGGTTATCAGCCCCATTTAGTTGCTCCCGAGCAAGGATATAGACGACTAATAGATGGATCTCTTGGGTATTTTAAAGGCCCAGCTGAAGCAACCGTTGATGCGGTAATCATCTGTAGTAACTATAAAGAGTAGATGCAATTGCAATAAGTGAATATATTAATTATCCAAGGCTAAATAAATATAATGATGCGCACAGTCCTTGTCTTCGCTCTTTTTTTTTTTTACTGAAATGTGAAAGAGCTCGTATGTGTCTCCGTATAGACTTGGATTTATCTTTTGCTCAGATGATAACTATGTGTATTGCAAACCAGTGATATTTTTTATCATCATTGAGGCAAAGGCTTCTTGGTCAATTCTTTTCTAGTTGAACTCCTTGTATTTCTTGCATTAAATGAGGAGATTTATGTATGGTTGTTAATGGTTATATGACATATTTTAGTTTGGTCCAGTTAATGAGATCGGTTGCCTTATATGTAGGGTCACATTCCTATTTAATGTCTGTTTCGTGTTATTCACTACGTTTTTAAACCAGTGGCTACAATTTAGTAATTTACTGTTATTAACTTAACTGTGTCTTTCTTCCCTCAGGTACACTTCATTCTGAAAGAACTTGTGAGGAAATCTATTGCAGAGACAGTGGTAAATAATTTATTACTTTACTTAATAGATGTCTGATTATTTGCTATATACTAAGTATTTAGATCTTCTCAAGTTGAGATCAACAAGTCCTGTCATGTTGTCTCACAAAAAAAGAAGGGTGGGGGATAAATTAAGACATGATCCAAACCTCAAATAGAGACGTGGCATGCATATGTTTTATTGTTTTTTTGTTTACGAAGAGACAGCTATGTTTTGAATTTATAAATACTTGAATCTAGTGCAGGAGTTGAAGCGGTTCCCGTCCCTCCAAGCTGACATAGCAGCCGCTTCAAATGAATCATTGGAAAAGTTTCGTGATGAAAGCCGGAAGACAGTTAACCGCCTTGTGGAAATGGAATCAACTTATCTAACAGTAGAGTTTTTTCGTAAGATCCATGAATCAGATAAGAACCCCAGAGATGATAAGCAGTCTAACAGATCAGGCCCAAATGCAGCAGATCGTTACGAGGATCATCACTTCAGGAAGATCGGTAAGTACATCATGTATTGCTCTCTTTCTTCTTTTTCTGATAATCCCAAGATGGATGTGTTGGGTAGTGTACTAGTGTGTGTAGGTTTTGGTGGAACTGGGGTTGTGACCCTTAAACATTACTTTTGTTCATTTTGAAAATTTTGTTACTTATGATTATAAACAATATTAGTACAATGATGTTTAAATCTTCACATAAAACGATTTAGGAGGTAATATCGCCTTTGGCAACTTTCAACTGATTTGACCAGTTTCCCTTTCAGCTAAAGTTTCTGACTCATTTGAGGTAAATCACAACCCAAATCAACCCATTCACAAGTAAATGCCGACATAGCTACTGCTAGCTGATATCACCATAAGTAATTATTGGAATAAAACGTTGGAAACAAAATGTGTCCTCTTTCTGAATGTAGCAAGTGATTGTGACCAGGATCAAATGTCTCTGCCTACATTGGTATGGTTTCTGATACTCTGAGGAATACTATACCGAAGGCTGTGGTATATAATCAAGTCAGAGAAGCAAGGAGATCATTGCTAAATCTATTCTATGCACAAATTGGCAGAAAAGAGGTATGTTCTTCAATCTTATAGGTCAACAGTTGATGCATATAGTGGTTTTCAAGGAATGCCTTTTGTGATGTTCCAGCTAATATTAGACTATCTAATAATTTATAAGTCCAACAAAGATTGGAAATTATTTAATAATCTGTTACTATACCAATATTAACTTATAGACGATATAGGGCAGAGGTTCCCAACTAAGTATACTGATTTCTTATACTTGGTAACTTGCAATTCTAACTAAAACATTATCGAAAGTCTGTTTTTCTTAAAAGGCTATTATTAGAGGGCATGGAGTACTCACCCCCATCATAAAAATCACAAATGAAGAATCGAACTTGCATTCTTAATGGACACCCCAAAATGAGATTTTTATTGGTTTAATGAAACAACAATACTTCATATACACAAACTAGTATGGGACTTTGTCCTACTCATTTCAAAAGGTATCAGACCATTAAGTGTGAAATTACAGTGGCTCCTTTTCTTGTCCTGGACATCTTACTCAAGCTGTTTTGTTACATGTGGGACTTTCTGGATACTTGAAACATCTTATCAAAAATCATAAGTTAGGATGAATTATGGGATCCAACCAATGAACCAACTTACCCAAAAAAGCCGACTGGATGCTTATCAAATATCACGTTTAATATGATGTTCTTGTCTTGCAGAAAGAGCAGCTTGGCAGAATGTTGGATGAAGATCCATCACTCATGGAAAAGAGAGAGACCTTAGCCAAGAGACTTCAGCTGTACAGGTCAGCCCGAGATGAGATCGACTCAGTTGCATGGAAGTGATCCATGAATGCAACCAAACAATACAAATCAGGCAAGCGCATTATATAATCCAAAGTTCGTCTAAATCTATGTTTGGAGTCTAACAAGTTAATTCTCGTCATGTTGTACTCTTATCATGTATTCCGTTATATCCGTAATAATCGGAGTAAACATGTGGTTGTCGTGTGTGTTAATGAATTACCCTTGTAGAGCTATATACAAAAAAGTGAAGATTTTTATATATAAATATTTTTGTTGCTATTTTAAGCAATTAACCTCGCACACCACTATGTGCTCACCCTGTTTTGAGTTTTACTCGTTATTTAACGTCTCTATTCTATAAATTATGAAAGATTGAATACTGGAATGAAGCAAATAAACATGTCTCAATACTAAGGAAGGCCTTTTAGCAACCAAAATTGTCCAGAACAAGGTAACAATCCATCATCCAGCAGACAAGGTTTCATATAGATGACCAAATGCCTGGTTGAGTGGCTATGAGAAACTTACTCAAAGCTGAGTTAGGAAGTCATTAGCAAAATAAACGGGGAGTTGCATTAGGCAAAAAAAAGAAAACTATGGTAAAAACTGGGTATTGATGTAGTCTAAACCGAAATATTGAATTAACTACCAACGATCAGATACATCAACTTGCAAAAGGTTCTTTCCGAGAATAGAACAAAACATTACATTTCTGATAGGGGTCATTTCGAATAAGACAATCAAAGATGGAAGTAAAGTAGTTTCTTTTCTTAGAGAGTGCAATACATTCTATTTTGGGCCAAGGGAGTATGCAAAAGGAAAAATCACCCATGCTTCACTCAAAGCCGAAGTTTAAACAAGTAAATATCATTATTACCATACACTACCTGTGTAGTTATAGTAACTCATATGCTGAAACACAAACTCTTAAAATGACCTAATGTTTTTCACTACATGATATACACATTACTACGAAACATTACTAATGCAAAACTAGGTTAACACTTGCAAGAATTAAATGCCACAACACATACATTTAAGACCAAACTTGAGATCATGACTCCACATCCTGCCTGCTTGCCAAGCACAGTTCATGCAACTCATTAAGAACCCACTCTTCGCCCGTATGACCACCTAACACAAGAACCCTTGTGCCCCCAACCACACAAGTACTATGACCCCAGGCAAATTTTGGGGGTTGACCCGGTACATTCAGTATCCTCCAAGACGGTTTCTCCTCTGCAGGGTCCAGCAAGAACACCTGAGCAGGAGAGTGCAGCCCAGCAATTGAGCCTCCAAATATTATGATGCGCCCACATGGCATACTCATGGCTACGTGGTCAAGCCTAGGGGGTGGAACCACCGCACTCTGCGTCCCTACCCCTGTAAATGCATTACATTCCAAAAGCCTCCATTGAGGCTTCTCATCCACCAGATCTATGGTGTATACCTCACTTGATCTTAACCTTAAGTGACCACTGTTAGCAAGCCCACCAAACATAAGAATCTTGGTCCTTCCATAAACTGACAGCGAATGGCCCAGTCGAGATGGAGGGACTTGCGAAGTTGGAATCTCTCTCCAAATAGGATTTTTCATAGTTAGATCGAGCAAAAACGTGTCATTTAGAAGGACTCCTGCATCGGTGCACCCACCTGAGACCACTAGTTTCGACCCTTCTATGGTGCATGAGCTGTGCCAAGACCTAGGTGGTGGCGCACCACCACCATAGACTTCTATCCATGTTGGTTGCTTGGCATCCAGGTCAAGAACAAACACATCGTTTAGTAACCCTTGTTTCCCACACCCACCAAAAACCACTAACCAAGACCCGTTAAGGCATGAGAGAGTGTGGCCCCACCGACCCGGTGGGGAAGACTTTACACTCACCTGACGCCACTCAGGATTCACAGCATCAAGATTAAGAACAAAAGTATCATCCATCGGCTGCATATTAACTCCTTCCCCTCCAAACAAAACTAGTCGGTTCCCAGCAGCACAAGCACTGAAATTGCATCGTGAAGGCTCAACCGCACCACCGACTCTAAGTTTCTTCCAACAAACAGCTTCAAGAGTGGTTAATTCTCGAGCTAGACGACCCCACCCTAACTTATGCGTCATGTTCTCTAATGCACCTGTCACTTCTCTTCCCCAAGCATTTTGACACACCATTTTCCTTAAATGCTCGTTCTTCGTAAGTTGACGTATCCTTCTACATACAGAACCAATCGAAGCAACATCTCGAGGCGTCAAACGTGACAAAATGTTGTGAGCCATTACTTCATCAGAAAGCTGAAGAATCCCACATATCTCCTGACACTCTATATACTTTATTTGTCCACTCTTTGGAGAATACTTACCAACCTCCTGATCAGATTGGTTTTTACAAGTCTCTTTAAAAACAGGGTATGACACACTATTTAAATCGATTTTCGTTTCTGTAAACACCTGAATACCGATAACGTGTGTGACTATACCATCATCGTCATGTATCGGAGCAAGTCTTAGCCGGTTCACCATTGGAGTACCGTCTTTTCTAAAGTTAAGAAGCTCTCCTTGGAAATCAAGGCCTTCATTTAGACACCTTCTGATTTCCGAAACACAAACAGGGTCCACCAATGGATGCCGTCTTTGGGCTCGTGGGTCTCGGTACTGCAAAAATCGACTGAAAACAAAACATTTCCAAATCAATACTATGATCAACAACCACCATTTGGACATATATACAGAAATTAAACTATTGCTTTGCAATTATAAATTTAGTAACAATGCATGTGATTACTATATGAACATCCATCAATTAAGCATATAAAAAACTGCACATACATAATACATTTTGATAAGTAGCACCACTATACTTATAATAACAATTGAATTCTATTTTCATTATAAAAAGCAGTAATTAAAGAGCAAGAATTTGATACATCATACGTACAAATATGGGAAAAGTGAATATAAGGTTGTCCGATACACTAATTTTTTAATATTTTTTGTTTAATTCAAATATACATATACAATATAAACTTTGAAAGACGATTACATATTATAACAAAAAAAATTCTATACATTTAAATACAAACACACACATATAATAGTATTTTAATTCGTAATATATATATATATTTTTTTTGACAAGTATTTCCTACTAATAAATATTGCTAAATTTTAATTTCAACAAATTAACACGAAAACCAAAAGTTGAAACATATATAAAAGTAACAACATATAATTCAAAAGATTTGAAAATAATAGAATATTAAATGTAATGAAGAAAGAAAATTAATATGTATTGAAAAATACCAGTTGCGGCCAAGGACTTCATCAGCACGGTAGCCGGTGACGGATTCAAAAACTTTATTGACATAAATAATCGGCAAATCGGGTTCCATGGCATCTGAAACCACTATCGACGTCGGAATCATCGGATTAAAAAAATCTCCTAATCTTAATCCAAATCCATCATTATTGTCAATTTCTTCTTCTTCATCATCGCTGCAGCTATAATTTTCTTCTTCTTCTAGTAGCTGTAATTTATTTTGTTCATCATCTTGAGCTGCTGAGTATTTGAGTTTTTTAGTTAGATGAACATCATCAGCTGAAACGTCGTCGTTTTCTTCTTTAGCAAGGATTCCCATACTGTTTTTTCTGTTAAAAAATTATAAATGAAACAGAAAGCTGTGTTCTGATGTGTATTTATTATGTATGTGAGAGACACACAGAAAGAGAAAGAGATAGATATTTATGTAAGGAAACTAACGGCAAAAATATCTTCTTTTTTTTTTTTTTTTTTTTTTTTTTTTTTTTTTTTTTTTTTTAAA
>JANDBE010000048.1:35573068-35583435 GCA_024320915.1 Erigeron philadelphicus
TTTTCTTCTTTTCTTTCTTTTGATATGTTAATTATTCCATCCAATTTCTTATTCTTTACTTGCTCTTTTAACAAGTATTCCCAACTCACATGTATATACCAATAAATATAAATACGATTTAAAGTGATATATGTTGATAACCACCCTCTTAATCAACCTTGACTATAAGCACGTCTCTAAATAGTCATTATTATGTTATGACTTATGTGTTCTTCTTGTTGTTTTGTAAACATCGTTATATTTTAAGATAAATCAATATGCCACTAAAAAAAACTAGGTTTGTCGATAATCTACCCATTGTCCGTTATACTTTAAATACACATAATCACTTGGATACATTTTGTCTAATTACTTATATTATTATGCAAATAAATAAATAGATAGTGATAATTGCAAAAGTTTTTTTTTCCCGAACATTCAGTCGGTAGTCGACATCAGGGAAATTCTCACCGTATAATGGTGAAGCGTTGTACGTACCCTAGAGAGCGAGATGTTGACTATAGCGTTACAAGTATTGAGAGAAAAAAACCCTAATACTTGTCTATAAGGATCGAACTCAAGAACTTAGTAAAACCTGAGAGTGTATTTGATTAATTTAACCAATCATCATTATCAATTGGAAAAGCTTTTATAAAGTAGTAAAAACAAAAATAGGTTATGGATATATTTATTACAAGAATAAATTTAAATCAGGGAAGTAGTGAAAAATAAAAAAACTCAAAAATACTGGGTGAAATAAGATATCGGGGAAAAGAGGGAAAACGTTTACAACCAAAAGATTTGAGATTGAGAAAAGAAAGAAAAAGAGAGAGTGTGTGTAGCTCATCTCGTCTGTCTGTCTATCATCCCCTCCACTTCCATTTTCCACAATTTCTATCTACTTCTTCTTCTTACTAATTTCCTTTCTTTCTTTCTCTCTTTAAAATAAATTAAAATACAAATTATTAGGTATTTTTTGAAATACAAAAGGAAAGGAAGAATTTAATTAAAGGAAATGTCAAATAATAACAGGTGGAATTGGGAGGTGAGTGGCTTTGAACCGAGGAAATCTCCGGCGACGGAACAGAAATCGTCGTCTCCTGCTCCGCTTGTTCGGAGATACTCGATCTCTACTCCCTCAATTGTTCCGCATTCTGAACTCATTTCTAAACACACTGTTGCTTCTAAGCTACATAATCTCAAAGATAAACTCAAGGTATACATCTATATCTATCCATATCTATATTTTGTATATATATATATATATGTATAGTTTTATTTATTAATTTAAGTGAGTTGTTATGCAATTAGAATGTTTGAATTAGTAGTTAGAATTAGTTGTTTTTTTAGTATTTGTATTAATGTTACCTGCTTTGAAATCTTACATATATATATATATATATATAGTGTTTTAATATGAATATAGTATGAGGTGGTATGTTGAGGCTATGTAATTTGACTTGAAAGAAATCAAAAAGTTTGCATACACCGGTTATGTTGAGATAAATCATAGGATTTATTATAAGGTATTGGTGTGACAGCGATACACGGATGTAGTTCACTAAAAGTGAAGTGTGATCGAATATTCATAATCGCTCCGGGGAAATTATGCAGTTAATTACTACACTTGATACAGTTTTTAGAGGTCCGTAGAAATCGCTTACGTGTGTGGTCAGTCTCCATTGGTTACTAGAATTGTTATTCTTTCGTGATGATGCTTTTGGAAGACATGCTAATCACTATATCTCTTTAAAATACCATTCTAGCTGAGAAAGTTATCGAGGCAAGTACTGTTGAATAAAAAAAGAATCCAGGAGTGAAAATCTTTAAGCTCTTTGGCCACAAGTCAAGGTGAAAAAGTACGATGATACGATATGATGACAAGCGTATCCATGTGAATTGTCCATTCCAAGGTCATTGAAGAATATTTGTTATTGGTTGTAGTTTGTGGAGATCTATGGTATGAGTGAACAATAAACAGAAAAGTACAGGCCCAAGAAACCATGTTGCCCACAAACGAGTATATTGGAACTATTAGAAACAAGTGGTTATGGTTGACGGATAGTGGTCACAGTGATTGATTTTTTGAGCATGCACTGGTAGCAGGGCAGACAAGATTTGCTACAGTGGTATCTACTTAATTTTTATAAAGGTCGAATTGATGTTTGCTTAATAAGATAGTGGTGATTGGGGAATAAGGGTGCTCTTGTTATCCCCTCTTTGGTAGTAGCTTATTGATCCCAGCTAACCTAAGGAGATGTATGCGAGCTGGATGATTATTATAGATAGGAAACATACAAGATAAACTGAACCCATTAAGTCAATTGGGATAACATAGCTTATGATCATAGTAAATGTCTAAAGGTGCTAGCAATCTATCAAATCCCACTTCGCAGTTTGCATGATACAAATGTGAATGTGGTTTTACATGCTGCGCAACTGGTCGTGTCTTATGATTGTTGGTTGTTTCATTTAGTCATAAGTCTTTTTTACATAAGCAAACTTATATTACTACGCTGACAGCATGCAAGAGAAGATTATGCACAACTGAGACAAGAAGCCATTGATCTCCAAGAGTACTCTAATGCAAAACTTGATCGAGTAACACGATATCTAGGTGTTCTTGCTGAGAAGACTCGTAAGCTAGGTATGTATACATTTTGCCCCTCACTTTCTGGTTTGAGTTATAGACGGTAGACAATTATGACTTTGGTATAAATTGAAAGTTTGCGAATCTAAGTTACTTCTCGCTCATCCTTCTCATGAGTATTCATTTGTTATAATTTTAGCTGATATTTGGTACACACCTACTTACCAACAATTTTATTAATTTCAGATCAGGCTGCTCTTGAAGCTGAAGCTAAAGTTGCCCCGCTTATAAATGAGAAGAAACGATTGTATAATGAGTTATTTTCTGCTAACGGTAATAATAATTTTTTTATTGTTGAGCATCTTCTGTTAGTACTATACTAAATTGTCATGCACATCAACTTTCTGCTAGACTGCTAGGAGTAAGCACAGTTATCAATCCACCTGTCACTGTTTTGTATCTATACCTTGAGTTCACACCATACCAAGCTACTTACTTGAGCTCTGGGACATTTTTTAAAAACTTCTCTTCATTTAAATCATTTATGCTGTGGCATAATGTGAAATGGTGGGAGGAGACAGTAGTCTTCCATGTCATTTGCCAAATAAAGGTCCAAAATGGGTTTGAATTAATTAAATAAGGGTAAAGTAGTCATTTTGGTAAAAAAGTTTATTGGTGGAAAGTTACAGTGAACTTCAAGAGGGAAACCAAGGAAAATTTTATGCATGTAGTATTAATATCCTATTGACAGCTTCATCACGAGTCATATAAGTAATTTTCTCATCTACAAAGTTCATACATTACTCCAGGAAACATAAAGGTCTTTTGTCGAACAAGACCCCTTTTTGAGGATGAAGGACCATCAGTTGTTGAGTTTCCTGATGATTTCACTATACGCATCAATACCGGTGATGATACTGCATCCAACCCGAAGAAAGATTATGAATTTGATAGGGTTTATGGACCACATATTGGACAAGGTATGGCATTTTCTATCGAATAGCTTTTGACCATTACATCACATATATAGTTTGTAGCTCATGTTGTTTATATAACATTTGACATTTTTGGGGTGGCAGCTGAAGTTTTCACAGATGTTCAACCTTTTGTCCAGTCAGCTTTAGATGGACACAACGTATCAATTTTTGCTTATGGGCAAACAGGTTCTGGAAAGACACATACGATGGTATGTTTATTGTTTCTCAACTTAAACCTTTTTGAATCTTTTTAAAGTTATATTTTGATATGCTTATAAATGTAAATCTCTAATTAGATGTGTTATAAACTGTATATAGTTTATTAGAACTCAAACAATATTCTTTAATGTTAATTAACTCCTTGCAGGAAGGTTCTAGCCATGATCGTGGTTTATATGCCAGATGCTTTGAGGAGCTGTTTGATGTGTCTAACTCAGATACAACTTCAACTTCCCGGTTTAATTTTTTTGTAACGATTGTTGAGCTCCACAACGAGCAGGTTATTTTATTTTATAAATATGTGCTTTCTCTTCATTTCGTTATACATATTGATTCATCTTTAATTCTTTGTTATTTATCATCTGTTTTGTAGATGTATGATTTGCTTTATGAGTCAGAGAATGCTCTGCCAAAGGTGCGGATGGGTTCAGTAGATTCTTTTGTTGATGTTGTACAGGAAAAGGTTGACAATCCACTAGATTTCTCCAAAATCATCAAAAAAGCACTTCTGAGTAGAAGTAGTGACGAAACCAAGATTAATGTTTCCCATCTGTATGTGCTCAATTTCCTAACTTAATTTTCAATAATTTGTCCATTAAGTGCTGAAGCTTTATACAACGTCTTACTTTGATAAACTATGATAATGATTTATATGCCCCCTCGCTTTTACATTCACTCAGACATATTAAACAATTTAAAGCTCTTGTTAAGAATTATAATGGCTGTAATTCCCTTAGAATTACATGTATGTTTATAGTTTATCAAACATGATGTTTCAAGTGGATCATTCAATGAATGTTACTATTTATAGTTTATAAGAAAACATTAAATTTCAGTTTAAATCAAATGTGGATTTCTTGGGAAGGAGGGGTATTAATCCCTGAGAAGAAAAAGACTTCAGTATGATCAGTATAAGAAACAGCCAAGGTGTTTGGATTATCCAATAAATTGATATTCAATGTATTACCGCTAATGATCACAAGATATATTGAGATATGCTTCTTTGAAGTGAAGCTAAAATGTTGAAACACCATGCGTTCATGTTGAAGCTGTAAAATAAACCATCAAAGTGAAGCTAAAATGTTGAAATACCATGCGTTCATGTTGAAGCTGTAAAATGAACCATCAAACAATCCCACAGAGGTGAGGTCATTCTAGCTTGATATTTGCTGAACTATGCATACCCCCAACCAAACAATTCTTATTTATCACACCAGTAGAAACCTGTTTAACAATAACTTAATCTGCTATCTTTAGTACCCTTAGATGAATATCTATAACTTAGTCTAACTTGTATTTGCTCTATCTTATGTATCTCTAATTCTTTCTTATAAGCAATTTTGAGCTCTTTTGAACGAAAAAACCTAACATGTGTTTTCATTACTAATTTTTGCGCAGGATAATCACAATACATATCTATTATGACAATTTGATCACTGGCGAAAATTTATATAGCAAGCTTTCTCTTATTGACTTGGCTGGCAGTGAAAGCCTAGGTCTGGAAGAGAATAATGGAGAGCAGACAACAGACATGCTACATGTGATGAAATCACTATCTGCGTATGAAACTTTGATCATTTCTTTATGATCATAAGTTGAAGATAATTTGGATTAATAAAAGATGAATAGAAGTTTGAGGTCTTGGTTAATTTACCTCATTTACCTGTTTTTTGTAGGTTGGGAGATGTATTAGCTTCTTTGACATCTAAGAAGGAAGATGTTCCTTATGAGAACTCTTTGCTTACAAAGGCTCTTTCTGATTCACTTGGTACTCTAAATAGTTTTGTTTTGTTTTTTGGTTTTCTTTTTTCTGTCATTTGGTCAAGTTTATCCCCATACGCCGCATACCTGTGGGATTGGGTATTGATGATGTTGCATATGATCAGGTTTATGGCTCTTTGGGTTTGTGTATTTTCAACTGATATGTGTGTGTTTTATCTCTCTATATTCTGTCATCATAGGTGGAAGCTCAAAATCACTGCTTGTTGTAAACATATGTCCTGATGTTTCAAATTTGTCTGAGACGTTATCATCTCTGAATTTCTCTGCTAGAGCTCGAAACACAGTATTGAGTCTTGGAAACCGAGATACCATTAAGAAGTGGAAAGATGTTGTAAGTTTTAGTCTTCTTTTTGAAAAACATACATTTGTATAAGGGAGATTGATTTGCATTTTGTTATGTAGGCAAATGATGCTCGCAAGGATTTTTATGAAAAGGAAAAAGAAGCACTTGATCTAAAGCAGGAAGTCGTGGGACTGAAACAAGCACTTAAAGGTGCAAATGATCAGTGTGTGCTGCTATTCAATGAAGTTCAGAAGGCCTGGAAAGTTTCTTTTGCGCTACAGTCAGATTTAAAGGTTTTGTAATTGTACTTCTGTTTGGACTCTTTTTGCATAGATATATTTGGCTATACCTACTAAATGTTCTCATCTCTTCTCATGGTTTCCTCTTGCTATGCTTGGTACAGGCAGAAAATATCATGCTTGATGAAAAGCATAAGATAGAGAAGGATCAGAACAATGAACTGAGAAATCAAACAGCTCAATTACTGCACCAAGTGCAAGACCAGAAATTGCAGTTACAACAACGTGATTCAACAATCGAGTCTTTACAGGTTGGTCATCTGCTTTGTAGTTACTTATGAGCTTCAACATATCTTATATATTTGTGTTTATGGACTTCGGAAGTATTTCATAATTGGTTTTATCTATTGTCTACTCCTTTTATAGTGGTTATGTATCTGCTTTACATATAAAAGATTTACCCAAAATAGAAAAAGGAGTTAGTATTGAATATGATAAAGTAGTCTAACTATCAATATCAATAATACTATTGTTGTAAAATTTATATAATATTGTTATGTAACTTGTGATATTGGAGCATATTGGACGTGTTTATCATATTTTTGCAATCTTATATGGCAGGCAAAACTGAAAAGCATTGAGGCACAGGTAAATGCAACACTTCTGTAAGGTGAGAATAACTCCAAAGTAAGCTCAGACGCAACAGGGGAAGGTATAGAGTCTATAGCTGTCACCAAGAAACTTGAAGAAGAACTCCGGAAACGTGATGCCCTTATTGAGGTATGTTACTTTCATGGTATATACACTGAAATTTATTATATATGAGTGGAGTAAGTTCTTATCCATTCTGCTGATCACTTTTCAGAGGTTGCATGAAGAAAATGAGAAGCTTTTTGAGCGATTGACTGAGAAGGCTTCTTCAATTGGAAACCAACAGGTTATATTTGTTTTCCAACAAAAAAATGTGTAGTGTTAGAAAAATGTTGCAATTCCAGAAAGGTTTTCAGGAAAATTGGAAATAGACAACATGTCCAAGTTTCACATCTAAGAATAAGGGTCCATTGTTTATAGAAAACCTACTTTAATATTTAAAATGAAGCTTTTCATAACATAGTTGTCACTTACTGAATTTTTCTTTCCTAAAATGGAGGACTCTTTGTGTTTTTTGAACATGAAAATGAAGACAACTAAATGCATTTGCAAAATATTTAGTGGTTTTTTAGAGATAAAGGCTCTATTTATTTTCTTATGAGAAATTTTTCTTTAACTAAACACATCCTAATTTCTTTAGAATTTCTCGCTTGTTTCTTGTTTATTTCTCAGGCATTACCAGCACCACCCAAGAATCTAGATGAGACCCATGACCTTGGAAGGTAGGATCATTACATTAGCTCGAGATTAACTTCTATAAATTTTGTTTGCAAGTACTCTAAACACAATTTTGTATACTTTGACAGTAATAATAAAGAACGTGCAATGGATGTTGTTCCTTTCTCTGCTGAAAAGAAGACTGATGGTACTGTAGCTTTAGTCAAGCCAGGTCAAGACAAGATAAAGTCAACCCCAGCAGGGGAGTATCTTACATCTGCTCTAAATGATTTTGATCCTGAACAATATGATGGCCTTGCTGCTATTTCTGATGGAGCAAACAAATTACTAATGCTGGTATGATTTGTTTTTACTTCTGATTTGACCCTTTTTGGAATTAGCTTAATTGTTAGCTGTACGTGATTTGAATGGTGCAGGTTCTAGCTGCTGTAATCAAGGCAGGTGCTTCACGAGAACATGAAATACTTGCCGAAATCAGAGATGCTGTTTTTAAATTTATTCGTGAAATGGAGCCACGTAGAGTGATGGACACCATGCTTGTTTCCCGTGTTAGAATCTTGTATATAAGATCATTACTGGCCAGGTCACCTGAGCTGCAATCTATCAAGGTGACAGATCTCATATATTCCTTTGTTGAATCAATCTTGTATGAGAAAAGTTAAATTAGGGAAGTAAGTTTTTTATATTATAGGTTTCTCCAGTTGAAAGATTTCTTGAAAAACCTACCACCGGACATAGCAGAAGCTCTAGCAGAAGTAGCAGCCCTGGAAGATCTCCTGTGCGTTATGATCCCACCCTTAAGAATGCTCTCATGGTTGAAGGCCAGATGCATGGTTTCAGAGTAAATCTAAAGCCCGAGAAGAAGTCAAAATTATCATCCGTTGTTTTGAAGATCCGTGGAATTGATCAGGTATGTTTAAAAATCTTATGTTTTTGTTTTGTTGCAATGAGCATCACATATAAGATTGTGTTGGGATGTGTGCTCCAAAATGAGTATATGATCTTGAATAATTAGATTTAGAATCTAATAATAAATTGCAATAAAACTGGCGGTAGAACTTAGTTGGGTCTCCTTGCAGTTTGTAAATTAAATGAAGATGGCCCAAATTAACAGCACCGGCTCTTTATGGCAGAAATTAAAGACCTAAGTTAAGATCTTCAGAAATATGCTTATTTGTCACAGGAATCATGGAGACAGCACGTTACAGGTGCTAAGCTAAGGGAAATAACAGATGATGCCAAAGCATTTGCTACTGGCAATAAGGCTCTTGCCGCTCTTTTTGTTCATACTCCAGCTGGCGAGCTGCAGCGCCAAATCAGATCATGGCTTGCAATGAACTTTGACTTTCTTTCTGTCAGTGGTATGGATGCTGTAGGTGGGGCAACAGGTCAGCTGGAGCTTCTTTCTACTGCAATAATGGATGGTTGGATGGCTGGGCTTGGTGCTGCTATTCCTCCCATTACTGATGCACTCGGCCAACTTTTAGCAGAGTATGCTAAAAGGGTTTATAATTCCCAACTGCAACACCTCAAGGTAAACCTTCAAGACTTACTTTCAATTATGTATATGCTTTTGTATTTCTTGCACCTTGCGTATGCAGTTAGTTGTTCTAATAGTTTGACTTGAGAAAAGTTACGATTGTTCCCAATCAGCAATAGGGCTCTTTCGTTTTCTCTTTTATTATTACTGTCCTGTCATTGGAACTAACCCACTTTTAGTCAATAAGTTCCCCGTTTCCCTAGAAAACCTTTAACCAGCGATGATTAAGTGAACCAGTGTGGAACTATGGATGAATTGAATAAGAGCCGTATCTTGATTTGTTGATGTGTATTGTATGGAAGAATTTTTTGTATGGGTGTTGTTATACTTTATATAAGTATCATGTTATTGACATTATCTAGAATTGTATACCTGTGTCATCAGGATATTGCTGGTACATTAGCAGCTGAGGCTGCAGATGACTCATCACAAGTAGGAAAACTGCGTTCTGCTCTGGAATCTGTTGATCACAAGAGAAGAAAGGTAGCCTATTAGCTTTATGAGAATTGTTTATTAAATTCTTCTATTGTGAATAGATATAATTGTTCTTAGCTGTGTGTGCTTCAGTCCACTATTTATTAATTTAAAACTTGTTTGATAATGTCAGTTCATATTGTTCTGTGGTTTCTCCCTTGCCCTTTTGCTAATATAGTGTCCTGTATCAGATTTTGCAACAAATGAAAGGTGATAATGCATTATTAACATTAGAAGATGGTGGTTCACCTATCCGGAATCCTTCTTCTGCTGCCGAGGATGCTCGACTTGCATCTTTAATTGCCCTTGATGGTATTTTGAAGCATATCAAGGTTCTCATAACTGGATATAACTTTTTCTATAATTGATGATTTGATAATTGAAGAAATTTGACCTTTTTTGATTAATCTCAATCTGACAGGAAATAATGAGGCAATCTTCAGTTAATATAATGAGTAGAAGTAAGAAGAGGGCATTAATTACTTCATTAGATGATCTTTCTGGACAAATGTCGTCCCTGCTTGAAATAGACCATCCATGTGCACAAAGGCACATTGCAGATGCTCGCCGTGTTGTAGAGGTAAGATATCATCCTATCATGAAGGGGTGGAAAAATGTGTGGGTTGGGTAATGGTTCAGAATGGGGATGTGCCAACATATGTCATTTTTCAGTATATTGGTCAAAAAGGAATGTAGTGGGTTGAGAAAGCTCTACATTATTACTGCAATAGTGTCTTAGTATTGCTTTGAGGATTATTGATTTTTAGAATGGACAATAGTTGTTCGTGGATAAACCCATCCCAATTCACTTATAAATAAATTGAGCGGTGTCAACCATTACCTAACCTGCGACCTGCCCATCTTGACACTTCTATCTTGAATTGCGGTATATTGTTTTCGAATTCAACCTTTTCATTTCAACTATTTTGTAGTCTATTGTGGAAGAGGATGACAA
>JANDBE010000048.1:35587646-35598794 GCA_024320915.1 Erigeron philadelphicus
ATCTCACTGAGTGAGTGAAAGTCTTCAAAGTTGACAAATTTTTGAGAAAATGATAAGTTCTATTGTACACATTTTTTGAACTCGCATGATATTATGTTATTAGCCAAAAAGAATTAGCGATTCTTTTTCAGGACTTGATTAGAGTTTGGACATGGGCGGGCGATATTATGGTGTCGAAAAATATATACATAGACTGAAACTGAAATTTGTGACACTACTTGAAAGTTCTGAGAGGGTGCGGGATTGAAATACCCTACTGATAAATGAGTAACGAAAGGCAGGAAAAGAATATCGATTGAAATTTTTATTTTGGTGATTTTTGCTTTTCAAAGAAGGAAACTGAAGAAACATTCTTGTAATGTGTAGGTTTCATAATCTTGTCTATCTTTTTCACCAACAATTAATATCTTTCTTAATTTAGTGGGCTTGTCGTTGTCCTATTTGATTCTTGTGACTGTTTCTCTATTGTATATATTCAACTTATTGTTTATATGGAATTGGATTTAACTGAGTCAAGTTCCATTATGCAGGAACTTTCTGAAATCCCGACTTCTTATGATCGACTGATATTAATGGTATGTAACAAATCAATATAACTTTCGTGTATATGACATTCATAAAATCCCTTGTGCCAATCCAATTATGTGATGTTTAGGTTATTGATGGTCTTCCAGCAGAGTTTGTTCTTGGAAAAGATAATCAGCCACCATTAGAAAAGTTTAGAGATGCGATGCCATATACCCAATCTCTGTTGGCCAATAAAATGGCTTTGGGTTACCATGCAAAGGCTGCACCTCCAACCGTTACACTACCACGCTTGAAGGTACTAAAATTAATTTATTATTTATTATATGTCTTTAATTCACTCATTTGTTCACAATATACAACAGGCCATGACTACCGGGTCAATAGGGGGATTCTTGGATGTTTTGTTTAATTTTAACACTCAAGCTCTTTTGGAAGACAATATTATAGGTGAGCTGGTGATATTTTTATAGTTTTTATCGACTTTATACATATTTTCTTTCTTGATTTGACCACTTCTTACTGACTAATTTGTTGCAGGTCAATTCTTTAGAATAGGTTGGAAAATGGTTATGCTTGGGGATGAAACATGGCTTAAGTTGTTTCCTGGATTATTTACAAGGCATGACGGAGTTAGTAGCTTTTTCGTAAGTATTATGCACTTGCTGATTTCTTTTATTCAACTTTTGTCCCATTTGAGTTCCCGTTAAGCAAGTTCTTAACATGAAGCTCTTGAACAGTACACTGTATTTACTTCAGGCATATCTTGACTTCACATCACATAGTTTTAACCAAGTCCATAGCCCAATATACAAGAACTTTTATGATTCCTTCCTCTTGGCACAATATTTGCCCTTCAGTATACGTGTTTGCATTAGATTTCCATGCACTTTTTGAATTGTGTTACTAGAGTTTTTTTTCTTCTGGTTCTTGATATAGGTCAAAGATACTGTACAAGTGGATCACAATGTTTCTCGGCATTTGAGATATGAACTTAACAAGAACGACTGGAATCTTCTGGTAATATATTTTTTTTAGATATAGTTCCAAAGCTTCCATGGTAGGTTTGGCTAATGATTACTATGTTCAAGCTTTTCTTTTGTTTACTAATTACTACTATGTTAGGGCTTTTGTGGTGTTAATTACTCATTAGCTACAAAATCACATAATTACATATATAATTTCTTCCTTTTTATATTATTTCCAAGCATTTTACAAGTAATGACATCAATTATGAGTTCGAATGAGGCAGTCATAGTCTGGACTTTCTGCCTGTGTGCCACTATTGGGCTTCTCTATACAAAGCTTAATTCTGTCCAGTTCTCTGCATCTTTCAAGGCTTTAATGCCTTACACAGTTTTCATACACGGAACAGTACCGGCAGAAATAAGAATCCTCTAACTAACTACAACTCTACAAGTCCTAATCATCTCATGTTACTGATTTATAGCTCAGTTAAAATCACTTCCTAACTACAAACATAAAATAAAAGCATTCCAGGAAGTCAACTACGATGTTTTGGCATTCCCTCAAGCAAGTAGATATCTTCATCCGACATCTTAGTTGCATTTATCATGGTTTATTCTTCATGTATATGTCTCTATACGTGCACATTTATATGTAAATCCTTAACGTACCCTGCCAGACAACTAAAACTTATTTAAACTATTTATTACAGCCAGACAACTTTATATGGCATCAACATTAGAATTCTTCGTTTCAGATTCTTCATTATCTTGGTTTGGATCATGTTGGACATCTTGGTGGTCGCAGTAGGTAGGCATCTTAACTTTACCAACTCACTGTACCTAAATGACATTTCATTTGTATAATGCTCTGCTGTTTCAGTATCTTGATGGGACCAAAACTCCAAGAAATGGATGAAGTTATAAAAATGATTCACTTGAGTACTATTCAAGCTCAAGCAAGTGGCCATGGACGAACTCTATTGGTATGTCCTCTCTAACTCATCGTTACATGAATTATTTAGTATATTCTTCTCCATGATCTCATCAGCTCCGGTTATGTGTTTGTGGGCGTGGGTATCATCTATACCATCTCTTGATTTGTGTATGTATATATATCTACTCTAACTTCATTTTCATCTGTAGGTAGTAGTTAGTGATCATGGTATGCAAGAAAATGGTAATCATGGGGGATCTTCATATGAAGAAACTGATTCATTGGCTCTTTTTATTGGCCCAAGAAGCAGTAATGTATCAACTTCATATGATACTATTAATCAGGTATTACTATGTACTTTGCTCTTAAATTTTTAGATTTGTTGCTGCATTCTCCTTTTATTATTATATAAAACTTTTGCCTTCTGAAGATATAGTATCTTTTTCTCAAATATTTTTCAGGTTGATATTGCTCCAACATTAGCTCTTCTTTTTGGGGTACCTATCCCGAAAAATAATGCTGGCTATCTGATTTCTGACCTGTTTCAGTCACTAGAAGGTTTGGGTTTTTCCTTCCTTATTTGCAAGGGTACAAAAGCTTTTGAATAAAAAGAATAAGAATATGTATTATAAAGAATCATGAGTTCTAACTTCTAACATATAGTTAATTAGACATGAGAGTTGTGAACTAACTGAAGGCCACTTCTATTCCAATCATACAAGCTTTTACAGTTGGCAGACAATAGTAATTAGTAATTACTCACAATTGCATGCCATGTCTTTTATCTTAAATATTGCAGATCACCAGCTATTAAGGGCAATGGAACTGAATTCGTGGCAGTTGCTGAGGTTACTTGAAGCTCAATCAACTGATTCTACTTGTGGAAGTTTGGAGGACACATCTTCTAGGTTATATCTTGATGCTGCCTCACTCCATAAATCTTGGAAGTCGAAGAATGTCTTAAGGTTGGTTATATAGCACTATAATACTCTATACTTGGAAGCATTATAATAGCACTAGTTAGCACACAAAAAGTGCCCTTAAGCAGTTCACAAGAAAACAATCTCTGAGCTCGCATGAAACAGATATTCAAGTTTATTGTATCCGAATATGTCGTGAACATTCAGATGTCTTAAGAGTGTATTTTGAGGACTTATCTCATGGTGATGATAACTCTGATCACCATCTTCATATATTCTGCTTATAGGTCCGCTACAAACGGTGATTTTAAGAGCATTGTTGTTGCCTACGGTGACTTTCTAAGAACTGCAAGCGAGCAGTTGTCACACTCAGCAACAGATGTAAGCAAATAATGTTTTTTAACCAACAAATCCAGATTTCTGCAGTTTTTTTACTATTAACTTTTCTACCCATCGCAGAAACCCATTGTCTTACTTGCTATGGGGATTATGACAATGATTCTGTCATGTGCTATGTTTTTGGTCCTCCTTTTCAAGCTGGGCCAAGAAATTTATGCAAGTGCACAAATCTACACGTTCCAGTTGGCCGAGGCGTTTGTAGTGGCAGTTATCGTAATTATTGTGTTGAGCATGGGGTCAAGCTCTCTGGTTGAAGAAGAACAATATCTATGGCATTTTTTGACTACAACCCTTTTTCTAGTATTACTCCGCATGACGATACAATCAACTGCTGTTAAACACAATAGAACCTGTGTTCAATTATGTTTAATTGCAGTGATTATCATTTCTGGAAGGGTTTTAAGAGGTTGGCATCAAGGTGGTGTTAACTGGACTCACCTTCCCGACATTTCTAAATCACTTGAGATTGGCGGGAGTTCTTACATAAAGTTTTTCCAACTTGTATCCGTGGTGGTTGTAATGAGCTTATGCTTGTATACTCTTTCTTCCATAAGGTTTAGGGGTTATATCGTCATTTGGATTGGAGTAGGCTACTTATGTGGTGGTTTACTGATCCTACGATATGTATCAAAGTATCAGGGTAGTGGGGTTGTAGCATCTGATATTGAGGCGATCTTAGTCATACAGTTAATCTATGGATTTCTCGGTACATGTGTAACAGTAACGATTATAGCAGCACCATGGTTTATGTCATTTCAGAGCAAGGATTTGTTTTTGGCAATTAGAGATTCGTTGTATGTTAGTGGGACAACATACGTATTTGGGTGGTGCCTTCTGCAACTTATGCTACAACAACCGGTCAATGCATTGCCTATATCACTGCTTCTTGTGCAAATCCTTGCTACCATTGTTTATTTTTCTCGTGGTGGTTCAGATGTGAAGCAGTGGATTGAGGTTAGTTCTCAGATCTCTTTATTTCATGTTGACATCTGAATGTTCATGACATTTTCGGATGCAATAAACTCGAATACGTTTTTCATGCAAACTCAGAGATGGTTTTCTTGTGAACTGCTCAAATGCACATATTGTGGGCTAACTAGTGCTATATATGTAAACCCATCATTGCTTGAGCAAAATTAGTTACATCTGGATTAGTCGTATTAGTTCATCTTATTATGTTCGGTCACTGAGTTTTTGCTTTTATCCAGATTGCTGTCATTTATTATGTGGGAATGGCGGGTCATTTCAGTCTTGGAAACACCAACACTCTAGCTACCATCGATGTTGCTGGAGCTTTCATTGTATGTTTCTTTCTTTTATAGTCCTTAACCAATGGTTTGGTGAAGGTGTCAAATTCAATTCATTTACTTTTTATCTCTAATCTATAACAAGTCTAACGGGTCAAACAAAAAACATTGGCTTGAAGGAAATGGGTTACATGGTTTGATAGTCACCAAAGTGTATTCAAAATACTTAACTAAATAATAGTCTTAATAATCATGTTTGATACACTAATAATGCTTTCTCTTTCTTCTCTATATACCTTTTCTCTATCTTATCATTCCTCGTGAAATTTTCTAGGGAATCTCTACTCATTCAACAGTGCTGAGTGGATTAATAATGTTTGCAATAACATATGCATCTCCCATGTTAGCTCTTCTTAGCATAACTATGTCGATCTCTATGAAAAACGATAACCGGGTTTTAAACACCCAAGAAGCAAATATGGGACAGCTTCTTAAGACGACCCTGGGCTTCCCTTGTCTAGTTCCACTGGGATTGAATTCTGTACTTTTAGTTGCATACACCATCATACTGCTCCTGATGAGGAACCATTTATTTATATGGACCGTCTTTTCACCAAAGTAAGTGCTATGATCATATGAAGTTTAATGGTACTCTTATGTGTAAAAAGTTTCATCATTATGCTTTCACTGTAATTTCATTATTCTATTCCACCCATTAATAAAGCTGACTATGTTATTTTACTGCAGGTATATCTATATTGTAGTCACGACTGCTTGCGTCCTTATCGGGGTGCTTATTCTTGCTTCAACAGTGACTTATATCATTTTAACATCAATTTTTTTGAGGAACGTCTATACAAGGATTTAACATCATGAGTTATGGAAGAAGAAATATAGTTTTCTATGAAGCTTCAGCTGTAATTCATTTCTCTGGCTTGCTAAATACCTTTTTGGCATAGGGGTTTAAGCTGAAAATTAGTTGATGTTTTGTAGAATTTTGTGAGTCTAGGCTTATATGGTTAGTAGTACTATACTTTATCATATTTTGTACAAAAAAAAAGAGGAAAGATACGTGTTGGCCAGGAAAGTTTTGTAAAACATGATAAATGTGGATTTTGTAATCCATCTTGTTATCTTAATCACAATTATTTTAAACTCTGAATTCTGGGCATAGGTTAGTGGGAGCATGAGCAGAAAACTCTAGAGACATGGAACACTATAAACAAGTACTCCGTAATCATTGTGCTAGTACAGCTGAGAATGTCAGTGCTGTACTAGGCTATAGAATAGCATACGTAGACACGTTTCTTATCGTGATATCTCTCTAATGAACACACGAGTTCGATAAGCCACAAGGCATATATGTATGTATCTATTACGCAGAAAGACGTGTTTAAGTCATATGTCATACTCAGTGATACCATTTAAGGTTGGTAACATCATCATTCCATATGTCTTTCTCAGTGATACCATTTAATGTTGGTAACATCAATTTCTTACCGGCTGCATGTATAACAAGAAATCAGAACTACACAATACATGCAGGCTACAGCAAAATAAAATAAACCTTGAAACAGGAGCGAGTCAGCATCTGAATTCTTTAATTTTGCCTTGAGTGTCTTGGTGAGTTCAACCGATATCTCGGTCTTCATCTCCATCAATTCGTTCTCACTCATCAATCTCTCCTTTTCTTTCCTTAGCTGTCACCATCCCAAAACAAAACTCAATAACAGTTCCTTTTTTGTCCTTTTAACTTTAACAATAATATTTCCTAACTTGCCAGTTTTTTTTAAAGAATCTCTTTGTTTTTATCCAAAAAGCAAGCTGCATTTGATATAGTTCTTTTTGTAGCAATTAACTTCTTTTGTGGTCCTGTTTGCTGATTGTTATTATTCTCATATTTTCTGGTTGTAATATACACAATGTCCCCCAAAAGTGGTCTATTTTGGACTCTTATATGAAATTCAAGCACAATAAAAACCTATTTCAACAAGTATGTATGGAATTAGATACTAACCTCAACAATAGTTGTAACAAGCTTATCTGTTGCTTCTTTCCATGCGGATATTGTTTCTGAAGATATTAGTTCTTCTTGGCTTGAATTCACCTCCTCACTTGAATTGGGATCAGAAACGAGTCCATCCAAAAGAAACTCCTCCTCTATCATATTCACTGTCTCAGCATCCAACTTCTCTCTTAACTGCATCAATCCAAAAAAAAATAAATAAAAATAATACATACATTTTAAAGATATACTAAAATTGTTTATTACAAAGCTAGAGGTACCAATTTTGAACCAGCTGCTTATGGATGGGTCATTTCAAAATATGTTTGACCTCTAAATAGTCAAACAGTAATAAATTGGGTTAAAAGTTATCCAAAGTGTTGCGGGTCTAATCATATACGACTAACTGACATGCTTGAGATAAAAGATATAAGATCATCAAGTAAACCTGAACCTTTTTCAGAATTCTCTGGTGATGCAGGACAACTGATTTCTGCTGCACATCATCCAGAGACGATGATGTCTCCTGTTTCCGGTCAAGCATGTCTTCCTTGCAAATGGTGCGCAACGATGCCTTTACATGCTTAGCTCTGCCAAAGAAAAAACTCTAAGCAACCAATTCACACTTGTGATACAAACCAAAAAAGAACTAGAACGGACCTATCAAGAATTTAAAACAAAGATGCCAACTGATAGTCCAACTTTTATCCTACATTAACAGGTCGGCTCATGTTTGGATCAATACAGTTATTTTGGTGCCGCTTGAGTTGGATTGGATCGACTCAAAACATGTTTTAAACAATAAAAAGGATTCAAGTTACAAAAATAAAAAGAGCTCAGTTAGCTATACATAAGGAACATCATGTCACTTACACTTACCCAACATCGACTTTAGAATAAGATGAAAAGAGTCGCTTCGTTGGGTTGACAAAGAATGTGGAATAAATTACTCTAAACTATCATGGAGATTACTTCCACACACTAAAACCTTTGTCATAGAGTGCACGATATTATTATAAACATAATTAGTAGATAGAAGAACACCATTCACACTTGGCTTATACCTTGCTCCAAATCGCAGACTAGATAGACTCTCTGATGAATTACAAAGACTCGGTGAGCAACAGCAAAGCAGAGCAGTATGAGAGCTTCCTCCCTGAATGGAAATAAGAGAGAAAGAACCCAATGTAAGGTTATAAGCATAATGATAACAAGCTCCTGAATCGTTTTATTTAAAGATTTTGGTTATAATTAGAAAGTTTTCTAATCATATATAGCATTTTCATTATTAATAAAACAATTAAGTTTGGACAATGAATTGTTACCCAGCAACCCGTTTCAGCCCAACCCTGTTGACTTGCACCAACTGACCCAGTCCCCCGTCATGCTAGCTCTAGATGGAGATCATAGAATAGTACTAACAAGAGCATCCTGAAGTATCCGAGTAAGCTTCGAATCACGATAGGGGATGTGATGTGCTTTGCCCTGTTGACTGGAAGTCAAAGCATTGATGACATTTCCAAGTGCAGAAAGCGATTTGTTAATGGTTTTGGCTTCTTCAAGAACTCTCCCCTCTGCACCTGTCTTCTCAGCCTTCTCAGAACCCGCCAAGTCCACAAGAACAAGCTTCCCAGTGCTCACCCTATAAATCTCCCCATGGTACTAATTTCAGATATATAATCTTACTAACATAGTAACATGTAAATTGTTTAACGGATATATGATACCTTTTCTCATTTGTTGCTTCTTTCTGAACAGTAAATATGTAGATGCAATGACTTCTACTGCTTGCCATGTTCATTTCTACATGAGTTAGTAAATTGGTTAACAATTATTATAATACTTCTGTTGTCGTTTATTATGCTACATTTAGCATAAACTTGGAACTGGAGAGTGAGAGAGAAAGAGAGAGGAATACGAGTCTCTCCAACTGCTCTGTTTGCTATCCCACTCTGCATTACCGATATTAAGAAGCAGAAGATATTACTTGTAAATAATTAGTTTTCTTACATAGTGTACTTTTTGCAGTAGAAATATTTATAATAGATTATGATCTTACAGATAGGAACTTTAATGCTTCTTCACCATTCGATATCAAGATCTGTAAAACGATAGATCAGTTGATTGATAAGTCTTGAAGCACTAATCACAACGGGAACTTCTATCTAAAGTAACTAAAACTTAGAAAGCCGTACATTTAGTAGTAGTCATGGTGATTGTCATCAAGAGCTTTTCGTCTACTTGACAGGCTTAATAGCCAGCTCAATTCTAGTTCTCAAGTGATTTATGCAGTGGTTAACTGGGGACTATCGTCTTTTAACTCTTATGACACTGCTTATACCCGTAACATTTATTTTTTCCCTTCCAAATAGCATGCGACACTTCTAATAAGATGGTTCTAGATAGATAAATATGTTTTACTAGTTCAAAAGAAGGCATGCTTATAGAAGCACCAAGTGCCTGAATTTCCAGGAAAAAACTTGTAGTTTGAAATTGCTGGTATCTGGATGACTTAATATTAGGAACACTAACACCTAAAACTTATGATAATGTAGTAGTAAAAAAGCACAAGAACACAAACTACCGATAGATTGGCATATCACTAAATCATAAGATCAGGAACACTCTTAATTTGGAATGCATCATAGTGTAAATTGACTTAAACCATACTCTATGCTTGTACATTCTATATTGTAAAAGCTTGATCAGAACACTTGAACTTCTTAACAAACTTACATGTAAAAATGCACAAACTGAATGAAATTCATATAAACGATAAACTTACTTCTGTCACCCCACACAGCATAATCCCATGTCCTTTATGCTCTTTCACCTTTATATTGTCCTTAGACAAGTCAAACAGGTCCCTGCAAGAAACGTTCCCAAGTGCAATTATAGAATACAGATGAGAGATGTTCTTCAACTACAAAACATATGTAATTGTAATAAGCTACTTGTTGCATGTTCTTTGAACAAAAAAATGAAAAAAATAAGTTGCAGTTGCTAACCTTACTCTCTCCATATAAATCTCTACCTGAAAATGTCATAATATGTAGACTTAAATCGAATAAAAATTTCTCGTAAATGATAATTCATCACATAATCACATTATAATCCAAATGGTCTTACAAAGAGAGTTGTATCATACCATTGACAGTTTAATTTTATAAGTGGTTGCTTCACCACTGAGGTTTATAGCCTCAAATAGTTCATCCACCACTCTAGGTAGCAATCCTTTCTTTCGGTTGTCTGTTTCCAGAATGTTTCCTCCCTGGTAAAAAAAGCCTAGAATAAACTTCATCGCTGAAATAGCCAATAATAAGCTTCATTTCTATGACAAGGATATTTGAAACATCAGGTTTAATTATAACGTGCATCACCTCCATTGTATAAGTCTTCCCTGCTCCTGTCTGTGAAAAATACATATAAGAATTCATCAGTTCTTTAATCCTACAGGCTACAGCAAGAGAAATCTATTTCAACGATATTCAAACAAAGTATACATCATATTATCAATTCAATACCAGGATATGTTATCAGCTAACAAAAAGCATATATCTAGCAAGAATCAGTACCCAAACATTACATGAGTCAGAGATATCTCTTTCAAAGCTATTCAAACAATGCACACATCATATTTTCAATTCAATGTCAGAAAACATTCTCAGCTGACAAAAGTCATAAACCAGCAAAACTCAATGCCAGAACAGATTACATAAGTTGATCAGATATCTAAATAACCTATCACACTAGATAACTATCGTAAACTTCAAACCGTTTAAAAAACTAGGTTTTCAATCATTCATCCTATCTAAACACAAAATTTAATTGCAGGTAACTAACTAATTTACATAAATACTTTACATCATAAATACCTGTCCATATGTGATGATAGTGCCATTAATTGCATTCAGAGCATCTGTTACACAAAAACGAATATTCAAACGAAGTTATCAAAAGCTACTCCTAAAGGATCAAATGATAAGTTATTCACAATAACTCTTATATGTATGCATATAGCATTAATGTGTAAGTAAATACCTAAACCTAACAGTTTTATGAATTCTAACCAGTAACATTGAGAATTAGCTCTAATTTGACCTATGTTAGATGTTTATGACTAATCAATTAAGAATTAAAGTAAAATTAG
>JANDBE010000048.1:35748388-35758649 GCA_024320915.1 Erigeron philadelphicus
CGTAATGTCGTGTACCGACTGAATGTTCGAAAAAAATTAATAAATAATTCTAACAAATGCTTACATGACACTAGTCACTAGGTAGAAAATCCTGGATAAATACGAGTATACTATAAGGACCTTAACATAAATATGCATAATAGTTAAGCCAATTCTATAACTATCATATATCTTCAGGGACACACTTTAAAAAGATATTCTCACCCATTTGAACATAACACCCGACCCGAACCCGAATGTAATAGTAGATCCATTAAAATCCGATAGTTCTTATAAAACCCTAAACATCGGACCACTTCACTCACCATATATATATTCCCTCACTCTTTCATCTTCCCCCAAATTCGAGCGGGAAAATTACGCAAACAAAACACACACAGAGTTAGTTAATTAATTATTAAAAAAATGGTAAATTTGATAGATCAAGATCAACAATGGCTGATAAACTCACTGAGTGCTACTCTTGATACTAATCAACAAGCCAGATCTTTTGCTGAAGCTTCTTTAAATCAGGCTTCACTTCAACCTGGTATATCTATATCTATATATATATATATATATTTTATACTTTGTGTGATTTTTTTTAATTACTGCTACAGCTTTTTATTTGTTTAACTGTTGACCTATTTTCTGACTATTTGTGTGTGTGAGTAGTTAGAGGTTCATTTGAGAACAAATAGTAAAAAAAAAAGTTACAAAGGTTCGAGTGAGAACAAATAGTAAAAAAGTGGAAAAATAAAATAAAAGTTAGGTTTTTATTCACTTGAAATTGAATTTGTTCACATTTCGGAATCCGGACTATTCACATGTGAATAAATCAAAAACATTTGGCTTTAGATGTTTTCAACTATTTTTTTTTTATTGTTAGGGCTTTAGGTGTGCCATATCTACTTTGTAACTTAGGCGGAGTTGCATCCGTTATCTTAGATGTAGGCATTACCCACTTATATGCTCTTATGACTTACTTGCACCTTTTAGGGGTTTTAGGAGTAGTGTCCTTGCGAACTAGGCGACAGAAGCTACTATGTTTTTTTGGTTGATTAGTACCCTTTATTATTAGTGTGCCCATCGGGCCGTAGGACTCCCTAGATATCTTCTACTTATAGGAGTTTATGTTTTATAATGTGTCTATGTTGATGTTTTATATATTCAAATTGGTTACTGTTTACTACTGTATTTTTGGGTTTGCGCTTATCTTCTCAGCTCTTAATGTAGTCAGGCAATATGTGGCCGACATGTATGTTTATTACCCCCTTTTACTCTTTCTTTATTTTTTGCGTTTTGCCGGAGGTTCCTTATGGAACCAGTCTCTCTGCCTTTGAGGTAGAGGCAAGACAGTCTACATCTCACCTCCCCCATACCCCAATGCAGGGATAGGGTCTTGTTGTTGTTGTATATAACTCGCAAAAGTTCTTGAAAAAAAAGGTTTCTCACATAAACTTCCACTATACACATATATTCTTTCTTGTCATTTGAATTTGGAATGTAGGGAACACGAGTCCTACTTCCGATTCATAATTTTATGTTTATTGTGCTGCTTTTGTAATTTATTTGGTAAGTATTATTTAGTTTATAATGATGATGCTTGTTGTTGAATTTTTTTCAAGGTTTTGGAAGTGCTTTATCAAAGATTGCTGCTAACAGGGATCTTCCTTTAGGATCTCGCCAAATATCCTTTTCTTCGTTGTAGGAAAAAGTTGTACAACGTCTTTTTCTTTATGGACTTCGTGCACCAAATTGTATGTAGTTTGTCATGTTATGTAATTGTGTGTATTTAACTTATAAAAAATCTAATAGTAATAAGTACTGTATTTACTTTTGCTAAACAGTTAAACACTATAGATGTTTTGGTAGTCTGATACACGTGATTGAAAATTGTGAAAGCTGTATACATATTGTTGCACTTGGCCTCTTTTTATTGGATCAGTTATATAAGTTCGGTCTCACATTGTGCTTTAATAAGCAAAAAATGGAATTATGAGGATTTAACATATTGTTCTGCATTGTTACCATTGTGAGATTTAACATATTGTTACTTAGCTGCGGTTCTACTAAAACAGTTTGTTAAGAAACACTGGCAGGAGGACGAGGATGGTTTTGAACATCCTGTTGTTTCAGCTGAGGAAAAGGTAACCTTTTTCATCCTTTTTACCTCTGAATGTTCTGCACATGCTCTCTTATTACATATTTTTCTCGTAATTTTTATATAAAATTGAACTATTATTTCTTGCCTACATTATTTGCGAGTCCAATATTCCTAATATTACAATTTGCATTATCAGGCAGTTATACGTGGTCTTTTGTTGCTCTCACTGGACGACCCGCATAGAAAAATCTGCACAGCTATTAGTATGGCTGTAGCATCAGTTGCACATCATGATTGGCCGGATGAATGGCCCGACTTACTTCCGTTTTTGATGAAGTTAATTAATGATCAAAGTAATACAAATGCAGGTACTTTTCATTTCCATCTTGCTTTATCAAGAAACTTGATTTTTTCATGTACCACTATATTGCTGTATTTCTGGATAAAGTTTGTCTCTGGTTATCATTTCAAAGAATAACTGTGTTCTCTAAGTGTACAAATAATAAACATTCTTATAGTATTCCATTATTATGGAAGATAAGAGACCTAGAAAGTGCTCATTTTCAAATAATTGTAGCAGATTTTTGTTCAATGGTTTTTATTAGAGTTTAAAGATTCATAAAATTGTAGCATTTTCATAAAATTGTAGCAGATTTTTGTTCTATGATTTTGATCTGATAGGACGAAATGACATTTCATTTTGTTGAAGAACTTTTTTTATGGATATATTGGATTATTGACTAATGAATGCAATAGTCTTCATTTGGTAAGTATTAGTTAATAAATTTAGACAGTAACTTGGTACTTTTCAATTGGGTTTAGTTTATTCGCTTCTTGATTTTCCACAATACCATCCTGTATATTATACCAACGTAAGAATATTTGATATTGTTAGAAAGCTGTTCGCTTCACTTATTACTGGTTTATTATCAACTTGTTGATGACTTGATGCTCCACCTGTTCTTGGAACTTATTATATACTCACTAATTCATGCCTGATGCATTTACCGTAAATTCTTGAAATTTTCCAGTGAATGGGGCTCTTAGATGTTTGGCTCTCGTCTGTGCGGATTTGGATGATAAACTGGTGCCCAGAATAATACCAGTTTTGTTCCCTTGCTTGCATGCTATTGTTTCATCACCTCAGGTCAACTCTTTTGTCATGAAAAGTTTTCTTCTTCTAATCGTACACACATGATGCTTAGCACTCAGCAGTATCAGTTGTAATACATATGGATTTTTAACATGGTCTAAAATCATCCTATTACTTCAACTTGGAGCTGCCGTCTCCAGTCTTTATTCAATATAGGGTTATTTTTTTGCTCCACTAAACAAAGTTTGCTTTTAATAGCAAGTTACTGACTACCTACTAATCAATAATATGACATGGAAAAAGAACAAAAGCATAGTGACCTATCTAAGGCTATTGAACAAACTTCACGTATCTAGAAACACAATATCTTTCTCTTGTTTATTTTTTCATTACTTATCTTATATTTTTTTAACCTTGCTATTATGGCAAAGTGTTTTTATAGTTTTTACTTTTGTCCTTTATGTAAATAATTTATAGCTGTGTTAAAGTGGTTACCCTTACTGAGATATAATTATTAGGCATACATTGCATAGTTGAATATATGTCATATATTAATTTTACCTAATATTGTGATCTTTACTGTGTATCACTATTTATATACTTCTGCTCTTGATAGAGGAAAAGTTGCAATAGACAAATTTTCCTCTAGTATACGTTAGAAAAAGATGAAATATGCTAATGTAGCATAGACGGTAAAGTCGGTCAGTATTTTTATATATTTGGGACTCATTGATGGCAGATCTATGACAAACCATTGCGCACAAAGGCTCTTTCCATAGTTCATTCCTGTATATCTATGCTGGGGGTTATGAGTGGTGTGTACAAGGTACTTTCTGCATCCTTACAATCTTGGATGGTCAATGTGAACATTTGTTCCCCTTTTGTGAAAATAAGAATAGAATGTGCAGTAATTTCTTGCTGTTCAGACAGAAACAAGTGCATTGATGTTACCGTTGGTCAAAACTTGGATGGTTGAGTTCTCCTCCATTCTAAAGAACCCAGTGCAATCTGAAGATCCAGAGGATTGGAGTATCAGAATGGAGGTATTATGTCTAAATATATTTATCTGTGCATATTTTCAGCTGGAGTCTGCAGTCACTTGTCATCTTCTATTCCACTTTCAGGCTTTAAAGTGCTTGAGTCAATTTGTTCAGAACTTCCCAAGCCTGGCAGAAAGCCAGTTCATGGGTAATTTTGCTGCATCTTCTCTGATCTTAAGTTAACATTTCTGCTACTATCTATTAGACTAAAGCGAGACTGTTTTTTCAGAGATTCTGGTACCATTATGGCAAACATTTGTGTCATCTCTTGGTGTATATGAACGATCATCAATTGAAGGACTCGAAGATGCATATGAAGGAAGATATGATTCTGATGGTTCAGAGACAAGCCTCGAGTCCTTCATCATCCAAGTGAGAAGTTACTCTGTATTTATACGTGCTCCTCTCATTTATTGTCTTATAACCTTTATCTTTTCCGGTTCTGCAGTTGTTTGAGTTTCTGCTAACTATTATTGGTAGTAAAAAGTTTGTGAAGGTAAGTTCTAAAATACTCTAGTTAATGCAAGAGATTAATGCCACCCTGTGATCACCTGCCAGAAGTTCTCTTTTCAGGCATTTGGAAGTAGTATCAAAGACTTGGTATACTATTCAATTGCTTTCATGCAAACGACTGAACAACAAGTTACGTAATGTCTTATTTTCTACCATCCTATCATCATACAATCTCCTTTATTATCTTATATTCTTACACGCGCCATTATCTTGATCCAGGTCCACGCTTGGTCCCTGGATGCTAATCAGTATGTTGCTGATGAAGATGAAAATACTTATAGCTGCCGTGTTTCGGGTATCTGATTCACTCCTTTGCTGTCCCTTTTATCATTGTCTCACAGTCTTTTCCTAAGTAAAATTCTAGCTCGAGTTACTGGAGAGAGTAGAGCACAAATTTAGATATGGCAATTCTTTTCACAGGCTCTCTTTTGTTGGAAGAGATTGTAATATCTTGTGAAAATGAGGGAGTTTATGCTATATTGAATGCTGCTAAACAAAGAATTGACGAGTCTCAGCAGGAGAGGGCCAAAGGCTCTGCTGATTGGTGGAGGGTATGCCTGAGTAAACTTTATATACTTCTGTATGGATTATGTTTCCTCAAGTTATATTCATTTGGACTCCTTTAATTCTAGTTTATAGATTTTGTTATTTATATAAAACATAAATTTTGACAGATGAAGGAGGCCACTCTATTTGCTTTGTCCTCTGTGTCAGAACAATTGCTGGAATCCGAGGTTAATAATTTTCTTTTTTTAGTTTTACCCAGCTAAAATAATAATGGCTTTATCTGATACTTTTGAGTTTTTTCATCTCTAAAGTACAATATCTTGTCTGTTTATTCCCTCAGGTTTCTGGGCCTTCTGGAGTCAATATTGGAAACCTTCTCGAGCAAACTTTGACAGAAGACATGGCAGCAGGTAGAGTTTTTTGCTATTTATGCTGTCGCCTATATCATACCTTGAACATATTGAGCCTAGCACAACCAGTACCCGCACCCATAGAACACCATGGGCCCACTGAAGGGGCTTTTGGGAATAAGGAGGTCTTAGGTTTAAGCACCGCCTTGAGCGTGCCCCAGTAGCCCCGGAGAGTTGCCTGGAGCTAATCTTTGTGGGTTCGACGTTGACTGGTGCCAAAAAGGCACCTGGTGTTAAGGGTGTCCCGCCAATATTCACCTTTTTGGGAATATTAATTGATTGATATATTGTTGTGCAGGTGTACATGAATTTCCTTTTCTCCTTGCTCGTATGTTTTCAACAATTGCTAAATTCTCATCTGTGGTAACTATCAAGCTTATTCATGTATCTCATATCACTCTCTTAAGAGCAATATTCACATTTGTACCTCTTTTATCTACAGATTAACCATGTTGTTATTGATCATCTTCTCTATGCGGCAATCCAGGCAATAGGCATGGATGTGTAAGCTCCTATCTTTTTTCTGTTAACTTAAAAAAACATATTTCATTTCATTTGTATTTGGATAATTACTTTGATCAATATTATAATTTTAATTTATAGACCCGCGCCTGTCAAGGTCGGCGCATGTAATGCACTCTCCCAACTTTTACCTGACACCAAGAGAGCAATACCGCAGCCTCATATATTGGCCCTGTTTTCATCACTTACAGAACTCCTTAAGCAGGTAAAGTTACATTTCAGTTTTCTTATCAACGATGAATAAAATTAGTCTATTATTTAATGTACGATACTTTGCAGGCATCTGATGAGACAATGCATCTTGTCCTTGAGACACTGCAAGCGGCTGTCAAGGCAGGTTGGTGTTGTATAGGGATCTAGTCATGTTTCAACAATTCAGATTATTTTACAGTTTTCATGTGGTGGGAATTGTTCATTGTAGGCCATGAAGCTGCATTGTCCATAGAGCCTGTAATTTCTCCTATTATACTTAACATGTGGGCTATGCATGTTTCTGACCCTTTCATAAGCATTGATGCACTTGAGGTTCTCGAGGTAATTTGCTTAAACCAATGGTGATGAGTGTGTTTATCTAAAAAGAGTAGGATTTTGCAAGTTGATTTGGTTATAGAAGGCCTGTCGTTAACAATTTTAATTCCTTACAGGCAATAAAAAACGCTCCTGGGTGTGTTCATCCTCTTGTTTCACGTGTTTTGCCATACTTGAGGCCTATCCTTGGCAAAGTAAGTCTTTTAAATACTCTTCATCCGTTGCTTAGTTTTGTCATCCGTTGCTAGTTGATAAGTTGCTTTTTGTTGATCCCATTGCTTTTCTCAGCCGCAACAGCAGCCTGATGGTTTAGTTGCTGGTTCTTTGGATCTTCTGACGATGTTACTCAAGGCATGTTATAAATTTTATATAATAAGATTTCCTGCAAACTCCTCTTTTCTTTTCTCTGACTTGTTGGTTCGTACTGTTATGTCTAGAACGCTCCTATTGATGTGGTAAAAGCAGTTTATGAAGTCTGTTTCGATCCAGTAGTGCGTACAGTTCTTCAGAGTGACGACCACGGTGAAATGCAGGTAATAAGTTTATCTTGAACTTGAACTTCAGTAATATGCTTCCCTCTTTTAAAGAGACTCTTTTAGGTGCATTTTTAGCTTTATATCTTATCCTTGTCTTATTATATGGTGAGCTTGCGCTTCATTCAAATAGCCCCATTAAGTTAGTGTTCTGCGAGAAAAGAGAGGCTGACATTGTTTCTTTGTATGTAAAATCTAGAATGCAACTCAATGCCTTGCTGCTCTTGTCTCTGGTGGAAAGCAAGAAATGCTCACATGGAGTGGTGATCCTGGTTTTACTATGAGATGTCTGCTAGACGTAGCTTCAAGGTTTGTTTTTTGTATTATCATAATTTCTTTTTAGGTAATGATCATCTTGAAGACATCTAATCTTTCTGCTTGTTTGCTTGGGGAACTTATTATTCGATAGGCTTCTTGATCCAGATCTAGAGAGCTCGTGATCCCTTTTTGTTGGAAATTATATTTTGCAACTTATTCTACATTTATCCTCGCAAATGGCACAACATATTAGAGACCTTGTTGTTGCTCTTGTTAGGCGAATGCAGTCCTGCCAAATTGCTGGATTGCGAAGTTCATTACTGCTTATTTTTGCAAGACTGGTAATGATACAATCTAAAGCCATGTTAGATATATACAGGATGATACAAATTAAAATCATGTTGTGGCTATTATTAAGTGCCTTTTCTTTCCTCACAATGATACAGGTTCACATGAGTGCACCACATGTTGAACAATTTATAAACTTGCTCATCACTATCCCCGCTGAAGGCCATACTAATGCCTTGCATTATGTTATGTCAGAATGGACTAAGCAGCAAGGCAAGTAATCTAATTATAATCTATTCCGTACATCATACCTGATACTTGATGTTGGCACTAATTTAATATAGAAGTTATTGCTAGTTACAAGTAGTGATCAACAACATGCCTAAAAATTTGTGTATTTGTCTTTAGTGTTAAATATTTTTTATAAAAATTACAACTTCGATTGAGCACAGGAGAAATTCAGGGGGCCTACCAGATTAAAGTGACAACCACAGCTTTGGCACTACTATTATCGACCAGGCATGTCGAGTTTGGAAGCATCAATGTCCAAGGTCATTTAATAAAGGTCTGTGTGATTTACTTTTTGCCTCGAAAGTTACTCTTCACCAACTAAAACATTTTTTTTTCCTTTTTAAGTCCTCTGCAGGGATTACCACTCGTTCAAAAGCCAAAGTTACTCCTGATCAGTGGACATCGATTTCACTTCCTGCAAAGGTTTTTAACGTTTTTTAGTTGTCTGTTTTATATGAATATTATGTTCTATTTAGAAATTTGCTTGTATCTGACAAATATGTTATAATCTTGTGGCAACATAGATTCTTAGTGTATTGGCAGATGTCTTGCTTGAGATTCAAGAACAAACTCTAGAAGATGACAATCAGGTAGTATTTTATTTACTGCTTTTGGATTTCGGTAAAAACACTGCTTTCTGTATTAATTATAACGACACAATATTCTGCTCATGCAGGATAGTGATTGGGAAGAAGTTGAAGCAGGAGATGCCGAAATAGAGCAAGATTTGCTTTATACAACCGGCGCTACATCCTACAGCAGACCTTCACATGGTTATCTTGACGCCATGGCAAAAGCCTTTAATGAGGTCTGCACCACCACTTCTATATTAAACAGAATATCTTGTCATTAAACTGACTTTTTTGTTTATTATGCAGGATGAAGATGATGGTTATGATGATGACCTACTAAGTGCTGCTGACCCTCTCAACGAGGTTTACTAAGCAAAATTTATACTTCTATAAAGATTTCATTACAAGCAAATTGATCCCATAGCTGTACCTAGTTATATCATCATCAAAGTTCCTTTTCTGTTTCACAGATTAACCTGGCAAGTTATATCTCCACCTTCATTCGTGAGTTCTCTCAGGGAGACCAACCTCTTTTTAACCATCTTAGCCAGGTTTTAAAAGTTTGTTTATTCTTTTTTTCCTGCATGGCCTTTTAACATGTAACTTGCTCTAATGTTTCCCTGGAACCTTGCAGAGTTTAACACAGGCTCAGAAGAAAGTTGTACAAATGGTGTTGAGTCGATAAGATTTATCACTGTATCATCAATAGAAGAACTTTCATTTGTATGTAATAGTCCATTTGGGTGGATGACGTAACATCTGAGTTTGTACATTACGGGTTTTTTCGTCTTCATTTTTGTTTTCCTACCCCCATCCCTTTTTATGGTATTTTCTTTGCGTTGGTGATGCAGAGTGCTATTGTTTTTTAGTTTATTAAATGCATACACTCAGAAAGCCATTATCTATTTGTTTAGGTCTTCATTTTATGTATTTCCCAGGGAGGAACTCTTTCAATCCAAACCGGATATTTAATTGGAATTTCTGGTTTTGCTCTTCATTTTATATCCAACTCGGCTCACTTGTCCCCCTAGAGATATAAATATAACCTTGAATTTATAGATGAGTAAATGCCTTGTAGCAATAATATCAACCAGATGAACTAAATGAATTTACTCATTTATGGATGAGTAAATGCCTTGTGTAGCAAATGCCATCGAAGATGAACTAATATAAAGGGGTGAACGAAATGGAAGGTTATCTCTGTCCAAGTGATGTCATTTTAACGTAGTTGTGCATAGTGTAATTAGGGTATCTAGCGATCTTTGCCAGCCATTTTTTGGCTACTTTGAAAATGTTTTAGCTAAAAGGATTTTGAACTTGAGAGATTTTCAAGAAACAAAACGTCTAGCACTAGACTATCATAATATTGTATATATTGACTTCTTCAAGAAAATATCTATTCACCTAATCTTGCGATGTAAAATGCTACCCTGTTTTTTAAGGTTGTCCCATACCCAATTTAAGTATGGAGCCCCTCACATCTTATTTTTTAAACCATAAATATCATGGGAGCATGTGTTTTATTAACAAATATTAAAATATTGTAATGTGAAAGGTTCCATACCTAAGCTTGGATATAGAACAACTTTATATTCACTTTTCCCATATATTAGCTATATT
>JANDBE010000048.1:35938559-35950591 GCA_024320915.1 Erigeron philadelphicus
ATTTAACTAGAGTTAGGTTAGTATAAATTGATAAATTAATTAAATGACATGGGAGACCCACATCATCCTCCACGTAAGTTAGTATAAAAAAAGTTTGTAATTTGTTAGTGTATATAGCATTTCTCATAAAAAAACAAAATCTAAGAATTTTTTGACAACCCCAGCTTCACATAAATAGTAAATCATAAAATTTGTGAGGAGAATGGTAACACCAAACACCATAGTTTTCCTATCATGTTTTCATTTTGCTGTCGAAGAAAATAGGAAAACTTAATTCATATTCCAAAATCAATCACTTTTATCCAAGTGCTCCTAATATAGCCTTGAATTACTGGTAGCATTTATTATTGTAATTTCTATTACGGATGGTAGAATGAATCTCAGTTCTTATACTAACTAGTATGTTGAATGAATAGGTTCCCCTCTAAATTCATCGCACACAATTACACAAATTAAACCAGATGCGATTTAATCGACGGCGTTTTATTCGCTACGAAATGCGTTTGTTAATTCTACGAAACGAATTGCGTCACCAAACGGCATCGTTTCGTTTCTCCAACGGACATAAACTTCCTTTCATTTTCTCAGGTACTTTCCTTTTGCTACGACGTCGTTTCCCCCCTTTTCTCACTTAATAATGGTATAAAAATAATTAACAAAGATAAAGGACAAAAGTGTAGACAGTTAGTTAATTAGAGGTCTTTAACTAACTAACTAACTAACTAACTAACTAACTGCCCTTTTTAATTTAGTTAAGTTTCCCGCTTCTTGAAATATTGTTAGTTAAACTTATATATATATATATACACCAATTAAGCATTTTGTGTGTGTAAAAACTTCATTTTGTATTCGTCTATCATCGTCTGTTTCGAAAATTAACAAAGAAATGGGGGACGAGATGAAGCATCTCGTGTTAGTCGTTGAACGAACTTCCGCTTTGGCTCCTTACTGGACCAACATTGTCGAAACCTATCTTCGAAAACTCATCATGTACATACTTTTCTTATATATATATATATATATATTTGTTTATATATGTATACACATACATAAACACTGCATCAAGAATTTAAAATTTTATGCAAAATGCCGGATATGTGTTTTTGAATCGATTTAATCTAGAATCGTACTTTTCTTGTGTGAATTAAGCTTTTGGAATAGCCAAAGAATCTGTTAATTGATTTGATATGGTTTCCGTATTTTGCTGTATAATGGTTTTCGATAAAAGAATGTAGGGAGAAACAGATGGAGACTAAAATATACATATTAGTATATTGACGAATATTGGTGACACGGGTTAATACAGTATTGGGATAGATAGCATTGGTGTTCTATTGGTAGTTTTCATGTGTCAGTATACGTTACATTGTTATATATCCAATTCCTTTCAAGAAGTCGTGGCCTTTCTCCTAATTTTCGATTGGTTTATGCAGGGCGTTTTGTGGTGATCAAAATACTGTAAGCATTCGCTACTTATGACTTATATGTTTTTTTGATACGTAATCTGTTCTCTTGATGCTTGTGAATTTTTAAATTTTATTATTTTAGTTACATAACGAGAGTACGGATCTTCACACTTGTTCGTCTTTCATAACTGACCCTCTGGGACTTATTGGATACTGAAGGGCAACTTATTTGTTAGACGTTGACACGACTATTCTACCTACTTGAGTCTAGATTTCCCTTATGTGTCTGTACCTGTTAAGGATTTAGTCTCTAGGGAGGCTTCTGGTATGGGATCCTGTATCCCTGATACAGAGTTTTAATACATGTACGAAGTATTATGTCAATACTGATGCAATATATATGTTCATTGCGTTAGTCTTGGATTTATAAAGGATGTTTATGCTTGGATTATTTGGCTACCAGTAATGTTACTAAGTTACTTGTATGTAATCATGCATGCTAGTGGTGTTTTTTTGCTGGAACCTAGCTTGTATCTTCTTTTTTTTTGAGTAATTACTAATATTCTACGACTCAAATCTGTGCTTGCTTTGTTCAATATGGTATTTCTTAGACCTAATTAAAATCACTTTCGTTTCCTTTTTTGAATACGTATCGGTTGTTTTGTTTTGTTAACCCTGCAAATATTTGCTGTTCCAATCTGGCTGCTCAGCAACTCATTCAATGTCAGTATCATAAGCTTGACATGGCTACATTCAATGAATTTATTGCTACTAATTGTAGCTTTTTTCCCACTTCATATGCAGAATGCAGCTGGTCCTAATGTTTCGTTGGGTCTAGTGGAATTCAATGAAATAAAGTGTAATACACAACCTTTCACACTCTCCCCAGATATATGTTCATATATAGTTGTATGTATGTATCTATGTATCTCAGTCTATCCTTCCTCAAATTTACTTTCCGTTATTCATGCAGCTGGCTTGGTACAGTGGAGTGGCCGGACAAAAGACGTGGACTCTTTCTTCACCTGGCTATTGGCTATACAGTTCAATGGTGGTGGCTTTTGTGATGTTGAAATTGCCGAAGGACTTGCTTCCACTTTAAAGGTATACCGTGTGGTTTGACTGCATCTAATGGTTGTCGTTAGATAATACCCTTTAATATACTTGTCCGGTGTTTTGTTGTGTATACAGTCTCTTCTTATTTAGTTTGTGCTCATTAACTATAACTTATGACCAGCACCTTCCTTCCCCAAACGAGGGCCAGACTCAGAAAGATGTGGGTATTCAAAGGCATTGCATCCTTGTTGCTGCAAGTAATCCACCGAATAAGAGTGTGACAGAGTCAAATTTTTCCTCATCTGATGCCGAGAGAGTGGCTTCATCATTTCCTCTGGTATTGATGACGAAATTGTGGCTCGTTAGTGTTTGTATGGTGTTCCTTATTCTAAATACCAGACTGCTGATTCTTGTTCTTTTGCAGTTTCTTGTTTCTCTGTCAGTTATATGCCCAAAGCAGCTTCCAAAACTTATATCAATCTACAATGCGGTTAGTCTCTTGCCCCTAATAACCATCTTGTTTCATCTTCTACCTAGTTGCTCAATATTTTTCTTGGTATGCCGATCTTGTCGATTGATGACGCAGGGAAAAAGGAATCATCTGGCGTCTGACTATACTATCGATATTCTGGAAAATCCACATTATCTAGTTCTCATTGCAGAAAGTTTCGTTGAGGCTTGTTCTGATTTCAGTCAATCAGGAATAACAATTTTGCCATCAAATCGGAGACGTAACGATGATTTGCAAAATTTGAAACTTGCTGTTAGTGGATCTACAAACAAGAGTATTCTCAATAAGCTCGCGCAAGCACATCGGATGAACCTCACTGGGGTTGGTGGAAACTCTATGGACATGCTTATCTCCAACTTGATTACTGAAGGCACCATCTCATCTATAGCTGTTACTCAATCTGTAAAATCAACTGGACAATTAAGTAACGCATCAATAGTTGCGTCAACAAAATTACCAGAGACGGCACAGGTGGCACACCATACAGCTCATGGTTCATCAATTTCGGCGAGTCCTAGCATTTCTGAGAGCTCAAGCCTTGACATGTCACAACCACCAGATATTCAAGGCCATGCTCGAATGGATCAGTCTGTACCTGTAGTGACCCAAGGAAAGCTTCAATCTCCACAATTGGTAAAGAGTAGAACAAGTACGAACCAGAATATGATGAAAGGCATGGTTCAATCTGGTATGCCGGCAACTGGAACAATGAGGTCTCCCTCTCGCATTTCTCAGCAAGTACAAACAGCAAGTGCAATGCGGGCGTTGCATTCACCATATGTAAAATTATGGGAGGTTAGTGTGACTATTTATCAAAGGCATCATATGAAAGTCATGTGAGAGTTACACTGGCATCTTTTGTGCTATTAATTCTTGAGAAACCCAGTTTTGAGGATCTTTCTGCAGTGAATACTTGTAATAACTTAATAGTTTGCATGATGCAGGGAGACTTGTTCAGTCTTAAAAATGGCCAACCTGTCTTGATTACCAGATTACAGGCATGTTGTAAAACCAAGTTTTGTGCTATCTGTTTAGTTTTTCTGCTATGCTAAGTGCCCGATTAGTTATGATTCTTAGGCCTAAATAATATTTGAATATTCGATTACGAATATTAGATAATGAATGCATGCTTCACTAGTAAGAAGTACATAAAGTTGATTTACATCTCGTAATTTCTTAATGTATATATGTTTATAACTTTATATAGTATCATAATGGATATCTTTTTTCAAAGATCGATGGTTATCTGTTGAGATATACTTATATGCTGCATTGCTGCCTCATAAGCTTAATTTTTGGACATGGAACTTGAGAAATCAGATTCAAGCGTTGTGTTGTTTTTTTGTGTGTCAGGGTTTCCGGGGATCGACAGCTTCTGAGTTGTAAGTGTCTATCATTAATATATGGAAAATGTACTTATTTGTGACACTTTTATCTGTTAATTATTTTACTTATTCGGTAAAATTCTCAACAAAAAAATTAAGAATAAAATCTTTATTTGCATTTTAACGGCCAATACTTGTTTTCAATGCTGATCCGAGGGCGTTTTATCTTTCATAGTAATTGAACCATGTGATTTTATGAAAAACTGATTGTCCACTGCACTGCTTTACTGCTCAGTTTCTTTAATCGGTGTTTTATCTTTTTATCCTATTTTCCCAAAAGCTATGCTATACTAACGGAATGTTGGATTAGGAACTACTTTCCCCTTTCTACTCGAATCAGTTGATTGCTAGACATATTTATACTGCCTCCGTTAATATCCCTCACCTTGGTTTCCCTATCAATTACCTTAGGCTGGGCACACTCTCACTGTCTCTCTATTTCTCCCAGGCTTGCAGAAGATTGGCCATCAACGATGCTAATAGATAATGTTACATCTCAAGACCTCGTGATCTCAGAGTATGATCTGCCATGTAGTTCAGTTATATCTGTCTCCAACTATTGACTCGTTTGTTGTTACCATTAATTTTTTTAACTTCCTTGGCAGGCAAAGCATGAAAAAGCAAGACATACTTGTTTTCCAGGCAAATAGTCTGCATGCATTATTCAGAAAACTCAAAGAACTGAATTTCGTAAGTAATCCGGAAGCTAACGCCTTTCTATAAGCATTTGCATCATATCAGACTAGCTTAAAAAAGCAAAATGATAGGACCAGGGTAGAAATATCATGATAATGGAATTTAATCAAACAAACTAG
This sequence comes from Erigeron philadelphicus, assembly GCA_024320915.1. Lineage (NCBI taxonomy): Eukaryota > Viridiplantae > Streptophyta > Magnoliopsida > Asterales > Asteraceae > Erigeron > Erigeron philadelphicus. Next base: position 35,943,733 of record JANDBE010000048.1, read on the forward strand.
TAATAAATTAACTCGGAAAACTAGTTAACAAGACCGTGTTCGGAGAAATCTGATTTTTGTAGTAACTTTATAAATATTTTACATATAGATGTATACACATTTTGAAAAGATCTTTAGGGATATCTGGATAGGTGAGTATGAACGTTCTCAAATAACGTTCTGAAACTAAGTTACAAAGATGACGGACATGCTTAAGCTTTGTGGTTTTGACTTGTGGCTAAGGATTCATGTAATCTAGTCAACTCTAGGAGTTGTTTTACATGCTTTTTAGTTAAGTGAGTAACTTACAATGTTAGTCGGTAATGATAAACTAAAAACTTACACCGTTGGCCCCTTGCAGCTATGAAGAAAAGGAAGCTCATAAACTGCTTGTTTTATACATTTGCTTTCTACCTGTGAAGCTTTTCTTTTATTCCACTTACTGACGTATCATCAGTATCAGTTAGTAATCCTTCAACTGTATTTTCAGCTTGAAAACTGATATTGCTGTAATTTTGACTGAACATGCAGTGTGCAATTGTACGGTTGCCATCACAAACACTTCTTTTGGCTGTATCAGATATACAAAGTCAGTTGATCGGAATGCTTTTTCCTAACGTAGGTTGCATTTGTTTCAAGCATTATGTTTATTTATCTTGTTCAATACTAATGTGAAAGAGGAAGCATTATAAGTATAAGTATCATATATAGTTAAGTGTCCTGCTTTACAGAAAAAAGTATAAATAAAATACACGTTGAGGGGATTATATGGTAATTTTCATAAAATTTATTTGGATCCTTAACTAATATGTGTGCTACCTGTCTCAGGGTACTTTGGTGCTTGAATCAGGGAAGTCTGAGTAGCAACTACCATCAAACGCGATTGGTAAGTCGGGGGAGAGGTTTCCTCACTAGTTGTTGGAAGATTTGTAAATCGAACATTTTGACACCAAAATTGTGCGTATGTACCAACAGAAAGCATAGTAACAGTATATTCATATGCTTTGTATAGTTAGTGGTTCTGTTCTCCATTGTTCACCTGTGCAGTATGAATTACCCGTTTGTTCATATTTTTACTCAAAGATATCTCTGCAATGGTAAAGTTTGGTCATTTTATTGATGATGACTCCTACATGGCTCAGCCAGTAGGCACATGTTTTTGTGTACACCATAATTTGTCTGTGTGATGCTCTCTCTTAATATCATTTTGTGATGTTTCATGCAGATCTTTATTATTTAAGAGATTAGAATAAGTGGGATAAGCTGTGGTTATGGTGTACATTTCAAGTTCACTTTATAAACAAAACAAAAAAAACACATACTTAACTAATCATTGATTTCTGTATCTAAAATATATAATAACCATGAGTTGAAAATGTATAGCCACCACCTCATGGAGGGAAGACCCCGATCCCTGGAACCGCCATGGTTTTGATACGCACAAGTTGCACAATCCGTATTTCATTAAAACCCCTACACCAAATATCACCACAACGAAATAATACCTCGAACTTGCGCCCCGTATTTCATTGAAACCCCTTCACCAAATACCACCACAACGAAATAATACCTCGAACTTGCGCCCCATGATTGTGTAAAGGGTAAACATGGTGGAACGCGACTCCGTAGGGGACGGTTGAACACTTGGACTGGGCTATTAACCCAGTGCACATTAGAATATAAGATAAAGATTACATAGTAATTGTTATTGCTATAAATAAAAAACACATATATCCAAATTTTTAAAACCTTTTATATCTTATGAAAGTATATATAGAGATAGTCACATAGAGATATTAGGGTTCTCGTATTATGGATAGCGAGTGTATATAAATATTAGGAGCGGTTGAATGCCAGTATGGCTGCATGCAATTACTAAAACAATATATGATGCCTCCTTCAACTCCTAGCATTTCTCAGCCCCTAGGCACATCAATCAGTACACTACAATCTGAGCAATTATCTGAGCAATTTGAAAGAATATGGGAGGTGAGCGAGGATGTTGTGTTCTTAGTTTTAAAGGGTCTGTGATCTATTAATAGTTAATATCGATATCAAATTATTTGTCGTTTGGAGATAAATATGAATGGTTTGGGTTATCAGTGGTGATCACCTGCTTTGTAAATCGTATATTCTTGCATTCAAAAGCCATGCTGGTGAAATTGACATCTCATTTTGGTTACATAAATCTGGGAATATCCATTTTTGCGGGAACTTTCATAACATTTTTTTACAGCTAACCTGAAATGACATACTGATCTGCATGATGCAGGGGAACTTAACCGCTGTACTGAACGGCAGGATTGTCATCCTTACCAAATTAAAAGTAAGTTTCAAAACTCACATTTCCTTGAGGGGACAGTGACATAGCTTTAGTTAGTTTCATTGCTTATCTTATACTCCGTACCAGAGATTTATGAATATCAAACATCAAAAGCCAAGTTCACGCTTAATTTGTGTTCTGTATGTTTTTGTGTCAGGGCTACCGATGTTTGACTGATCCTGCGACGTAAGTATCTATCCCTATCGTTATCTTAATTTGCAATGCCGTTAGTGCAGTCTGTTAATTGAAGGGTCAATTTTTTTCTTCCCTAATGGTGATCTGACTTCTGAGAACATTCACTTAGTTTCCCAAAAAGCATATACGTTTGTTATAAGCTCGTCAGCTACGTTGTCAACTAATAAACCTTATTAGGCTTGTGGACTGTCTCTTCCTTTCAGGCTTGCAGACGATTGGTTATCTAGTATGCAAATAGTTAGACTTCTGCCTGCTGAGTTCTTCGAAAATAAGTATGATATATATGCCATGTATTTCGGTATCCATATACAGCAGGTTCAGCTGTATCTGTTTTCATGAATAAATACACTTTTTCCTTCCTTTTGCAGGAAATGTGATGTGAAAGTAGATGATGTTTACTTCTATCCGTTGGATCAGAATACATTGCTTGACAAACTGCATGAAACCAAGGAGGTAAGTGATCATATGAAAGCCAAACTTTATCTAAAGCATTCACATAAGTTTGTATATTTCGGCAATGGCAGAATGATACAATTAGGACTGATGTAGTATAATGTTAAAATGGATGTAAATAAGTGGTGTCATTGTTTTAAGAAAAAAATAGTTGATAAGATGTCTATGTAAACCAAAGATGGAAACCGAACAGTGCTCTATGAAATAAAATTCCATTTATTAGGCTGCATTTTGCTGCCGAAAGGAGAAGGATGATAAAAGGCTTGTTACTTACACTAATTGATTTTCGCCATGTAAAGATCGGCATCATTTGGTTCCATTTATTCAAGAATACATCACCAATATCAGAAGTATTATATCCTCCTGACAGCAGTATCAGTTTGAATCTGATACTTGTTTTAACATGTTATAAACGTGCAGTGGGCGCTCATAGAGTTACCCTCACAGGTGTTGTTAGTGTCGAACCCAGATAAAAAAGATCGGATGTATGGAAAGCTTATCTCTAAGGTAATTCAGTTCAGATGCATTTGATTGTTGCAAGTAAAAATATTTATCTACTTAAGGTACCTAATACATATAGTTCAGCTAGCACCCATTTATTAGAGGAAAGAGTCTCATAACATATCCAGCATTAATTATATGGTAATCCATTTCCATATATTATAAGATAGATGAAGCTAAGAAAGTAACAATCTTGTTCTCTCTGTTGTCAACTAATCTGTGCCCACCTCTTTTATCTCAGGCGTTGCTGCCGCTGGTGGCTGGACCAATGATATCTCAGGACCTGAGCCATCACTTAGTAGGTTAAGGGCAATTACGTTATTTCTGCATCAGGGCGAAATACATGAACAGAGGGAGCTTTAGTGAACTGAATAATCATATATAGAGCATAGTAAAATGACTATGTGCTTTCTACTAATTTAGTCAAATTCTATGTTGTTCATCCAAGAAAGTGTTGAACTTCATGTTTTCAGTTCGATATGATGCAAACGAATCCGTCACTCTGATGTTCATGTTTTTCTTTGCTTTTGGAATATCTTCCCTTATTAATCAAGTCATCACTTTTATGATGATAATATATGAACACAGGATGTTTCTACCGTTTCCTCGTCAATTTAGTGGTCATTTTTTCTTTGTTCTCTAGCAAATTGCTAGATAATCAATAATCATGAAGAATCAAAAGTCTACTAAAAAAATAAAAGAAGAGCAATCACAAAAAATAAGTGAGGAGCAATCAAAAGTCAATTAATGTTTCCTTGGATGGTAGACACAATCTTAAGTTTAGAACATTTCCAAAGCAGAAATAAGTGGATGCATCTTTGTTTCAAAAAAAGTCTAGCAGCATTGGATTTCTAATTAAAAAAAGTCGCTTTATAATTGCCCATCTTTCAGTCAGGAACAATATTTAGCCTAAGGGTGCTCATTGTATTTCCAATTTAAAGGTATATAAACTCATTGTAATTTTTCTAAGTCTCGTAACTTATTATTAAACCTAATATTACACAATAACCACAAATATATATTACAAAAAAGAAAAGAAGCAGCCGTCCCATTCATCACTTTTATTAATTGTTTATTGCATTGATCTTTAATTAATTACATCTTCTCAATATAAACTGTGGGGAGATTAGCATGGATCCATTTGAATCTGTAGTGAACCTGAATATAACAAGTATGGTTGATCAACCCAGTTTGCCTGCAACGGGTCCTGGCACGTCTCAGCCAGTACTCGAATCAGAGGAGGAGGAGGAGTTTCCACAACTATGGGAGGTACAGCTAACCAGTATTTCAGTATTTTTCTTATTTATATGATTATTATTGTTTAGCTAACTTGGAATGATCTGCATGACCCAGGGGGACTTAACCGCTAAACTGAACGGTCAAACTGTCATCATTACCAAATTAAAGGCAGGTTTCCAAACTCTTATTTTTCGACGAGAGGTTTAGTTTTATATTTTTTTTACTACTGTTCGAAGTAACTGGATCTGAATACGTATTTGATTGTGAATTCTGTGATTTTCTTCTCGCACATGATGTGTTTATGTAAGATAAATTTCATTGCTTATCTTTTATCATAGACTTATGAATATCAAACGTCAAAAACTAACATCAGGCCTTGTGTTTCTGTATGTTCTTGTGTCAGGCCTACCGGAATTCGTTTGATCCTGCTAAGTAAGTGTCCCTGCCTTAATACATTCTGAATTAAGTGCTCTTAATATGCAAATGGCATTAGGCGCAGTCTGTTTATTGAAGGCTCAATTGTTTCTAATTTTGTGCTCTATTAAATAAACCTTACCAGGCTTGTGGACTTCTCTTTCTTTCAGGCTTGCAGAAGATTGGCCATCGACAATGCTAATAGATACCTTTGTATCTCAAAGCTTCTTCAACAAGATGTAACATTTATTTGGGGTTCACCTATATTAATTTGTTTTCATCAATAAATACTTTTTCTTTCCTTTGCAGACCATATGATGAAAAAACAAATGTTGTTGTTTTCGTACCAACAAATCCGCAACATATATTGCTTGAAAAGATGCAGAAAACCAAGGATGTAAGTGATATGGAAGCCAAAGCTTATTATTATTATTCATATTTTTTGGCTATGTGAGATTGATACAACTAGAGCAGTAAATGTTAATGGATGCTATTTACTTTGACAATAATCCAAAGAATAAAATCATAGAGCTCTAGGAAATGAACTTTCTTTAGGCTGGTGTTAGTCGCTTACATTGGTTTTTTTTATGTAAAACTTATTATTTGGTTCCATTTATCGAATCATAAGTCCAATATTAGAAGTATACATTATATCCTTGGACGGCTCAAAAATCTGACAATTGTTTGAATTTGATATAAACGTGCAGTTGGCAGTCGTACGGTTACCATCACAGCTGCTGGCACTAATGGCACCAGTTGAGAAAGACAATCCAATGTCTGGAATACTTTTCCCTAAGGTAATTAAGCTGTATTTTGTTGCAAGCGAAAATATGTATTATACAAACTTTAACACACATAGTTCACCTGAAATTGATTTAAGGAAACAGTCTCGTATAAAATTGATCCCACACTGAAATTGTTCTATTTTACTCTCTTTTATATAATAATTAGTATTAATAGTATTCACAATTTCCACTAATAGGTGTTCTGATGCACCTTTTATCTCAGGAGGCGGTGGCAGAAGATATGTCGAAATACTTGCAAGATTAGGGACAAGTAATCCTTGGCAAGGGCCAAAAACATGAACAGAGGAGCTAGGGGGGCTTTAGTAAACATGAACAGAGGGGCTTTATTCACAATTGTCTACCTATGTGTATTGTACATCCATGAAGTGTGTGGTAACTCATGTTTTGAGCTTTGCATGATGCTACTAACCATGTGATTGATGATGTTCATCTTTTTCTTTACTAGTCATACTTCCATTACCCTCCATTCTATGCTTCTTCAATCTTCTTCAATCTTCTTTTCTTGTTTCTTTCAAATCATAGCTTAGTTCCATTGTAATCCAAGGATAATAATAACAATAACAAAATCCTCACGTGGTATGCATGTGCGGGGGTTAACGGAGGGTCACACACGACTCACAGACGGATGTGTAATGTAACTAGCCGGTTGTAGCCTTTTTTTTTAACACATCATCTTCCAACTCCCTCTCCATATGGATTCTATTTACAAATACTTGCAAGATTTGGGGCAAGTAGTTTCTTCGTGTAGGACAAAGACATGACCATAGGAGCTAGGGGGTCTTCAGTAAACTGAAAAACTTAAAACCAAAATTGTGCAAATATACATGCAGCGCATATATAGAGAAATGTCTATGTGCATTGTACAATGGTCGAATTCTATATTGTTCATCCATGAAGTGTTAACTTCATCTTTTAATGTTCTGATTCTACTAACAATATGATGTTCATC
>JANDBE010000048.1:36020893-36031002 GCA_024320915.1 Erigeron philadelphicus
TTAAGATTACAAACCGTACTAACAGGAGCCGTAGCATTCGATATGGAATATGCCCGATGGTTAGACGACCATCAAAGGCTGATAAACGATGTACGGTCAGCACTCAACACACACGTGCTTGATAACGAGCTTCGTCTTCTTGTTGAAGCTGTTATGTCACATTATGATGAAATCTTTCGTTTCAAAAGAGTAGCTGCAAAGTCTGATGTGTTCCACATGCTTTCTGGCATGTGGAAGTCACCTGCTGAACGGTGTTTCATGTGGATAGGTGGCTTTCGTTCTTCTGAGCTTCTCAAGGTTTGACCAGCAATTTGACCATTTTGTAATCAACTTGTGCATTACAGAACATTGATGTTTGAGTGTCTGTTTGTAGATACTTGGGAACCAATTGGAACCATTGACAGACCAACAGTTGATGGGGATATGTAATTTGCAACAATCTTCACAGCAAGCCGAAGATGCGTTGTCTCAAGGGATGGAAGCTTTGCAACAATCCCTTGTTGACACACTTTCCATGGGGTCCACCAGCTCTGTTAATGTAGCCGATTACATGGGCCAGATGGCCATAGCAATGGGCAAGCTTGCAACACTCGAAAACTTCCTTCACCAGGTAAACTTTAGTCCTAAGGATCATTGACAATGTTAAATTAAGACGCATACATAACAAAAAGCCGCCACAGAACTACAAGATTGAAAGAAATATACATATTGCAGGCTGATCTACTTAGGCAGCAAACATTACAACAATTGCACCGGATATTGACCACACGGCAAGCAGCAAGGGCTCTTCTTGTCATAAGTGATTATATGGCACGTCTTCGTGCACTAAGTTCGTTATGGTTGGCTCGCCCCAAGGATTGACCTTGGCTTACTTTTGTAAGGTTAGCCACAGTACGCGAACTTTATTTGCGGTTTGAGTTTGAGCTTGGAATGAAATATTATAGCATCTTAAGTGTTTTGGTTAAAAAATTGTATACTGGCTTAGTTTAGAAGCTAATAGTAGAGAGATTGAAATGGTTAGTTTGACTTGGATAGGATCGAAATATTGTAAATTACAGTAGACTATGGCTAGCTTTTTTACACTTCTGAGCTTTGTTCACAAGTTTAGAGCAATGTATGATTTTCACTATAAGAATTATAAAGCCATGAAAGCTTTATTGCTCTAAAATTGTTGACTGGTCCCTTTGGAAAAACGATTGGTATATGCATTATTGATGATGTTGCAGCATTCTAAGTGATTCATCTGTTGTTTGTTTCAATCATAAACATCAAAGCTATATGGTTAAATTACATTTACATTGCATGGATAAAGGGCGAACTTAGGTAGAGAGTACAAGGAGTAAAAAGTAGAATTAAGAGAAAATAAGCGGCTAACTTAGAACTTCTCCGAACTTTGGAACCGTGTAGCTAAATTTGAAAGGGCAAAAATACCCTTATAAACCAAAAGTCTTATGTTTACTACCCAGCGCCCCATATTGTATTTTCCCTTAAACCGCGAGGGTATTCTTGTCAGATTACATACCCCATGAACTGAAAAGAATACCCTCGCGGCCAAAGAGACACATGCCGTGTTGCCCTTAAGTTACAAGGACAATTATGTTATTTTAGAGATAGTGTAGCTCTTGATACAAATTACGTAACATATGAAAGTACACAAGTACCAAATCCTATGATGATCCAAGATTCTTGTGTCCTGCGGCTGTATGTGTTCTGCCCCTATCATTGCTTTTCTTTGGCTTATTATATCTTCTTCTGGACCTGTGTATCCCTCCACGAGGTATAAAAATCCCGGTACCACCTCCGTTTACTGCCCATAACCGCTCCATCCAAACAGGAACCGACACCTCCCCGCCTTCCGACCAACTAAAGTACTTCCCGGGCATCAATGACCATCCACTGCTACCACTAACCAATCTTTGGTTAAACCTTCTAACACCCTTGTTCTTCGATTGTGCCTCGTCATCTTCATCCGTAAGAAGCAATATTTGCCTTGTTCGGCATAGAAGGCGTTGTCTTCGTCATCGTCATAATCCATTGGAAGGTGATCAGGGTGGTGGTGTTATGGTTGAATGGGCATGATGGGTTGGGTTGGGTTTATATAGAAGTAGTAGGGTGAGGTTTGGGTCAACATATAAGCTACAAAGTGTGAGTGGGTGGATATATGGTTGTTTAGTTGACCAAAGAAAGAAGGAATAACAATAATAATAAATAAATAAAAATGTTAGTATAATGGAACATTACAAGTTCACAAGTCATTTTGAAGGACTAGAATAATGCTACAAAGATACTAATCCGTGTTAATAGGGATTCACATTCCACATACATTTACTTGTGTTTTGTAACTTAAATTAAATAGATAATGATATATTTGAAATTGAAAATCATATAGACGTGACTCGTGAGCTTAATGTTTAACGTGAAGCCGACAAACATAAGTTGTTTAATTTATGAAGTATATATAAACATGTTTCATTGTAAGAATGTATAGACAATTAACTTTTTGGAATAAAAAATGAAGTATGTATGTATTCTATAAAAGTGATTTAATTGTTATGTGATAAAAAGGAATAAAGTGTCGGAAAAAGGCTAAAATGACCGTCTGAAAGCGAGGGGGGATGTGCACACTGTGAGAACACGCAGTATATTTTTTGCATCTTAGTTCTTTGGTTCCTTTGTTCCATTTTAATTTAATTTAAAAACCAGGCATGATGTTATTTATTATTTTCAGTTAAAAAAGTATTTTACTTTGAATTTTTATATTCAGATGTTATTATTCTCCCTGTATAAGGCCCCGGTAAATATTATCTCCAAGCTCGAATCAATTCGTAGAAGTTTCTTTTGGGGAGGATCCACTTCAAATAGGAAAATCCTTTGGGTTTCTTGGGATCGGGTGACTGATCCCCGTAACTTGGGCGGGCTTGGGTTGGGCACATTACAAATCAAAAATTTTTCGTTGTTAGCCAAATGGTGGTGGAGATTTCGCATGGAACCCGACAGCCTTTGGGCCCGTGAGATTTCTTCAATCCACCTCACTCCTAGAAACAGTACCCCCCTACCTTGCAGGTCTTCTTTGGCGGGAGCTTGGAAATCCATTGTGGGTTTGAGCTCCCACCTCTCTCAATTTAACGTCTCTCTGGAAAGTGCGTTTTCAGGTTCTTTAGGTAATGGCAACAAACTCCGATTCTGGCTCGATGTATGGACAGGCACCACACCTTTCAATCAATCCTTTCCCGACTTATACAAATTGGAAAGACACAAAGGCTGTGTAATTAGCAGCCGCTGCACAGGAAATGGCATGTTCTCCTCATGGGAATGGAATTGGATTCGACCCCCATCCACATCGGCTGAACTTCATCAACTGCAAGACATGTTGTCCCGAATCCACAACATCCATCTCTCATCCACAGAAGACTCCTGGACATATGCTTTTGATGCCTCCCATCACTTCACGGTGAAATCCATGAGATCCCGACTACAATCAACAGTAGGCCCCCATCGATGGATCTTCCCATGGAACAATTTGGCTCCAATAAAAGTAAACGTTCTTGGATGGCGGATTGAAATGAAACGCATTGCTACAGCCGATCAACTCCTTAACAGAAACATCCAAATCCCATCTCCTACCTGCTCTTTATGTAATCTTCATGAAGAATCAGCTGACCATCTATTTCTGCGATGCCCTTTCACTGATTCTTTATGGAGCCTATTATTAATTTGGTGTCGACTTGCAGCCCAGAAACCTCAAAACCTGCGAGAGCTCTTCGATTTCCACAAAACTTTCACCAGGAACCCACGAAAACAAAAGCTAATACACCTGATCACTCTCGCTTTTTGCTGGGTTGTTTGGAAAACTAGAAACGATCGCCTCTTCTCCAACAAACTTCCATCCCTTCGCTTCGCGATTAGAGAACTAAAAGGCATTAGTTTTCTATGGCTTACCAACAGATCGTCTTCTTCATCCTCTATTACATGGTCCAGTTGGAATAGTTTTATGATTTAATTTCCTGTTTACTTTCCCTTGAACTCTATGTGTACTTCCTAGCACCTTGCTAGCTTTTACATATTAATAAAAATCTTCTTAATGTTAAAAAAAAAATATGTTATTATTTCTTAAGATCTTAATTGTAAGGATAATGATAAATCAACTTAATTGCTGTGCCTAAAGGTATGTCTAATAATAAAACGATAACAACTTAATTGTTTATTTTCATTTTTTGAAAAATAAATAAACACCTATATTTTTTTAAGGGAATCCTATTACCAAATCAAAAAACAGCTAAACAAATTTTCATTAAATCTTTTAAGAAAAAGTCAACACTACCTTTGTCTACCTTATTATTGTGTACGTGAAGACAGACCATTAGTTGGCAAGTGTTAGATTACAGATAGTTATTACTTATCTTAAATATGTACCTAAAACTAGGAAACAAAAACGAGATTACGGGCATGGTTTTAGGGTGGAAATTATATAAAAGAAAGTGGGCTGAAAAGAGCACAATAAACAAATAGCTTAATCGACCATGCGAAGAAAAAGATAACGCGGGCGAAGTTGTGTACACAATATGAGAACAAACATGATGTCGACTGGCCGGAATGTTCTTTTCTTTTTTGAGACGGTTGTAATTTGGTTCTACCTTAAAAACATGGGAAGTGATCTGTACACCATCCGGTTTTAACCGTACACCACCAAACATGCAATATAGTATTGTACTGTACAAGACTTTAAAACATATTTGGTGATGTACGGTCAAAACCAAATGATATACAGATCATCTCCCTAAAAACAATAGATGTGTTTTATTTGAATAGAAAAAGGTCCTTAAACTCTAATGTACAAATACAATTAGGGTATTCATGTGACTTTTTACATTTGTGAGCTACCCAAAATGTTTATGTATAATATCTAAACCTTTTCTAATAAATAATGAAAAATAATTAATTCCATAAATGTTCATGTGGATTTCATTAAGCTAATGAGTTATGATGATAAATAGATTTATCAAGAACTAAGGGTGATGACAATCGCTCCACTCACCACTCACCACTCATTTCTAACCAATCACGTTATGTCACCTCAAATCCACCACTCACCCAAATTTTGTTGACATTGCCACCACTCACTCACCACTTACTACTACAAATAAAAAATAAAATAAATTAAACTAAAACTAGCCGTTTCATGCATTGAAAAGTGTACTACTCGTCAGTTGCAGTGCGTTGTCCCACCACTCATTTTCTTCCACTCATGCATCTTTATGGGTCCGCGGCGGTGTTCGCGTGAGTGGCCGCACACTCACTCCCTTCTCCACGCATCGTTGTCATCGTCCTAAAATCTTCTCAAGCTTAAAATAAACGGTATGTTGTGTTAAACTTTTGTGAAAGATGAAAAACTTATTATAAAAAAAGAATTTACAATTAAAGATTTTACATAATTAATTTGTACTCGCAACAATCTTGACTTTCCCAATTATATTGATTTTAAATTTAGACGGATCTCAAATTTCAATCCGTCCAATTTGCAATTTGCAATTTGCATGGACTACTTTACGTTATGGCGTGATTACATGTACCTACCACATAAAAACACTTAAACACATAATAACTTCATGGTTGACTATTTCTTCTTTTGACTTTGGGACTAGGGTCAAATGATCAATATGCACTTCTTATAGAAAATAGCCAAACATTCATAGACTTAACGTAAGTTTTTCTTTCCCCTCCTTTTTAGAACGGCAAGCAAATTATTAGACGCACAAGAAGTACATGAAATTACGATTACAATAAAAAGTGAAAAACGATATCTAGGGACCAAGCAATAAACATCTCGGACTCTAGATACCCCGTAATTGCTTGCTTACTTAACAAAATGACATGCTATGTACGATGAAATTGAGGTGTCACTTCAGGGATTTAAGGTCATTTTTTTGGGTGTTAATGTGGTATATAATCTAGAGAGTTACTCATACAAAACAGGATAAGATATGCTTGGCTAGATCGAGAATATTTGACGAGTGAGTTTATAATTGAATTTCATAAGGCTTCAGTATAAAATCAAGTAAAAAGTTATATAAAATCAAAGAAAATTCATTTTTTAACCAGGGTTCTAGTGAAATATATATACCAACCAATGGTAAACTGCAAGAAACAGTAAAAGGACCCGGGTGAGGAGTGAGGACAAACAAAATAATTTACTTACTAAATAAATAAAACCTCAAACTTATTCTACATCTGCCATAAAGACCCAGGGGACCTATCACGTACACTAGTAAATTAACAACCAGAATGAGTGGTTTAACATTATAAACAAAGCATCAAATGATGAAGGATCTCATGACTGATCCCACTGTGATGCGGCCGTATAGAATCAAGCAGTAGACCCCAAGTCAGTAACCCCCAATTCAATGCAAGAGGACAATGGAGGAAATGCACCAATTAGTACATTTATATAATTCAATTCTTTTGATCTTATGGAAATCCAAATAACTGCAAGTATCTTTTATTTTTACAGTTGACTTTCGAATAGTCAGCTGTCTAGATCAGGTTCTAACTCGATAGCGGATAATCGGTTGTCTAAACCGGATTCCACTACGACGAGCCAAGAAACCAAATGTTAACACGAGGGAGATATTCTGAATCCGGGCTTTCATTTCATCATCAATACGTCATCATCTTCTAATCTCTCTTTCACACCTCCCAAACTTATTCCCATGTCCTTTTCATCAACATCCCTTGATCTTTAACTTTAATTTTCTAGTTTATATTAAGCTGAAATACCATAGAGAAATGATCCTTAAAAATCAGTTAAACCGCCAAATCAACCAATCTACTTATTATTGTACTGTATTGGTTCAACACATGTTGGCAATTTGGCACTAAACTGGAAATACAAAAACTGCAAGTCATATACAGCCAAATATGATTTGGCAATAGAGTGCAAAATTACCTAACAAACATAATACTTCTAATCTTTTCACTTTAGCCTACTCAACAATATTTATAACAGCTGATTGGTTGGTTCACTTGTTTAAAATGGCCTAACTATAACAGTTACAAATGTTATTGCTCATTTCTTGATTGTGTCTGTTGTTTAATAAACAGAATACAAAAGAATCATTATAAAAAAAAAACAAGATACAACTATGTAAAATTGAAGTTTCTTTGTAGAAGATCAATTTGGGGAAAAAAGAAAAAATCAGGTAAGCTGAAAGTGGGATTCTCTAGCTTGACATCATGTCGTTACCAATCGACTGCAGTGCTTGGTTTGCAAAATAGCGGACATCGACATCCGGGTCCTCAGATAGCTCAACCAAACATGGCTTAATTATGCTCTCCACGACCTGTAGAACAGAAGATAATTTAAGGTCATGCACACAACCTGACAAACTCATCATTTTACACTTTTATGGAATAAGCACATGAGTTAATACATATACTTTTTAATGTTCAACTTGATCATTTGGTTATAGCTGTCAAAGGACTTATTTAGGTAGAAAATAACTTACAGAATGGTCAACAATGGGAATTAGTGATTGCAAGACCTTTGCCACGTTAAATTTGATATTGGGTACTCTGAAAACACACATTTCTTGTTAGATAAGCAACAAAAAGCAAAAAAGAAAAATAATATACTTGAAGAAGTGCATTCACCTGTCTTTGGAGACGTTAACAATCACGGGGAGCAATTTAGAACAAGTAATTTCTGACCCCATAACAGGGGCGAGTAGGGAAATTGCACGAAGAACTGTCATGCGATGCAAGTAATGTGGGTTGTTAACCATATCCAACACCTGCCAAACAAGAGTAGTTTTAAAAAACACCAAATACACCAACTATTATTTTATCTATTGTCTCACAACCTCAAAGGACACCAATTACTTAGCTTTCAATGAATTTTGGTCCTTGGGAAGAAAAATGATAGACACATTATGATGATTAACTGACAACTGCTCAGACATAAACTATGCAGGGAAAATAACACAAATATCTTCAGAACTTCCAAAAATTAGTAAAAACGCTAGCTTTGCCTCCTAACTTGATTGAAAATAACACATTTTAACAAGACCTTTTATAATCTAGCATGGTACAAGTACAACGACCAGGACTTGATAGATTGCGGAGGTTTCACAGGTTTTGGGAGGTTTTCAAGGGTTTCTAGTAGTTTCCAGTGGTTTCGTGTGGTCACCCGCAGTGGCCAGAGGTTGTCGTTGGTGGTGGTGATGAAAGGAAATAGAGGACGAGGTGGAGGGTCTTTGGCAACAGAGACATGAAAAAAAGGAAGAAGTGGATTTGAGGTGGCACAATGTGATGGATATAGATAATGAGTTACTGCATACATTTTGATGCAGACCATGAGAACTAACCTGTGGAACTATATGCTGCATTGCCCAATCCGGACCAAATTCTTCTGCAAGACGCTTTAAATTATTAGCAGCAGCATCTCTGATGGAGTAAACCTGCAACACATATTCATATCTAAGGTCAGGGACCTGTATGTGTGGGTTTATACTTTATATGTATATATAATACAGTACAAAATAATGAGAGTGAAGACTAACCTTGTCCTGTAACCATTTCATGCAGAGGGCACCTAGCTTATCATCAAAAAATCCTACACCTAACTGACTTGCCAATAGAGGTATGTATTCAATTATAGCCAATCGAACCCTCCAATGTCTGTCCTCTGCAAGTTCAACTATTGCTGGCAGTAAAGATTGAGACAAAAGATCGATTCCGATAACCTGCATCAGCAATTAACATCAGAATCACTGAACAGAAAACCATGATCAGGGTGCTCCAACCATCATATCTAGCTTATGACCATTAGCTGTCAACTACACTTGCAAATTAATGATACTTTATAGAAATTTAAAATAGAAGAGTGTGAGTGTACCTGATTCACTTGATCTAGCTTGCTGATAATATTAAGGCGTACATCTGGGAACTCATCTTTGAGAAGTGAAAGAAAAATAGGAAGGAGTTGATCAATTGTTGCATCCTGTGAATTACCACCAAATACAAAGAATAAGACATTTAATAAATCCACACAATTAATGTTGTAAAGATAAATTATATAAAATCCTTTACCTTTCCTAAAACAGGGGCCATGCCCATTATAACAGAAGCCAAGGCGGACCTAACATGTTGTGACGAATCTGATGACAATTCCTACATGTCATTAAAAAGTGTAAGATCGATGAATAAAAACAATAGATTGCCGTATAAACAAAAGCTTCGGGATTTGAGAGTGAGCAAACCCACCTTGACACAAGGTAGAATATGCTGGATTGCAAGTTCTGCATTCAGAATCCGGGAAAACTTGGTGACCTTTCCAGCAGCTGCTATGCGGACTTCAGCTTCATTATCTCTAAGTAGCCTTACATATGCTGGAACCAACTCCGACCTGTTGATTTCAAAAAGGCAACAAAAAATAACCATTGATTAGTGTTACCAAAATGAGATCATCGGAAATAATTGGGACAAGATGATATACACAAGCACCTTCTACTCAGCAATATATAATATATACTTACTAACTTTCATGATGAAAATATCAGATGAAAAGAAAGCTTCAAATACAAACATACTTGGTAGGTTCAGTGCCCACAGCTTCACATAGTTCATACAACTGGTTAGCCACCATATACCGAACACGCCATGACTTGTCCTAGAAGAAGATACCAATTAGATAGTAAGTTAGTGGAAAAAAGGAATGTATCAAAAAAGAACTCGTATAACACAGATATACATAAGATAAGAAACAAGTATGAAGAATATACTGACGAATACAAAAGCGTATAGATAACGCAAAGCTTGCCAGGACAGCCATTGGCAGTAAAAAGTGGGCCACGGAAATAATTTCATACAATATATATATTTAAGTTTGTTATTATGTAAAGGTTTTTACTATGTAACTCTACCCAACCTAAAATATATCGGAGGAATAAGGAAGAACAGTAAAGCAGAAATCCGTAACTTAGAGAACTAAGAGTTCACCTGAGAAAAACTGACTATCACAGGAAGAATATGTGTGACACAGTCCTGGGGCTGTAGCAACTTCCCAAGTGCAGCACATCCCTCAACGGCCAGTAAACGTACAGAATCTTGATCTG
>JANDBE010000048.1:36073927-36085456 GCA_024320915.1 Erigeron philadelphicus
CTATAAGCACCATACCGATTTTCCAATTTTTTTTTAAAATATTGGATTGGTGGGATTGGTATAACATTTTAACTTAACAGTTAGCACCTTTTAATATATTTTTACATACATTATCCACATTTCTCGCCGCCGTCATCACCGTCACACATCACAATCGTCTTTTTAAAAGTAATGATATATTGATATTACAATTTACAACTACATTAATCAACTAAAAAATATTTCCAACCCAAACCACAACCTACTTTAGCAATCTTCTAATATCATTAAGCCCAAACTCAAAGCCCAACGACATATTATCCGCCTTTTCTATTTTTAATCCATCTACCTAAACAATTAAGGAAAGCCCAAAGATAAGGCCGAAATTCACTAGGCTTTGACAGAAACCAACAAAGAATATTCGGTTGGTCTTAATAGTTTAATCCCTCAAAATCCAATACAATCCCACCGTATACACACAAAAAATTATTAATATAAATACAAATATTACATTACAATTCATACATATCCTTGTCTCTCACCGCCATCCATTTGTGCGTGTTTTTAGTGCGTGTATTGCATAACAAGCCACCTCATCTTGATCATCAAGATCACAATTCAGAAAAACCGTAACCCTAATTTTCTCATGGCAGAAATCCAACGTGTTAGCAAGCGATTCAGGTGCCATTCATCATCAACCAATCAACAATCGGAGCTTACCGGAACTAACCTCCGCAAAATTCGCGTCATCTGTTCCGATCCTGAAGCCACCGATTCATCATCTGACGAAGCCGATGATGATGTCACCAGGTCGTCATCAACTCGGCGAATTGTGTGCGAGATTTTGATTGATGGAAAGAAACCGGACGGTGATAGTAATTGCGTTGAACCGGCGGTCGAACCGGTTGTAAAAAATCATCCCAGTGATAATCCGCAGACCGAGCGGAAAAAGTTAACGGGGGTTAGGTTAAGAAAATGGGGCAAATGGGCCTCCGAGATCCGTGACCCGTTTACCAAGAAACGGATATGGTTAGGGACTTATGCTACAGCTGAAGAAGCTTCTAGAGTTTACATGGCTAAAAAGGAGGAATTTCGAGCTAGGTTGTGTGGTGGGTCCGGGTCGGTTCACGGGTCGGAGTCTGCACCCGGATCCGGACCCGAGTTGGTTAGTAGGAAAGAGGTTATTAGGGTGCCAGAACCGGTTTGTGAGTCTGAAGAAGAAGAGGCTTCTAGGGTTTTGCAGGCAATGAAACATGGGTTTGGGTTGGGTATGCGTTATGGGTCGGGTAATGGAAATGGGTCACGTTTTGGGAACGATTCGGAAAGTGGGTCATCTTTGAAATCACCAAAGGTTGAACCTTCAGAAACAATGAGTGGGTCCACCACAACTAACACAACAACTTCTGGTGAAGAAAGTAATAAGCCACCATGGATTGATTTAGGGCTAGATATGTTACGGATTGATAACCATGGGAAACTTTTGGGCCAGTTTAGCAGGCTTGATGATGATCTCAGAATCTGTGGCTGATTAGTAAATTGACGAAAAACCGGTTGCTTTTTTTTTCTTTCTTTGAAAATTATTTGCTTTGACGACTCGAATTATGAACAAATAAGTAGAAGTAACCATTTGCTGGCTGAGCATTTGTACATGTTTTTAATCCTTCTGATGCAACAGTCACTGGTTCATGAACTATTTGTTGAGTCTGTTTTTCCTTTTTAATGACATTGTTTTTTTTTTCTTTTCGTTTTAATTGATGTTCATTTTATGCAGTCAAATGCTATGATGACTATTGTTCTAATTGGTTCGATAATTGTTTGTTTTACCTATTTGTTCTGGTATTGCAAATTTACATTCTTTTAACATTGTATTTGACTTGTTGTATCTAGTGTTCTTTATACATTGAAAAATAATAAATGTTGCGGTTTCAGTTGACCATTGATATGATTGTTGAATCTTTCTGTTATATACACGTTCGGCTTTGGCTTGTTTCTTTGTTATATTTAATATTTCTAACAATGTCATTGTCTGCTGGATACGGAGCTTACTTATGATTATACGTGGGAGCACTACGTCATGGATCTAATGCCTTTGTAAGTCGTCATAATTTATTTTCTCTTGATGGCAAGGAAGACAATTTGCTTGTCACAAGTTGTCGCGTTATATTTAATGTTCACAGTTAATCATGTTCTTGCAATTTGACAGTCTTACGGAATGCTTAAGAAATGCATTCGGATAGGAAAATCTCTTATGATCTAAAATGTGGCAGTTCTAGTAACTAGTAAGATCTCTAATGTCCGTCTTTTATATCCTTGGGTACAAAAGCCTTCTTATATCAAACGAAAAAAGATTTTGTGACTAGATAAACTAGGGACAATATGACCTTGCAGGAAGTTATCACTCCAATAATTATGATGAGCCTCATAGAAACCCCTTCTTTTGGAAACATAAGATGCAGTCGTCAAACATTTGCTCTAGTGTTTTCATTGGAGGTAATCCCAGTTGTAATATCTTGCTGCTATCCATACTATGTGGGTTGTTATCCCCTTTGTGGCTGCTACACCTAATTAAGCATGATTTCATATATATCTGGTAAGCAGCATTCTTCACATATATTTGGTAGGCAGCATTCAAAAATCTAATACTAGATATCTCGAGAACTATAGGAGTTATATGTATGCTTACTTTTTTGCATAGTTATAAGAGGGGTATTTTGCTTTCAGCATTTGAAGGACCTCTGACCAGTGAGCCACTGTGCTTGAACATATGAGTCTGCCTGCAGCCCCTTTTTTTTCCATTGCTAAAATATGAGCAGCCACTACGTCATCTATGTGCACAAATCCTACTGTAGTGTTCGGGTATTCCCCTACTGCCCCTGATAGGAAATCATAGGTTAAACTGAATATCTAATTTACTAAATGATTTTAGCTTTATGTTGCAAAATCTGCAATACCGAATAACCATGGACGAACATTGCTGAGTAGGTGAGTGCAATGTTTATGTTCTTGTTTTTTCTTACATTCAACTCTGATATAGCTGGAATATAAATATAAATGATTTGAAAAGTTTATTACTATTCACATTTCACATTACTTTATATTCTTCAAACATGTTAATACTTACAAGGTAACTAGTTTTGATACATTCATTTTGCTAGTAACAGACTTTGTTTTGACCTGTAAAACTTGTCAAACTTTGTAAAAAACTTCCGATTTAAGGTAATCTTTATCCTTGGCAAGAGTTATGATGCGCCCATTATCTTGTAAACTAAGGTAATAGCATTTATCTGTCATATCAGCATTTTTATTTGCTGACTGCACACTGTAGTATTACATTAAATGAACTTTTGGAATTTCGCGGGTTATTGCTATTTTCACAGCAATGATGATTAGTTTGGAAGGTAAGGCTGAGTATGGAAGTAAAGGCTGAGTATGCTCCCCATGTATGTGTACTAATCCGACATTTTTCATTTAAATACCTGTTATATAAGCAAGTATCATTTGAAGTGTACTTGTTGGCTGTGGTGCAAGCAATGGTCCGACCACATAAGCAGGGTTTACAACAACTAAATCAATTCCACATTCCTTCGCTACTCTCCATGCATCTTTCTCTGCTACTGTCTTTGCATATGCATACCAAAGCTGGATGAATTCAAGAACATGGAAGAGTTAGATAATGAAAATGAAGACTTGAACCTTTTGTTATAATTAACATTGGAAGTTCCATTACGTTGTGTTCTTTGCAGTATTCTGTATCACTCCAATGGGATTCATTAAGAGGAGAATCTCGTTGGACGTCATAACGGTATCTAATTGAAGAGCAGGATGAGGTTAGCACTACCCTTTTTACACTCTTTGCTTTCTTGCACGAGCTCAAAACATTCATGGTACCCTTTATGCATGGATCAATTAATGTTTCCTACAAGTGATACGATTGTTATTTTTGCAATATTCTGGTGAATCTTGCTTCAGAAAAAAATGGCGGCATTTGACTTCGGCAGATTTATTTTTTGACTTGTAACTTGCAAGTGTATACGTGTAAGGAAATGTTTTTTAATAAGTATATGAAGTGGGCTTTAACTTCTCAAAACATTACAGGTGGGATTTGCAGTTGTTAAAATTTACTAGAGGGATTTAGCCATATAGGTCACTTTTCAACATTAGAAGTACTAGTAACTTGTAATCCAAAGGGTAACTGGTATATTGGACTGGATGAGCGAAGTACAAAATGTTTGAAAAATAACATGCTGGATTTAATCAGTATTATGGTTATTTTGAAGGTAAATTTGCCTGGATATTGTTATCATATGGAACAAGCACTGGGGATGCGGTGTGGAAAACCCCATCGACACCATCTACTGCCTGGTCAAAACTTCCTTCTACCATGAGATCTGCCTTCATCAGCTTTAGTCTATTGCGTGCTCCTTTCAGCTCCAAGAGGTACCTTACTTTTTCTGCATTTTCTGGCAAAATTAAGAATATTAAGAATGTATACATTTCTTTGCCATTGCCATAATGCACGTGTTCTTGCACAATTAAGCATCTTACCATCATGAAGGCAAAATAGATACAAATGTCAAACCACTTATACTAAAGGTTAAGTTATAATTTAACGAAAGCACTTTTGTCAAACATATTCTAGAACTCATTATAACTATATATGGTATCTGATGAAATTGCATCATAAAATCGTTAATGGGTCTTTAATGATTAATATTTTGGCTTTCAAGTTGTTCGTTTAATCGTTCTCATCACAAATTGAGCATGTATGTTAGTTAGAGGATAACACAACACTAGTTCCAAGTTAGAGGATAACACAAAGACTAGTTCCATTGCCTACAAATGTTAATAGTTTTGCAGTTTCATCGTAGTTAAACTTCATGTACATTATTAATATAGTCTGTAACTGGAAATGGATTTTGAATAATCTTAAGCTTATATTTTTCTTCTATCCATTTCCAATGATAATCTTACATATCTTTATGGATATATCTTGGTTGGGTACTTAGGTTGAACTGCATTTGTTATAATGTTAGGTTTATCCCCCTCCCCGCAACCCCCCATTGTTTTGGTATCTAGTTTTTATATTTAAAAGCACTCTTGTTCCATAAATGCAAGCCCAATTCACCAAAAGTTCCAGTAACTTCAAAGATGAAAGTAATTTGTTTTGTCAGGCGAAGATTGCGTTTTCTCCCCATTCCTAAGGCTAGCATTGTATCATTTATATGTAATTTTCGATCACAGCATATACAGTATCTGCAGATCATAAGATGTGGGCAATAAATCTTGTGTTAAATTTTGCAATTTGTGGGACTGGAGAGCAAGTAGTAGATGTAACTAATGCTCAACAAATCGTCCAATTACGAGTGGAACTTAGTTGAACATCATGTCAAACTTGCTTAGCAGATTTCGATCTCTATTTGATCGTCAGTTGTGGAGAACAATCATATCTTCTGCTAAAATTGATAATTATAATTAAATGATAGTGACGGGAAAAGAAATAAGTCAAGCACAATATTCATGTGATCTAATCTATAGATACTAGAATTTTTATTGATCTTGAATTTTCCAGCACATTGATAGCAATTAGGTAGTCTTTTTGTAAGAGGAAAACTAGGTCGCAAAATGGTAAGATGAGAATTTGTCATCCCTGATCTAACTCTCTTTAACTCCCCCAAACAAGGATTTTGACTGGAGATAAATACCAATACCAACCCGAATCTATTACAATAACCATACTCAATCCCGTCAGGGGAGGGGTATGAAGAGACTAACCCCAACCTATAAATATAGTAATAATGCTTATCCCTAATATTAATTACTATTCGAGACCCAACAATATATTTCACAAGTTTGAGTAAATTCCCTTAGATTAGTAAATTTTGAGATCGTAATAATTTGCATGGTCCACGTGTTTGATAGATTGTAAAGAACAGAGATGAACTGTTGAAAAGGTGACTAGATTCTCTGCTTTAAGGTAGACGTGCCAACATATATATATTTTGAAAATCTGAGTATCAATCTTGAATTTATGTGACTATTATCACAAATTTTAAAAACACAGTGCTTATCAATGCTAGTGAATGTTTGATTATTTCCCTCTTCCTTAGTAAGTTTGTGTTCTTGATCATATGATGTACCTGGATCTCGGACGGTGGTTCGAACTGTGTGACCTTGTTCAAGCAACGATTTAATGAGGTATGCTGCTATGAATCCAGTACCGCCTGTCACACAATATTCTGGCATTTTTCTAGTCTGTTGTGTGGGCATATGCAGTTTGCCCTTTATATTAAGTGATTCAGAGAAAGTTGTTTCGAAAAAATTATTTTCTAGCTGTAGGTGGAAACACACGCTTTCATGCTGTAATGAGCTGTACATTATGCAATAATACTTGTATGTTAAGAGGAAAGAGTGGGTTATGGCTATATTTGGTGTTTGGTAGTGGGCAGGTGAGTGTTTGGTGTTTAGTAAGTTAGACACAAAAAAATGCAGTTGGTGTGGGGGTCATGTGGGATGCATTCCTCTATTAAGATTATCTTTTGCTATCCGAAAATCTGATGATGCGTTGGATGATCTAAATGGATGGAACTGCACACACAGCCTCTTGATATGTGTTTATTTACAGGACCAACATACCCAGGACCAATATGCTGACTCCGCATCTTAATTCCGTGAATCTTTTAGATTCTTTCCCCCTAATGAAATGACCGGAGTGTATTATGTGGAGAAAACACAATCCGGGTTTGGCAAGTTGAAGAGAAAAGGCTTAAAAGCAAACAAAATTACTGAAAAACACCCAAGTCAGGAAATAACAAAACATGTGATGTTGTGCAAGCATTAGTTACAACACCTTTAGTTCGTAAACATTTCCTTTCTAGTTTGTCACGTATTCTTCTCTGCAATTGACCCAATCTATCTTGTGTTATGAAGAAGAACGCGGGATCTAATCCTTTCTTCACATCAAGTGATAGTTATTGCATTCTATAGATAAAGATAAGACAAGAACATTAGCTTTAAAGGAACTGAGAAAAAGGAAGGTTTGTGACTTCAACTTTGGCCGTCAATCCCTAAGAATTAAATTTGTGTACCACATAGGTTGTTGATGTTTCCGCGATGGCAGTAAATGAGGGATTCATGCCTAATGAATGCTGTTAAAAATTCTTCATTTAATAAATTATCCGTATGACTCTGAGGGAAGTTGGTTATCTTTTCAAAGAATCAAGAAAGTATAGAATGTGACCAGTTATTATAAAAATCTCAATTGCTCTATAAATCAAGTTTATAAGTCATTTTTGTGATGGTATTGGTTGATACCTTTGTTGATATGCATTATAGAGCTTGTTGCCGGAACGTTTTGAGTAATACTTAAGGTATTGTGCTATTCTTAGGCCACGTTATGGACACCCGATGACTCAAAGCTAAGCAAAACCATTATGCTACGGGTTTATGTCAAGACTGGAAGATAGAAACTCACAGAAAAAGATATATATAACGAGAGTTGCTGAAGTAATCAATTTGAAATAAATAAAGCTTAGAAGTTGATCGTGGGAGTCCAAGAGTCCCAAATCAATTGAACCTAAAATTAAGTGTAGGAAAGGATACAGATCCTGAGGCAACTTTCTGTCCCATTGGTAGGAGCATCCTTTAAAGAGTCGAATTTATGTCATTTGGTTTTATAGAAGCTTCTGCATCTTTTGGCTATATAACTATAGTGCGAGTGATTCATAATTATCTTCATGGAATGAAGAGCGATGGCTTTCTTGGAAGGCTTGTGTGATCCAAGGTAGCATACATCGCCTACTTTAAGAAGGTTATCAGGGTATTTTAGAAGTTTCTATAGGGTGGAATGCAGATTTAATAAAAAGGGGTCTCCAAATTCTTCCCTTTTAGGATGGTATAGTTGACTTTAAAAAGTCTAAACAGGTAGCTAGATCCCTTTGTGTTTGGTTTGGGAGTAGATTCCAATTCAGATGTAGTTTGGTTCTTAATCTTTAGCAATTAATAGTATAGTACGCTAAATAGCGGCTTCATTAGTTTGTGAATTTGGTTAGTTTGTTGACGTCTTCGCTCAGCTTTTACTCGCAAAACCTGTTTCTACCTCAATGTGCAAATCCAACGCTTGTTTACTTTGGTAGTTTTATGCTTATTTTGCAAATTATTATACAACGCTAAAGTAAGCCAATTAAGCAATCTTAGGAGTGAAACAAACAGTTGATCTTTAAACTTAGAAATAAGCCTAGGTAGTTTTGCCTGATAACCTTGGTCTTTGCTTGATACGAATAAAACATTACAATAACCTACTTTTTGGCAACTGTGGTGTCTGTTCTTTGACCAACTAAATCCATGGGGTCCGACCTATCACATGGTTTGATGAACCACTCAAAGCTGTTAACCAGCTTGACCAACCATTCGTGATCTGGTATCAAAAATTTTTGCAACTTCTTTGAGTTTCCCCCCCTTAAAACAGTCACCCTTGTCCGATCAAATGAAAATATGTAACGTTATACATAAAAGGAACTACGATATATTAAGGATAAGTTAATTATTTGATACAAAGATCAACCACATCAAACCATATATATAAAATCCATTAGATAGTTTATGGGGAAAGATCCCGTGTCAATTATATGCCAAAGACAGTATGGATTTTATTACAGACAGTATGAAATTTATTACCTATTTAATTATTTGTGAACCTCACAGAAATCCTTTCTCTTGGAAACTTTTGATGCAGTCATCAAACATTTGCTCAAGTGTTTTCAATGGAGGTAGTCCTAGTTGTAATATCTTGCTGCTATCCATGCTATGTGGGTTGTCGTTCCCCTTTTGGCTGCCGAACCTAATGAGTGGCATTTACATATTTGGTAAGTAAGTATTGTTATTTTAAAATCTAGATACTTGATATAGAACAGAATTATATACATCTGCTTACTTTTTTGCATAAGGGTAAGATGGATATCTTGATTTAAGCATCTGATGGATTTCAGCCCAATGTGCTACTGTGTTTGAACATATGAGTCTGCCTGCAGCTTCATTTTTCTCCATTGCTAATATATGAGCTGCCACGACATCATCAATGTGCACAAATCCTATCACCGTGTTTGGGCATTCCTCTATCGCACCTGATGGGAGTACGTTTGCGGAATTCAATATGTCAATATAGTAGAACTCGGTTTTTATACAAACTTTTGCAAGAATATTACATTTTGGAAGACTGAGAAATTATGGACTAAATTGTGAGGTAAAATATTTTTTGTTGGTTCTCTTTGCATTTAAGCCTGATTTATTTTCTAAACCAAGGCTTTTGTTTGCAATCAGAAGTGATTTTGAGATTTTGAATAAACCAAGGAGATTTAAAAGTTTGTAAAGCCAATTACTCATTTACATTTCCATCACTTGGTCAACCCGATAAGAGTGTTCTTATCAAATTTTTTTAGCAATGATGAGTTTTCAACCCAAATCCATTCTGATGGCTCAAAATAAAGATGATAATTTTAACTCACCGCCTCAAATAGGTGTGTCAGTTTGGGTATGTTTTATTTCTGCTGGGGAAAAAGCTTACAACAGGAAATGGGTTGAAAGTCGCTAATGCGTATATCCACTAATGCAAAAAACTTCTTAAATCATTTCATTAGAAAAATCAGATTCTTATTGAGGTAATATACTCCTATGCTTCCTGTAATAAAAGGGGGCAAAAAGTTTTTAAGCTGAAGTCAATCAGCCGCCAGCCAAGGTTGCCATTTTTGACTGATTACCCAACCTTCTTGTGCCATTTATTCTGTCATAACTACTTTGAAATGCCAATAACTCCATTTACGTTTACTAACACATGGTAATTTTTCAGTACCTTTGACATAATCAAGTATAATTTTGATTGTACTTGTTGGTTGTGGTGCAAGCAATGGGCCAACCACGTAAGATGGGTTCACAGTAACTAGATTGATCCCACTTTCCTCCGCAATCCTCCAAGCATCTTTCTCTGCTATTGTCTTTGAATATGCGTACCAAAGCTGAATGTATCCAAAAACTTCAAATAGCTCAAATTATGACCATGAATACTAAAGTTATGGTGATTCTAAAGTGCAAGAGTTCCCTTACATTGTATTGTTTGCAGTATTCAGTATCGCTCCAATGTGATTCATTAAGAGGAGAAACTTGTTGGACATCATAACGGTATCTAATAGCAGAGCAGGACGAGGTGAGCACTACCCGTTTCACACTCTTTGCTTTCTTGCATGAGCTTAGAACATTCTTGGCGCCCTTTATGCTTGGGTCAATCAGTTCTTCCTGTAAATGAATGTTCTACAAGTTAAGAATCCTGGTTGTTCTAAAGCTTAATAAGTGGTATGGTAGCTTTGATTTTAAAAGTCAAAGTGTACCTATTATATTGGAATGGATGGAGTAAACCAGTAATCTAATATGATAGTAAAATTTGATGAAATTTTAAAGGTAGATATGCCTGGATCAGATTTTTGTCATCTGGGATGTTTACTGGAGATGCGGTATGGAAGACTCCATCTACACCGTTAATAGCGTCGTCAAAACTTCCTTCTATCATGAGGTCAGCTTGCATAAGTTTTAATCTCTCTTGCGCGCCTTGCAACTGCAACAGGTATCCTACTTTTTCTACATTTTCTGACAAAAAAATGAAAACCAAAAGGTATAGAACAAGTCATCACATTGCCGTAATATTTGTATTATGCTCATCTTGTTATTTTAATGGAAAGATATATGAAAAATGTTGCTCGAGTTTCGGTTTCTCTTCACTAGCATATTTGATCAAAAGAGTATCAATCTTATTTATATGCCCTTACTTTACATACATGCACTTATTCTTATAAGGTAAATTGTTCATTAGACATTGTTGGCTAGGACTTCTAGTTTACTTATCCTTATTTAATGTCGGCCTGTCGGGCATCCAGATGAATCTTTAAAGACTTATTTGGGGTTTGAACTCCAGACCTCCTTTTGCAGTAGGCTAAGCTAACCCATTGGATTATCTTTCGGGAATTAAAGTTAGTCATAAATATAAATGGTGTACCTGGATCCCTGACGGTAGCCCGAACCGTATGACCTTGTTCTAGCAATGATTTGATGAGGTATGCTGCTATGAATCCGGTACCGCCTGTCACACAATATTCTGGCATTTTTTTAATCCCACACCTGCTATCTTCTAAATGAGTAATACTTGAAAGTTTTTGGTCCCTTACGATGGCTATAATATGATGTACATTATGCTTTCGGTTGAAACAACCGTCATTTTAACTTTCCCAAAAACTATTCCAAGTTGCACCGTCTTCAACTAAAACAAACATTTACAATTTGGAAGAGGATCTCCTCAAGTTATTTTCCTAACCTGAGTCACGTTGGGGATATCTTAACCTTTGATTGAAAATCAAAAGCTAAAATTTAATCATTATCTTTGAATCTTGACCGGCCAAGATTAGCCTAACATGACTAGTCATGTTAGTCTAACTTGAGGGAATCTCCTTCCTTACAATTTTCACATGCTTTTTACCTGATTTAAAAAACCCGATAAAGTAATTAACAATT
>JANDBE010000048.1:36143192-36154880 GCA_024320915.1 Erigeron philadelphicus
TGAATGAAATTTGACGGAATGTTTTTGATTTTTTTAAGATTCAAGTGAGGAACGAAATGAGATTCTTTCCCCAATTCTCAAGGAATGGTGATTCCTTTAAATGAGAGAATGTTAACATTCTAACGGAATGTGATTCCTCCATCTTTAACCAACCAAACACACTAAGGAATGAAATTCAATTCCAATTCCATCCGATTCAGTCAAATTATGTGAACCAACCGTGACCTAAGTTTCTAACTAAGTAGAGAGGATGTTTCCATTTTCTACATATATGATAGTAAATGTCCTCCAATCTTTGTAAAAGATGAAAATCGAACTCTGTCGGCAGATTTTAAGATATTTACCTCTAATCCAACCAATAATGCTATTAGATTCTTTTGATTAAATCTAAACCATCGAGTTTATGATTACCCAGCCCATTTTGATATATGCATTTATTTTGCCGCAAACAAGTCACGATGTTATATGTATTTTAGAAGGAATTTGGTTTCCCCGCCTGTTTCTCCCCCCATTTCTTATATCTATATTTTCCAGGAATCAAAATCAAGGGTTTCACTATGCAATCAAAGGAAATCACCATTTGAATTCATGGTAACTTTTTTTTTATTCTTATTTTTTTTTATCTATTAACAGTTTAGTGTCTATATCTATCTGTCTCTATGATCCATCTGATTCATTAATTTACGTTTCCAGTTTGCCCAGTTTAATAATATTTATATATTCACTTCCCCCTATATGTATGGGATTAATGTAGTCAATTGGCTACATGGTAATGTAGCTAATATATCCCCTATGTATATATATATATATAGTATATATATATTATATACTCCAGTAATTTGACGGAATTAGTTATAGTTGTTTTTTATATATACCCGTGCTTAGAAATTTTAAAAGTTGTGCTAATTTCAATCATCTCAAATATCCGGACTTATGCTTGCAACTTTGCGAGCTTATTTTATTGCAATTTTGGTCTTCCACTATATGCTTAAACAAAGGGTTACTTTTTGTGGTCAAAATTTGGTCATCGGTCACTACATCTAGGTAAAACCTTATACGGAGTGAACTGAATTGATCATTTTGTATAATGAGAAGAAGAACAACAAGTGATTCTGATTTTCCAATCAAAAAATGGCAATACTGATATATTGGTAATTTGGTAGGTGACAAAATGGGTGGGTGGGTAATGTGTCAAAACGGCTTCGGGTTAAAATGGTAATCATAGTTATTATGACAACTTTATAATCTTTATCATCCTGCGGTTTAACTATAGCTATAAAGTTTTGAAATCATAAATAATTCTTGCAAGGTATACAGATTACGTAGTCATATGTGAAGTGTCCTTAAGTTTAATATCTCCTTGGACTCCTATCCTATGTAAGGTAGAGGATGTTTTTTTACAGCGACTTTTTAGACCTATCATCTCTTTGGATTGTAGCTAACTAGCACTTAGTTTAAGAGTAATACAAAAGAAAGGAAAGTAAAATGAATATACAATATATGTCAATGGTGATAGTAGCCCAAACTATGTTTGGGAGACTTAGATCAATGATAACATAGGCGAAGTTGGGCAAGATTAACGCTAGTAGTCGTTATGGAAGGACTTTGAAGGCTTACTTTGTAGCATTTTATTAAAACCGATATAATTATCGGTGATGGTGGTAATTGGCCTAACTAAAACTAAATTTAGAAGTTGATTTTGAACGTAGAAGAACTTGGGATTATGATGATAATTGATAGTCATCATGACTTTGGAACAATTATGCTAAAGGTAACAACTTTGTTGTGGACTTCAGAAGATAAGATTGTTGAATGTCAATTAATAGAAGTTATAGTAGGCTCTTGTAATTTTGTTTGTTATTTTTGAGTTTTTATTTTTTTAAGCTATTTATAATTGTGAAAGGAATATGGTTTTAACAGGTTGAACATGGAGCGGCTGCGTATCCAACAAATGTTAGTCGTCATCATGGCTTATTTTTACATTCGTTATATGCGACCAGGAATTCTCAAAAGAAAAAGGAGACATACGTCCGCAATATCTGGTCATGAATTCACTTGGGAACTTCTAAATGGAAACGATAAACAATGTTTTGAGTTGCTACGCATGTCACGTGATGCCTATGTTCGACTAAGTGCACAGTTTAGAGCAAGAAGGTGGTTAAAGGATAGTAAGCATATATCAGTTGAAGAGAAACTAGCTATTTATTTGTATATGATAGGTGGGAATCAACGTTATTCTGCAGTAAAGGATAGGTTCCAACACTCGACGGAGACAATTAATAAAGTTTTCTATGAGGTGTCGGATGCAATGCTTGAGTTTGCTAAAGAGGTTATAGTACCTACATCATTTAATCTTAGTCTAGACATTCCTGGAACAAATAAGAGGTTGCAGAAAGTTTTCAAGGTAGAAATAGAGATAGTTACAAACTTGAACCATAATGTTTGATTTGCTGTAGTAGGACTAATAAGTTTAATGTAGGGAGCGGTTGGTGCACTGGATGGAATTTTGATACATGCTGTTATTTCTGCTGATAAACGGCACTTGTTTAAACGAAGTGAAAATGGTAAATGTTGTCAAAATGTTTTGGCAATTTGCGACTTCAACATGGTTTTTACCTTTATTGTAGCTGGATGGGAAGGGATATCAGATGATTCACAAGTGTTGAGCACGGCTATATCAGAGTCAGACTTTGAATTACTATTTCCTCCTCCAGGCATGTTTTCAATTATATGTATATATATATATATAATATAATTATTTGACGTGTATTTAGGTGGATATGTGTTATTCATTTTTTTACGTCTTTACAGATAAATACTACCTTTGTGATACTGCATTTCGACATACCCGAGGATTTATGACACCATATCGCAATGTAAGGTATTCGCTTAGAGGGTTCCTTGATAGACGTGCAATGAATAAGAAAGAAGAGTTCAATCATGCTCATGCAAAACTTAGAAATGTTATAGAGCGTGCCTTTGGTGTACTAAAAGCACGTTTTCCGGTATTGATGAAAATGATATCTGTCCCCTTTATTAAACAGAGAGATATTGTTATCTCATGTTTTGCAATTCATAATTTTATACGGAAAGAAAACATAAGTGATAAGTGGTTTGCTGAATATGATCAAGACGAGATGATATTTGATGATAAAAATGAATATGAAGACGATGATAAAGATGAAGAAGACAATGGCGAGGGTGAAGAAGATGATGAAGAATATGACGATCCTGAGGACCAACAATTCATTGCTAAATCGAGAGAAGATCGACAATTCATGGTTAATCTGCGAGAAGAAATTGTAGGGCAATTGATGCAAGACAGAGAGTGAATGTTTTGATTTTTGGAGTTAGATGAGTAGACTCATGTATATGTGCTAAATTCATGGTCAGAAAATTTCTGCTTGTTATATGCATCTTTCTGGTTGAAATGTTGAATTGCACTGCAACATTCTGAACTCTGAAGTACACGAAGAGGATCTTTTGAGCTTGTATAGTTGTATATGCTACATACCTTTTAGTTTATATCAAGTTTCATAGTGTTTCTTGACTATATGATGTATATGTTGACCATCCTGAAATAGTAAAAACACCTGGTACTGCAAAAGATTAACAATTCATGGCACATATGAAAGAAGAAATTGCAGGTTAACTGATGCATAATAGATGCTGAGTTCCTGAACTTTGGAGTGTGTGGACAATTGATGGCAAATCCAAGAGGAATGTGGGAACTCAGATAGCTACTGTTTGCTGCAAGTGATTGGATATCATTTATTTTCTAAAGCTCGCACAAGTATGTCATTCTCTTAAATAGTATATTCGAGTATTTTTGTGAAAGTCTTAGGTTTCATCCTAGGCATTCGAGTTAGTTTAGGAGTAGGATAGTTTGTAATTAAAATAAAAATAATAATAAAACCCTCCAAAGAAGTAAACTGGAAACTTCGAAATGAAATTTTGGTACCCACTTTAACCCATTACTATAACTTATACATGTAATAACTATCTTGAAATGAAGCTCATGTACCCATTTTAACAATAATGGATTTAAATATGAATCAATGATGTGATCAATGATACAAATCTGGTGGCACAAGAATTTAGTCCTCGACGCCTACAAGCAACTTCCTTGCTTCATCAGCAACCTTCATAACATGCTCGTCCTTGCATCCTACAAGTACCAACATTCAAACTTTACACATCACTTAAATTTTAGTTAAGCATCGGTGATTCGATTTACGATTCATTCTCAACTGTCAAAGAGGTAAACTTAAAGCAGTTACTTAAAAAGGAAGAGGCTGAAGTTTCCAACAGCATAATCACATGTTTGCTTTCCTAAATTGTACTAAAATTGAACATTATTTTTCTAATGTATCTTTAACTTCATACTCCATATTCATATACGGAGGCTCTATGAACAAACAAAAACAACAACGACAAGTGTTTGAGTAGTTAATAAGCACCCACTTTGATTTTTCTTTTCAAATCCATATGTTTGCACAAAATCTGATTTGACCCTACCCAACCCACCCATTTCACCACCTGACTCGTAAGGAACTCAAAAGCTTTACCCATCTCTAATAGTGTCTTTTCAAGGTTGAAAAGGTAGTCTTTGTTGGGGCCGGAGGGTCCTTCTGCGTGAACAATTTGCCTGTGAATGAAAAATTGACGCCTAAGTCTGACGAAGCCAAGAGTGTAAAAGAGTCTGATGCATTCCATATTAAAGTTACATTATGCAAATATATAACCGTGCCTATATACAAATTGACAGCAGACCATGAGACCAAGCTTGTGGACCGAAAAATGAGACAATGGGACACTTTACATGGAATAGCATTTAAGAATTGAGATTAAAGGGGTATCAGTAAACTGATAAGATTATCAACATTGCTCTATGTGGTGGTTTGATTCACATAACCTAGGAACACATTCTATATCTATAGAGCTCTAGTGCTCTACTAAAAAACCAACCCGAAACCATAAACAGATTCCTTGGGACAGAATCCTCAGCATATAATTGAACAGAATTCTAGGAGGATATGAAACATGTGTTTTCTTATAAATCCTATTTTAAGGAAAATATCAAAATGACGCCCTAATTGTCCAAACTCCGACATAAACAGATAACAGATTTCTAGAAAAAAGGAAATAGGGAAATACTAAATTATCAGAATATCAGGCCCAAGATGACTCATCTAGCACTGATAAATAGTTATTGGCTTGTCCTCTAGAGGTTTGAGTGCTCATTAAAGGTATACATTTTCACTACCTTATGTTGGAATGGATCTGTTTGGGTTATATTTTATCTCCAACGGGTCAGATGAGTATAATCAGATCACTGATCTTCTTCAAAGATATGTAATCTGTAATAAGATAAATTATGTACTATAGTTAACAGGCTAAACTATTTATAAAATATGGACAAGTTTTTCAAGTCAAACCAGCCGTTTTTCCACCTATAACTTGAGTGTTTATGGTAGTCTACTAATCCCAAATGTATAGCTAGAGGGGCGAGTGATCAAAAATATATCTATAAAAGTATACATGCAGGGCAGATCAGGAGGTTACGTACTTGGCAATCTCTTCTACTGAAGCCGGCCCCAAGTAGTTGCTATTACTCTTGTCTGGTGATGCTATATATCTGGACATTTAAAACACCACCTATATTATGATCTGGCGGACCTATTGCAATTGAAAAATAGCTCTCGGGCACTTACAGCATTACCCCAGTTATAGCTGGTGACGAAGCCGTAACGTCCTGCAATGGAACGCAATAGCATGCATCCACAAATGCTTGTTTACATCAGGAGAAACATCTTCACGTATCATCATTGATTATTAAAAACAAGAATACACTTACTGTGAAGAAATCAACATATGCCTTCTTGTCATATTGCTTCTCCCTTACTTCTAGATACTGAAAGTTAACAACTCAGCTTTACTATAGTACGTATCCAATATAAACACGACTATAGTTTTCAGAACAAGATAGCAATACCGTTAATGCCACTTCTTGATCTTCCTTCTTCGACACCTTGTAGGCAGCACCCCACTAGAATAAGTTGGATATTCATCCACCACTGGTTAGAATGCAACTATATATTTTGAAGAGAAATGCACAGTCGATGTAAATATGGAATACAAAAGCACTCACTTTGTACAAGTAACTTAGTATATGGGAATTCTAGAACCAACGGGAGATAACTATTGCAATTGCAAAAGCACAAACAATAGACAATTAGCCTATATTGCTCTTACTAATATAACCGAACAACAACATGTCAACAACAATACCCGATCCCACACATATGCAGGGTATGGAGAGGTAAGAATGTAAGATATAGTTGGTCATACCCCTA
The DNA here is from genome assembly GCA_024320915.1 of Erigeron philadelphicus. Lineage (NCBI taxonomy): Eukaryota > Viridiplantae > Streptophyta > Magnoliopsida > Asterales > Asteraceae > Erigeron > Erigeron philadelphicus. Next base: position 36,149,549 of record JANDBE010000048.1, read on the forward strand.
ATGAAAGATCTCTAGCTTTAAAAGAAATTTAGAAAGCGTTATGCAGATACTATGCATTAAAAGAGTGAGGATTTTAAGAAATATAATAATATGAATTGATTTATATTAGTTTCTTACTCGTATAACTGAACTGAAATATTGTAAAACCATTTCCATCAAATTTATTAGGCTATACAATTTTGACATCTTTAGATAATTCATGCAAATTTTTCTCAAAGTACTGCATTTGCACAATACTGGATCCAGGTTTCCAATCAGTGTTTGCACCATCACAACAAAAGTTTTATCAGGGGATATAATATACTACTATAATAACTTTTTCACGTTGTAAAATACTAGTACAATATTTTCCTTCTTCTTTACTGAATGCAGCACATACCCAACGAATCTTATAGGTACACCGTACACCCCAATAGTCCATCATGGAGATTGGAGACCTCAACCTTGAATTGTAGATTACTATTCAAGGTATATTAAAGCAAATTTAAACATATTACATTCACTCTAAATTAGTGCGCTAACTTCTAAAAGACCATTGGTTGATTGAAGTAAAATTATCTTCATATCTTGAACTAGAAAATAAAGATAAATTAAAGTATAAGTCATCGAAAATAAATTATTTTAGGAGGGCAGTAAATATTTAGGTTTTAAATTAGATATGAATATTGGGTTGAAGTAATACGGACCAAATATAGAATCAAAGACAAAATATTGGTCTTATTTATCTCCCAATAAGTTTTATCATAGACAAAGTTCTAAATACTTTTTCTCGGGCTGTACAAGGGATGTTGGAAGCACATTACCTCATGGCAGGTTAGTATTTCGCAGTCAAATGAATCTTCCACTTAATTGATGGCCTGGTTAACAGATCATTGGTACAAGCATTTCTTTGATTGTACATAATGGCGAATGGATGGCTACATAACATATCAATATATTTGATAATGCAATTATGCAGTTAATATGCTACACAAAGTTTCAGCAATACATGGTGTCCATCAAATGTAGGGACTAATCTAACGATTTAGTGTCCAGCTATTACAGGCAAACGCTTTCTCAGTAAACCTTTTCCCTGGTTTCTCGCAATACACATTAGGTTGGTTGTATATGTGTTTCCAATTGTAATTCCTCACCAAGGCATGTGACCCTTAAACCCTATAGCTAATAAGCTAAAAATAAAAAAACCTAGGATGACGTCCGGTTGTATTATATCTTCTACATCTACTAATTTATGCTTTTAATATGTAATGTGTAAAACCCCCAAAGCTCGAAACAATGGAATGATACAATGCCTTTGAAGCACAACTTAGAATCATGTTGGACAACATTGGAAAAGCCAACAGTTTCAGAGGACTCATGTCTCTATTCTAATTCCTATGTGGAATGGTTTATTACAAACTCTCCAACTTAAACTACGAACATCCATGTCACGCCTACACACCTAAGATCCATACCACATTACATGTATGAGTCTCACACCCACTACACCATGAGGAGCTACAACTACGATACCATTTGTAACACCCAAAGCCCGAAGCAATGCCTTGAAAATACAACTTAAAACCATTGTCGAAATGATTGGAAAAGCCGACAACTTTAGAGTTATATAGTGCTCAAAATGTCTAGTCTTATTCACGAGACGGGCTATTATATAATGCTTCCATCACTTCTTGTTCTTTTCTAATAACTCCAACATTACATATCACATAATTAATTCACACATTACATTCCAATCTGTTTTACTGTATCATGATATATATATAAAGGGAAAAGGAATATATAAGGTTCTCCGGCACCTAAGCTTAGGTGTGTATCCCCTTAAATACCAATATTTTATTACTTCTTGTTTAATGAATAAATGTTTGGGCCTGAGCATATTTATGGTTTAAAAATTTAGTATGGGAGTGTTCCATCCCTAAGCTTAGATACCCGACAGCCTCAAATTACCATCATATAAATGTTATGTTCTACTTTATCAAGGTACATATAAAAAAGTTCAAGGGTATAAAAACAAAAAAAAAAAAGAAAAAAAAAAGGAAAAAGAAAGAAACTAACACAAATATGGCCAGGAGCAGGTTCTAAAGTGACAGTTCTTCCAGGGTATTCAGGAGTGCCTCTGTGATCAGTACTTCCTTGATAGAAAACACGACGATAGTCTTTGATAAAACCCACAACCCGCTCGTCATATTCAAACCCGGCTTTCCAGATTAAAGATCCGTACCCGAATACCCACATCACCATTTTTTTATCTTAACGCACTACTCTTCTTCTTGTATTCTGCTTTAACAACTATATATTTAGGAGATTATAATAGGGAAAATTTGGAAGAGAAATAAAAGTGACACTTGTAATTTTTTTTCTGGGAAAAGCCAAGGTATAAGTTTAGATTTACTAATTTTTTAATATTTTTTAAACCAAAATACATTTTAGTATTTTCAATTTGATTAACTAGATGCTCCACTACCTAATATAATACCTTAGACTTAGTTAACAAGGTTTTTAATACCCTATCTCACTAATTAATTTTTGAAAGATATAATATATATTATTAATTTAATTTATGTTGTTAATATATACATTGGTTTTCTAAAAAATATATTGTTAAGTTTAAATTTGTAACTCTAAAAGTAATTATGTTAGAAATGTTGAAACTATGTTACAAAAAATATAATATTATAAATAACGTATTGAAATTAAAAATATGATTCAATATAGGATATTAAGATTATACATACCATAAATATTTTTAATATATCACAAATTAAAATAAATATAAAATATACTAGTTTATTTTTATGGGTAAAATATTTTTTAATTTGATTAATCATATCAGTTGAATTTTTAATTTATTCTTATTTTATAAACAAGTTAATAAAAACTTCAACAAGAAAATGATTATTTATCAATTTATACAAATATTGCTTTGTAATGAAACTACCTAATTATACATATAACTATTGATTTTATAAATATTTAAATGTAATTTCGGGGTTTTAAATAAAAATATAATTTTAATGTCTATTTATTATAATTATAAGTATATTTTTTTCAAAATCGGTACTTTAAAATTTTATAATCATATTAATGATAACATACACATTATTGTCTCTAGTTATCTATGGTTTGTCAAATGTATTTTAATATCATATATTAGTTAATTAATTTCTATAAATTTTTAAAAGATTCATTAGTGAGTATAGGGTTGTAGAAAACCTTCTTAACCAAGTTTAGGGTACAATGCCACACCTTTAATAATCTAGGGTAGTAGAACACCTAGTCAACAAAGTTCAAGGTACTAAACTACATTTTAGCCTATTATTTTATCTAATAAATAAATAACATAAATTTATAGATAAAAAAATTAATATAAAAATATAGAGTTGTATTCATGTGAGACCACCAAAATTGCTTGGATCAAATTTAATGAATATTCAAGATTAAAGAGAAATCTTAATCTCCGGTCGTTTTCTGTCGTCATCTCCGGCGATCCCTTCATCTCCGACGAAATTCCGACGAATTACTCCGGTCACCACCGCCGTTTATCCAATCAAATTTGATTGGTAATCATCACCGTCGTCGAAAAACTCCGGCGTCGGTTTCAAGGTGGATACGGTACGGGCCAATGGCCTTTATCCGTTCTAAGCTGACCATCAAAGGATGCATATGAGAATCGTATGGATTTGATAGGCGACGATTCAAGAGATGGTGGTGGTCTGATACGGTACGGACTCCGCCCTTTATGCTAGCGTCGACGTCGTGGTTTTCTCGCCGGAGAAGAATGAGAAGGAGGTGGTGGCAACGGTTGTATCGCCGTAGAAATAGAAGCAGGTGGTGTCCAGCGGCTGTATTACTGGGGGAAAAAAAAAGAAGAAGAGAAGAGGGGAGAAAGAGGATTAATCTTAATCATTGATGAAGATTAATCAAATGATTCATATGAATAATCCTCACAAAATATAATATGTCTTTGAAATTACAATAAAATAAAATTTAATATTATTTTTTGAGTTTTTGTTAATACAACTTTTAAAATTGTCAGTAATAATTATAGAGATATCTTCAGGGATATAAATACATTCATTTCTAGATTTTTGGTATCACTTGGCAATTAATTAATATTATCACGTATTTTTATAAAACCATTATCAATCAAGTATGATAAAATTAAGTGGGAGTGCGTACATAAAAGGTATATAAATTTATTTGAAAACCGCACATTTTGTTATATAAATGTAATCAAGAAATATATATATATATATATATATATACGAATTTGGAAGAGAAATAAAAGTGCACTTGTAGATTTCTTATGGGAAAAACCAAGGTATAAGTTTAGATTTACTAAATTTTTAATATTTTTCATCTAATGAATAAATAATACAAATTTTATATATTAAAAAATTAATATAAAAATATAATATATATTAGAAGTTAAAATAAAATAAAAAATTTAATATCTATTTTTCGAGTTTTGTTAATTACAACTTTTAAAATTGTTAGTAATACTTATAAAGATACCTTCACGGATATAAATACATTCATTTTTAGATTTTTGGTATCATTTGGCATTTAATTAATATTATCATGTGTTTTTGTAAAATCATTATCAATCAAGTATGATAACTAAAGCGAGAGTGCATAACATGTATATAAATTTATTTGAAAACCGCATATTTTGTTATATAAATGTAATCAATAAATTAATATATATACGAATGTTAATTATTAATAACTAATTATTATGTTTTGTGTGTTTTAAATTACTGATAGTTTAAGTCATATTATATATCATTTTTAAATGATTTTACTACTGAAAATTAAAATGTTAAATTGATGTTAAATGTGATAATTAAAAGAAGAATTTTATCGAACAAAGCCCGATGGGCTTTACAATTTTAAGCCAAAAAATTCTAACTAAATACTTAATTTATATTTATAAGATTTGTTTCCATCAAATTGAGATTTTTTTTTATTTTCACCATTTAATTAATTAATAATAAGATTTCAACTTATTTAATATGGAGTAACCGTTTTTGTTTTCATAACATATTAAAACTATATCTTAGCTTAAATTTATAATGAGTATATGTAAGTAAAAATATTAATAATACACTATTTTAAAATTTTCAATTCAATTGTTTAACTTAATTATGTATATACGAGACAAAAGAAGTAAGTTAAAGAAATAATGAGATAAAATGTTTATAGTGGCAACTCAATCAAATCGGAGGCTTAAAACAAGGTATTATTAACGGGGTCTTTTCGAGTAACAAAACTATATATTGATTAATTGATATACTAAATAAAGATCTTTTATGTGATGTTTAACCATATA
>JANDBE010000048.1:36240858-36250864 GCA_024320915.1 Erigeron philadelphicus
CAACGGGCTTTCATGCCTCCCACTCCCATGCCGCTCCCATGCCATTATAATGGCGCCGGTGTTCCCTCAATGGCATGGCCATGCCGTTGGCATGCCATTGACCACTAGTTTCTTTGATAATAAAATTTTACCTAAAACAAAATTACATATATGTCTTATGCTTTAAGACGATCATTTAATGCATTAATCGAACTTGTCACATATCAGATATCTCCATATATATTTTGGAAAATTAACGTGTATAAAGATTTGTATATCTTTTATAAAAATACATCTTTTGAACTTATGATAAATATATAACTATCAGATGTATCTTAACTGACAGTTTTTAACAAAAATCACATTTTCTATATACATAAGAAGAAGATATAAAATGGATCACCAAGTGAAGAATTAAAAACTTGGCTAGGAAGAACTCCAACGGCTATATCCCCACTACCTTTCCAACCTCCGACCGGAATCTACATAAAGGCAAAAACAACATCTTTTGACAGCCTATCTTCCCCTCGATCATCTTTTAGTTTATTACACTACTTTTTAGTATACATTCTTTTCACTGCTACACTATAAAACACCCATAATTCACACTCTATTCAAGAAAAAACATATATATAGATACATAAAACTCTACTTAGCAATATCATCAATTCATCATTCGAGCTAGCTAACTAGCTTGAAGTATCAAAACATGGGCAAAAGAAGATCACCCATGTTACAAAAAGTCTCAAATCTCATCAAAGTATCCATTTTCATAGCTAAAATGAGGTTGGTTTATCTTAAAAAATCAGCCAAGTTTAGCAAGTTCAAAGGTTTAAACCACTACAATAGTTATAAGTACATTCAAGAACGTCAGTTCTCTCCTTCAAGCACTCCTCTTATTAGTTTTCGTAAGCGAAAATTGAATGGGGAGCCGTCTGTGTATTCGGTTTGCTTTCTTTCGTGTTTTAGTGGCCGCCGGCATGATGAGAATTATCCATATGAATCTACTACTGCCATTATGGAAGTTGAGGAGAAAGATGGTAATTTAGAGTTACTATATGGTGAAAACGGCTTGGAAGAAGAAGAAGAAGACGATTCGGTAGATGAAAGGGCTGAGAAGTTTATTAAAAGGTTTTACGAAGAGATGAAAAGGCAAAGAAGGGAGTCATCATCATTTTCATCCGCTAATAATTTGCCATTTAACAGGATGTTGGAATATTGAGTTTTATTCTTTTTGTTTAGACTTGTAATGAATTTTTGGAGATTGTGGATGAAGTGAGGGATTGGGTGAGGTTGAGAGTTGTTTTATTTGATTTCATTCTTTTTGGCATGTTTTGCTTAAATCTCTTGTGAAAGTTTCTTAACTAATACTGCTACATAATTATTCTTGTGCCATCTCAATTCTTAAATAATCTTTTCCGTCTTTTAAGCAATTTAGTTTTGAAATGAACATTTTATCTCTCTTCCTCACCTAAAATAACTATAATAATACACTTGATGAAATAATCTATCATTTAACCCTTGAATAACCATACTATAACAACTTTCTCTGATAGAAATACATCACAAAATGCTCTTTTTCAACAATCAACACCAGCTTTCGTGGTACCATATTTCATCATACACACCCCATATATACGTACAACTTCTATACACTAAACCGAATCCATATTCAAAACATGGATTGTCTATAATCACATTATACCTTTACTGCTTAAGTTAAAATGGCATAGCTACATATATACTTTCAACAAAATAAAGTGAATGCAAACTATTGGAAACACTGGGGAGATGTTCATAAGATTACACTTTCAATATATACTTGTCTGCTACAAATATACACTATATCAACCATCACCAAAGAAATGAAAAGCTAATCAAGCCAGAAAAAATATTACATAACAAACAAATACATTTGTTGTTCATGAAGAAACAAAGTATAGATATCGGATGAGAAATCATTTTTTTTTTCATCAATAACTAAATCTAAATGAACAAGCCATTATAAACAACCTGGATAAAGAATCACGAAAACAATTATCAATATAGACGCCAAAAGTGGGGCTGTGATCAATTTAATCACGTTGCTTTTTATCAGCAGATAATTTGAGGCTAAGATTGAACCATCTCTTCTTTGCAGACTTTTTGCCATCTTCTTCACTAGGGCTGCTTTCCTCAGGTTTATTACTTCCATTACTGACTTTACTCCCAGAAATTACAGTCTTATTAGACGTGAAAGATGATTGGATGTTGTCTCGTAATTTTAGAAGCTCGTCCACCTGTGTTTCACAGATACAAAATGGTTTCTCAAGAGTTGAATATTTTTTAAAAAAAAAAACATATCCCATAATGAGACTTTTTTAATGGCAAAGAACAAGAGGTCCTTTGTTTAATCTTCCTGGTTTATTTGGATGCTAAACTTTTTGATTCTGCATCTGGATGAATCTTATATAATTCATGCTTTTATTTGGCTCTTACTAAATCATAAGGTGTACTTACATTCTGCTTTTCCTGAGAGTATCTATTGGTCACTTCTTCGTATTGTGCCAAAGCCTGCAAAAGATCAATTAAGCATGCAAAGATTAACATGGAAAATAAAATCATTTACAGAATAGACATATGTGGAAGTAAATTTACTACATTAACCTTTCTATACTCGGTTTCAAATTGGCGTAAATCCGTTCTCTTTCTTAAAATCTGTTGTTCAATATCCTTGAGCTTATAAGTTGAACTCTCATATGTCGCCGCACAAACAGCTTCTATCGTGTAGGATGCAGTCTTGAAGAAATTATCGCCTAAAAGGAAGATATTCTAACTTAAACATATATCCGAATTGGGAAACTGTTACTTAAAGAAGTTGAGAAAAATTACAGACCATATACCGCAAATATGTGGATCCCAGCTTTTATTTCCGAGACCTCACATGGCTGGAGACCTTCCAATCTTTTAAAGAAAGCAGCTTCTGGGTCCTTAGCCATTGCCAACTGCCCATAATCACAACCACTGTCAGAGGCTTTAAAGCCTCTTTAATGATACATAATCTGAGAATTATGTTTGACACTTTAACCATTGACCAATCCACTTAGGTATGGTCTTTCATGCAATGATTATTAACCAAATCGACATAAGCAAATCTTCTAATTGTGAAAGTTTGGAATTTGGACACATTTACTTCTAAGTGCGTCTATTTGGATTGTGTTTTATATCAAATGGGTTAACAGAAATGGGAGAAATTATAAAATATAGCCAACATTAGAATGGGTTAACAGAAATGGGAGAAATTATAAAATACAACCTCTTGAAACAATTTATTCAAGTCTTTAAACTATAATTGTAATAATACAGCCTTTCGTAATTATAATTATAATGAATTAATGATACCCTGTTTGACCTGTATCCATCAGTACTAAGTTATAATGAAAACCACAGACCCTTTCCCGACCCGCCCATTTTGCCACCTCTAATCTTTTTTTCTTTTCAATGAAGATGACAATTGGAAAATAACTTTAAAATCAAACACTTTTTGAGAAAGTAAATTTTACAACTTTTATGAAACATCCAACAACATTAAGTGTTACAAGCTATAACTTTATCAGGAAGATAGAATAAAAATAAGACATAGAAGCATACCGCATTAACACTTGAATCCATTCTATATACTTGAAAATGCAAGAAATACATCCCTGCAGATGTCACCTTCCCCGTCTTCTCACTGTCTTCCTGCGGATATATTTATTCATGTTCTATGAATGACTGTCATTATAACATATAACATTCATTATGGTGGACATCTTATTTGAAGCTTCATATGTCGTTAGATACTTCCACCAACCCCATCAATCCCAATGTCATATTGAAACCTCAACTAGTACCCTAATTGACGAATCACATCATTCTTGCCATCATTTGAAGTTCAGTTAACTAATGCCATTTTAATATTGTTATATTAATTATGAGAATTTAGCATACAGAAATTCCATGAAAACTAACCCTTAGAAATGCCATTTGAAAACTGCAACATGAATGATGAGAATGTAGCATATACATAATGTAACAATGCCATCATATTCAACCACGTTATTATTGTAACATTACTGATAAAATAATTTATCTGAGCCCTTCAAAGATAAGTGAATATCAAGAACATATGGTACCTGCAATGTCAGGTTATAGCCCCCACCATTGTCTTGCTCAAAATACAGTAGCTGCAATATTAGATGCACATAAAGATTAGCACAATTGTCACATCTCGTCATTTATAATCACACTGTTCCAATCTTATCCTTTTGTCTTTTATTAACTCATTATAGAAAAAGAAAAAGAAAAAGAGATAAAAGAAGGAAACCAAATAGTTACCTTAAATTTGCTTTGGGCCCCTGAAGTAACTCTAACTATTATCCCTGCTTGAGCTTGTTCCTCGGTAACATTGACACCATAAAAGTGAGCAGATTGTTTCTCTACCTACAGTTAAATTTGGTTAAGCTAATGGAGTAGTCGAGTAGCTATAGATAAAATGTAGAGGTGGCAATATGGATGGGTTAGATAACAGGAAAGAATACAGACGCGTAAGTTTTGGCTATAACTGAAAAACGATGGGTTGGGTTGACCAGATAAACTTTTTGTTCAACACATTAGAATTTTTATAGATATATATAGTGTGTTAAGTATGATTATATAGATCATATTATCCTAATAATAATCTCATTATTGAATAAAATAACTTGAGAAGTTTAACAAAAAAAACTATACAGTGGCTGAATTTCGATCCATTTCCATTTAAACTTCCTTTTATAAATCAAATTTAAACTTTTTTTGAAAAACTTTTTCCTGTTTGACTCGTTAAAGATGATACATAACCCGAATTGACCCATTGATAAGTTAATGGGCCAAAATTGCCACCTTAAAAACAACTTTTTAAAATATTCTTTGGTGCACCTTTCCACTAACTGATGATCCTAGCGGAAGGGGTTTGATTGTGACGTTTCCACTCAAAGCATCTTCAAGAACATTGGCGGAAATAGTTGTCTTAATAGGAACCCCAAGCTTACTTAAATACGAAAAGTAAATAAAAGAGCATAACCATATGCATCAAAATGAATCCAAATTGTGATAGGTTCAATTAAAAGTTACCTGAATAATGCTGCAAACATCGTATTAACTGTTCCAAGGTTAGATAAATCAATTTCCATGTCTGTGCCATCCGCATCGATAGCCTAAATGAATACAAAACATATTGAGTATAAACACGAAAGTAACTATCAGGAAGAATATACAAGGTAACAAAAGCTGAAAACTACCTCAAACCCCGAATTATCATATTGCCTTCTTTTCTCGGGATCAGATAAAATGTTATAAGAATATGCAACCTCCTTAAATAGTTCCGAGGCTACAGGATTATCAGCATTCTTGTCGGGGTGATACCTATATTAACAACTGATGTCATAAAATCTACAGGATATAAATTAACACTACCGCCGTTCAAATATATATATATATATATATATATATATAACACGACCACACTCTATAGAACACATCTGATACAACCTGAATACTATAATTTGAATTTAAACCTAACAAGCACCATAATTATCAAAAAGGAGTAAAAATTAGCATAATCCAAAGCCAATAACATAAAAACTGTATAAATAATCACAAAATTACTACATATAATGAATTAAAAGAGCAAAGATCGACATAATGAAGTAATAAACGGGTAGACGGATCCTAGTTAGGTTAACTGGGAAAGACGAGTCTTTGGCTAAGATGTACTCGGGCCTAACCGAGTTATCCTGTGACCGTTTCTAAACCTTTTCTCCAGGCATCCCTAAGATATTTACCTAGTTAAGTATGGGGACAAAATTAAGTAGTAAAAGGAATAAAGTAGTAACTAACTTGAGGGCAAGTTTTCTGTAAGCAGATTTGATATCTTGATCAGAAGCTTCTTTTGAAACATTCAAAACTTCATATGGATCCCTCCGATTAGCAGCAGAAGAGGATGACCCCCCTTCTACTTTTGTACCTCCCATACCCCTTTTCCCTTTCTTTTTTAACTTTCTCCAATTTCAAATATAGCAATAGCTTCTTTAATTAAATTCGCTCGTCTCGGAAAGATAGAGATCGAAAGAGTGTATTTTATTCTGGATTTGATGATTTGTGTGTGCACGAATCTCACAACATCTCGGATCGATGGTTTTATATATAAAATAAAAAAGAAAAGAAAATAGATATAAACGAATTGATGATGGACCAATGATAGTAAGATGATCCCAATACAGAATATATACGCTGTTGAGAATGACCCACGAATATTCAACAAACCAAAACTATTCCACACTTTGCATTGCAGCAACTAGTAAGTAATACGCCAATGACAGGTGATGAATTGGTCTTCCATTATGTGGTTCTTTTTTGCTTCGCTGGTATTTCGGATTCACATCACTCGGACGTACTCCAAATTTACTTTCACAAACAAAAATCATAAATTAACCTAACATGTTTTAAAAACAAATTCAATCATGTAAATTTCACTAAGGTCGTGTTTGGTTCACAGAATCTGATGTAATTTGATAGAATTAGAATTGAACTTTATTCCTTAGCGCGTTTGGTTGTTCAAGGAAGAGGGAATCTCATTCCGTAGGAATGTAAACATACCATCATTTGATAGAATTTCCATTTTCTTTCCTTCACTTGAATTTTCAAAAAATAAAAAACATTAAGTCAAAAATTCCATTCCATTTCTTTCCATTCCAATTCCATTGAAAGATTTCATTCCTTCCAAATATATTTTGTAAAACAAACGCATCCTTAAATGTGCAAATATTTTATAAATATAATAATAACTTGTATATCCTTTTTAAATATCTCTTAAAAAAACGGTCCGTTTTCTAACCGGGTCATCGACCCGAGTGGTTTAGAGCGCCGGTAAAAAGCAAGCGCGCTGGGTGTCCAATCTCCCTATCCAGTCATATCACCAACGACTGGTTCTTCATAAATTCTTTATAAATAATTTTTTTAACTAATATAAAAATAATCCAGTTAGTTTTGAATATAATTAACAAGTAAATCAAAATTTGTTACATTTCGATGTATGCCCTGTTGTCTCCGAAATGTCGTCTTCTTCTTTGTAAGCTCACATCCCCCCTTTTTTCAAACAATTTTTATTAAATTTTTTTTCTTTATATATACATTTTTTATTTTGAAGTTATTTGAGCTTAGTATTCCACTATGTTTATAATCTTGTTACATTGGTATAGTGGTGACAATATTTTTTTATGACCCGAAACTTGACTTGAAACTGACACAAAAATAAATGTGTTTGGGTTGTGTAATCCTGACAAAACATTATATATATGTTTGTTTTTAGGTTGGATTTGGTTCAAATTTAGCCTTAATTTGCTACATTTGTTACTTGGTTACGGTTTATTTTGTATTCGTTTTCAACACTAAAAGAGTCTTGGTATATGCAATATAGTAAGGAACTATATTTGAGTTGACCACTTTCATAAAGACGAAAACTTGCATGTTTGATGTTCAAAAACTGGAATTTGGATCGTGTATACAGGTGCTTCCTTCCATTTTGTTGTTTTTGCTTACCGAGTTTAGGTGTCAATTGAGTGTATTAATTGATAAATGGATATCGTCAAGCAGTTGAGGTATATCGTCAAGGTGTTCTTGAAAAAAGGTTTATTCTACTACTTTTGATGATGGTATATTTCTGCAGGAATCTATCTGTTACTCGAACGAACAACAGTCAGGTCCCAAACTCCTTTTCGTCACAATCTTTTTATCATTTTTTGCAATCTTATCGGCTATGCTTGAAAACAGCACATCTGGATTTCCGTGTGTCTCCTGGATTAGTATTTGTTAGACCATTTAGCGGAATTAGATTATGCAGAGCTTTTTACTGGGGTACCCATTCAGAGGAGGCATCAAGCTTATCGGAATTAAGACATCAATTTAATTCGAGTTACCTTGAAAGTGAACCATCAAATAACGAGGCCCATTTTGAAAAGAGGTCAGATAGGGATAAGAATGAAATGCAAAGGCGGCAAAAAATCGGATTATCAAACAAAGGGAGAGTTCCATGGAACAAAGGCAAGAAACACACTGCAGGTACTTTTTTATCCCACTTGTGTGTGTAGTTTTTCCACTTCTTTTTATGGGTTGTATTTTCAGCTGATATACGGTGTTGTCTTTCAGAGACCCGTGAGTTGATCAGTCGGAGAACGAAAGAGGCATTAAAGGACCCCAAGGTGTGAAGTCATGTAAGGGGCTGTCGTTATAAATATGTTATGTGACTAAAAATATGCTCCACCTAATGTCATTAGAACTTGTGTGTGCATTACTTTTTTAATAATTTTGTTTCACACATCTAATAGCAGATCTCCACCTATTGTAGTGATCTTTCACTAACGATGGCTTGTAACTTTTTTAGGTGAGAAAGAAAATGTCGGAATGTCCTCGTACTCTTAGGTATGATTATTCATTCTCAGTACGGTTTTCAAAAACACGACTCTGTGTTATCTAAATGCTAATATGTTTTATAATGCTAATGTCTCTAAGAACACAAGGGGTTAAACATATAGGTCTTTATTGTTCCTGTTGAGACAAACCAGCATTAATAATTCTATCCGACCTTGAATAACTTAGGATTAAGAGGGTGTTTGGGATTGAGTTATAAAGTGATTATCTGATTATTACGTTTGTAAAACGCAAATAATCTAAAATAGTGTTTGTATGAAAAAGTGATTATTGGCTATGAAAACACAGTTTTGGAGAAGCATGTAGGTACATGCTTTTTCAAAACGCAGATTTTGTTTTGTAATCGCAATACCAAACACCCCCTAAGCCTCCTTGTTGTCTATCTAGCAAAAAAAATTTGTTTGTTGGGTAACCCTTAGCCCGGAATGTCTTTACCCCGCACCACCCTTCCCCAAGGACATTGCGCAGGCGATGAGTAGTTGGTGAAGTTGCCTGAGAAGAAGATCAGATTCGAACCTGAGACCTGTAACTTAGGATTAAAGCTTTATGTTGTCGTTGACTGAATTTGCTTGTCCTTTAAGTTAAAGTTAGCATTATTCATCACGTTTAGACCACATTGCACCAAAAATAAAAAAATAATGGAACCAGAACTGGATTGAATCGAAGCCTTTTGGTTCTAGCTCGTTCCCAAACTAAACCATGAATTCTGCAAAACAATTTTTTTATCTTTATTATATATTTGAATCTTTGAATTGGTATGATACAAAAAAAGGACATGCGTTTAATTTGTAAAAACACAAACAAGTAAAAGAACTTGCTGGGTTCCTGTTTTGACCAACAACTGACTTTTACAAAAGTCTCGGACTGAGAAATATTAAAGATATAGAACGTTCGCCAAATCAATCTAACCGGTTACATTCAACTTCAATTTGTTTTTAGTTTTGTCAGTGTGAACCGATTTTCGCTAACCCCTAGCTGAGATGAAGAGCCTTCGATAGGAATCATATTAGGTGTGCCGTGTGGGTTGGGACGTTGGGTTAATAAGTTATGTTTCACACGCTACATTTTAGAAGTTGATCGACTCTATCTATTTTGTTACAAAATAAACCCCTGTACAATAACCCTTGCAACTTGTTTAATAATCAAACTGTAAGCTTCAAGAATCCTCCTGTAATTCAATTTCTTGCTAGACGAAGATAACCCTCCAATTACCTAGTCTTTACCCAGCCGAATAGATTTCTAACAAAACACCCTTGAAATGTGTCAACCAACATCCCTTAGACCAGCTTATTGATCGACCAGAATAAGTAAACGAAACACCCTTTGTGATCTAATCGAGATACCCCTTGAGCCCCTAGCATAAATTGAATAAGTTAGGCCTTTGTAACCCTGACAAAATATATTCCTTCAGTTATGAACAAGATACCAAACAGAAAATAGAGAAAAGTAATGTTGAACGAACCATTGTTTATTACCCAAGTAATTCGATTGAATGTATGTATTACAATTGGCCCTCACACCCCCCCCCCCCCCCCCCCCACCC
>JANDBE010000048.1:36264161-36277313 GCA_024320915.1 Erigeron philadelphicus
ACCCTTGTACGGTGGGGTTTCCGTGATTGTCGTATACCGACTGAATGTTCGGGAAAAAAAAACTAACTAAGAAAAAGGTGAGATGATTTTTCTTGACGAGATAGTATTCTACTTGTAAATTACACGAATGTTTGTAAATGAAATCTAAAGACTTTTGAAAAACCTCATATCAATTCATCCTCTCAAATGTGAGAAATGAAACTAAAAGAACACGGCCTAAATTTTTTTATTTATCAGCTAAGAATCTAAAATAATTAAAGGCGCTTTTGATTGCAGAAAACACTTATTGTTTTTCAAGAAAAGACGAAAAACAGAAAACGTGTTCCAATCATAATTTTTTTAAAAATGTCTTCCAATAAAACAAAAAATAATGTTTTTTTTACTTTTCAATAGATAATTTGGAAACATATTTTCTTTTGTTTTCCATTTCCTCTTTCCCTCTCCTCTCACATGTCAAATATGTAATTTACTTTTTTAATTAGAACACGTTTTTAAAACATGTATTTGTTTTATGAAAAATAGACTTTTTTATTTTCTAAAAAATTAGAAAATAATGTTTACAACCAAACAAGCCCTAAGCCCAATTCTACTTAGTCACCACTTACCGTATTATGATGTCGATTTTTTTTTTCTTCATAAATATGGTCATTCAGAATATACATTGTAAAGTGTAACCATAATCTTTATATTAACAAATACCCATATTTTATACATGGTAAATTGTTATAATTCTGAAAATGTTTTTTAAATAAAACTTAATTAGATCCTATTGAATCTAAACAAACTTATATACATTAACTATATATATGTGTGTAAATACATAATAACATTGGGTAACACTCCGGTGAGAACACTTTTAAAATAAGAACGGTGAGAACACTTTAGAACATCATTTTGATGCATTAAAAGTCCATAAAACTAACATAGTGCATAACTAATTATCATTATTTTAGTGTTTAACAACACATTAAGCCGTCAAAATCGAAAAAATCGAGTTTTTTTTTTGTGCATCCATCATCGATGCATATTTATCAAAATGATGCATCCAACAAAAAACGTGATTTTTTCGATTTTGACGTATCGATGTGTTGTTAAACACTTAAATAATAATAATTTGTTATGCACTATTTCAGTTTTAAGGACTTTTAATGTATCAAAATATAGTTTTAAGTGTTCTCACCATGTTTTCATTTTGAAACTGTTCTCATTTGATTGTTCACCTAATAACATTTTTTTTTTTTTTGGAATAGCAAAATACATAATAACATAACTTTAAAAACAGGAAATCGTGTAGAATGTATGTGTCTATATGGCGACATGAACATCCCCCACAATATTATTAAAAACACATCAACGCATAGGTCCTCTTCTTTCTTTCCAATTGAATTAAATTTCACATTCTCCATCCACCAACAATCCCATCATATAAATCATAACATTTTCCATTTATATACACTTTATTTTTCAAAAGACAATACTATTTCACGATCCAAAAACAAAAAAGTTATTCCTTCACAATGAAGAACAACAATCAAACAATCATCTCACTATCCAAACTCATGAACGCTCGTTTACAGCTCTCAAATCTTTTATCAATAATTATTTTCTTTGGTTTCGGTTTATGTTTTGGTATCATTCTCACTTTCCATCTCAAAAACGTCTCGTTTAATCTCCAATTCACACAATTCTCTATTTCCACCACATCCACTAATACTGATCCAAACGACGTCATTTCATTACCACCGCCACCACCACCAGCGCAAACACAAAAACAACGTACGAAAATAGGACTCGATACTTACATACATCCAACAAATGTAATGCATGATATGAGTGATGAAGAGCTAATATGGAAAGCCTCAATGGTTCCAAAAGTGAAAGACTACCCATACAACAGAACACCAAAGGTGGCATTTATGTTTTTAACAAGAGGATCTGTTTTATTGTCTCCATTATGGGAGATGTTTTTTAAAGGACATGATGGTCTTTTTAATATTTATGTTCATAGCTCTTCCAATAATTGGACATTGCCTCAACACTCCGTTTTCCATGGCCGGAGAATTCCTAGCAAGGTAAAGAAATTTTCTATTTGTTGAAATTAATTTACCTTTTTTCCTTAATCTGAAATAATGCATATTTTACAACAATATTTCGTATGTTTATAATTGATTTGTTTCATTTTATATTGGATCTAGTATAAAGCTTTAACATAGTAACTTTAATTATGTAAATAAAAGTTAGTATTTATTTTTATTTTCTAAAAGGCAACTAAATTTTATTTTTAAAGTAATATCACTCCCTTTGTTTTTATTGTTCACCTTTATACTAAGTTTGTTTGTCCCAAAACAATTGTATTTTTTTGTTTATGAACAATCTTTTTGACATGGTGATGAGAGTATTATACATATATGATTTTTGTGCGGAAAGGTTACATTATTTAAAACTCGAATTGAATTAAGTATGTTACTCTTAGTCAAAATTTCAGTTTTTAAATTGTGATGTTATACATGTGGATTATTATATTTATTGAATATCTTTACAGTTATAACCTAAATTTCGAACATTCATGTTGACTTTACTATTAAATTTTAATGATACATGGATTTCTGCACTTTTTGGAATGTTCCATTTCGAACCGCAAATACTACAAGATAGACGCAAGTATCTTAATCCTGGTCTGGTTACTATAGAGTAGCTAGTGTCTCTAGGAAAGAGCCCACAAAGTATGTCAATTTAGAAAGTCAAAACTCACAACCTTATGAGTAAACTTTATATACCTTTTACCACTTGAGTTGGTTTCGTTCGTTACGTATTATGCGCAATGGGTCACCCAAAACCAATAATACACGGTTGTCATTTTTTATTAGAAAATTAGTTCAGTTAATTATACCACACTCCGGCCATATGATCAATTCATTAGTAAAGAATACATGTTTTTTTCATGAAAATTGATTTGATATATTTTTTTTTCTATATGTGAATCATATATAGGATGTCGAATGGGGAAAAGTTAGCATGATTGAAGCCGAGCGTCGTCTACTTGCAAACGCTCTACTCGATTTCTCTAACCAAAGATTTGTTCTCCTTTCTGAAGCTTGCATTCCTCTGTTCAATTTCACAACGATTTATTCTTATTTAATCAACTCAAACCACAATTTTGTCGAGTCGTATGACTTGGAGGGACCTGTAGGACGAGGTCGGTACAATTGGAAAATGAACCCAGTTGTTAAAATTAACGAATGGCGAAAAGGGTCTCAATGGTTTGAAATGAACCGTGACCTAGCCATTGAGATGATATCTGATGGGACATATTTCCCAGTTTTCCAAGACTATTGTGATGGCTCATGTTATGCGGACGAGCATTACCTGCCTACATTTGTGACACGTAGATTTGGGGAGGTGAATGCAAATCGTACATTGACTTTTGTCGATTGGTCAAAGGGTGGACCTCACCCGACTCGGTATACAAGGTACGATGTTACTAGGGAGTTTTTGGAGAAGTTAAGGAACGAAAGAAATTGTGAGTACAACGGTAAAGGTAATGCAACATGTCATTTGTTTGCAAGAAAGTTTACTCCACATGCATTAGACAGACTGCTAAGACTTGCCCCAAAGATAATGCAATTCAACCCATAGATCTTGGTAACATTCATTATTTATTTTTTAAGATTCATTTGGAGGTTTACATCTTTCATATATGGGATCTTATATTTTTTTTGGAAGTTGTAATGAATACGAGCATCATTTTTGAAGTTAATTTAGAGCTCAAAGACTAGTGTTCTGGCAAGTGGAGTTTTGCAGTGTCATGCCAAAAGTGTTAACAAACTTGCCCATGATTAGAGAGAGAGAGAGTATTAGTTAACTTTCAATTATTAAGTTCAAAATTCTAACAAGGATGTACTCATGTGTTTAACATTGTTAGGTTAGCCATGAGCAGGTGAATATTCATTTTCACGCATATTGGATAAAGTATATACTCCGTATAAAGGCCCAGATTGGTGATTTCAATGAATTCTGGGCCCAAGTTTGGTTATGGGCTCGAGTCTTCTTCGTAGAACAAAAACAACGTCTGCCGAGGACGAGCTATGAAACATTGAAAATAATAATGTCAACTAATAAAATAAAAACGCATTAAGACAAACAACAGCAATGCACCCCAAAAGGCCCCAATCGAGACACAATTCTTCAAAGAACTTTGTCAAACAGTAAAATAATTAAACTAAAATTATTAAATAAAAACAAAAAATTAAACCTACTTTACAGTTTACACCACTGGCAACAGATCTCTGACACAAAAACAAAAATTCCAACTACTCACTGGCTCGGCATGTATCATCAGACACAGATGGTGAGTCAGACACCGAGTCAAGCATTTCGTGACTCGGTGACAACTCTACTCCCCGTATCTCCTCGATCATCTTCAAAACATAGCCCATTGTAGGGCGTTGATCCGGTGCAGCGGCAGTACACGACATGGCAATCTGCAACAAGCCCACCATTTCCTCTTCAATATCCTTATACCTCATTAACTCTAAATCGAAAACCTCAGCTGTCCATTCTTCCCGCACCACAGATTGCACCCACCTTGGCAGGTCCACAGCTCCACCATATCCGGTCCCACCATTGTCCACAATTGACGGGCATTTGCCCGTCAAAAGCTCTAATAAAAGGACACCAAAAGAATACACATCAGATTTTTGCGTGGTTTTACGAGAGTCCATTGTTAATAGTTCTGGAGCACGGTAGCCATTGGTTTTAGGGGCGTTGGTTGGAGGCGCAAAGGCAGAGAGACCGAAGTCGGAAATGCAGGCATTGCCAGTTTTGTCAAGGAGGATGTTTGTGGACTTGATGTTGCCATGGGTGAGTTTAAGTGACTTGCTATAGTGGTGGATAAAGACTAAACCTCTGGCCGCACCTGCTGCAACCTTTAGCCTTGTGGTCCAGTCTAAAGGTGTCCTGCCCGGTCCTCTGTTACCTGTTTCATGACACAAAACAAGTATACTCACAATTATGTCCTTTTGTCAATATCAGTGTACAACTTTTGATACGAGTGTTACAGCTCATTAAAGGCTATGGCCTATGTACAACTTTGACTAGAAACCATTATTGGTGTAGTAAAAGATTATATCTAACAAAATATACAATAATACAAACAAAATCATTTCAATTCGCCAGTAGGTAGTTGTGAGTAAAATAGCGAACTAGAATATTTACTACTGTATTTGTTAGGAGGGAATTGGAAGTTGCTATTTGACAAATTCTTATGAAAAGAGGATTGGAATTTTCCAAAAAAGAAAAAAAATTGTTCATTGATGAAGGAATAACAAGATTCTTAACAGTGATTTGATAGAAGAACATAAAAGGGAAAAGAACAAACAGAAAAATAAAAAAGTGAGGGGTAGGAAAGGAAAACGACACAAAGTTGGTGGGGTCAAAGCAGGTAAAAAAGAAGAAATAAACAACAGACTTTGCAGTTTCCCAGATCAAAAGAAGGTGGGGCAGCCTGCTCTTCTAGCTTTATCTGAATTTCGGCCACTAAAACCCCCTTCACTACCCATTTAACAGAAACAACCCATAATGTTAAAAATATATCGAGGCAAAGAATTTGTCAAAGAACTGTCATATTTGTTTAGTGAACTTGTAATTAATTCTATTTATATTTATCTTAGTTATTCTTGCAATTTTAATAATTCTATTTATATTTATATTAGCTTTTGCTAGATATTCATTTATAAAGTAATTATTAAGAGAACATGATATCTTGGTCTTTCAATCAATGAATGTGATCCTACAGATTCACTTGAGGATTCAAGTATTTTACTGACCAAACAGATTCACAAACCAAACGCTTTATCGATATTCAGTATAATTTAACGATATACAACTTCTGATTAGAGGTCTAATCGAAAACATGTGTCAAATATTATTGATTGTTTTAATATGGTTTAATATGGTCTTGTTATCTTTCAATGTACAATTGACAAGTGAAAACATAATGACATAGCCCTAAACCCTAAAAACAAAGTTTACATAAAGTAGAGTCTCAAGTAAAAGGTGCAATGAGCGGGAGATTAAGGAAAAATGTGATGATTGGGCACACCCCTAAACTTAACTATGCTTTTGCTTTCTTTAACTTTTTGTTTCTTTTCACAAACCTGTGTATTAATTGTTGACCACTTGACACTTTTATATATCCCCTCACTATCAGAAAATAAATATATACTGTACATATTTTCATTATCCAATGTTCTGAATATAGTGATAAGTTAAAAAAGTTTCTAACAAACTAGATCAGCCCCGGGAACCAAAATACCCTATAAAGATATACATTTCTTTTAAGTGTGCAAAGTACCTGTCAGCTTTACAATGTTTTTTGGTTGGTTATATCTTTTTTTTTTAACAGTTAGTCGGTATTCGACATCAGGGAACACCTCACCGTATAATGGTGAAGCCTCTAGACTACGAGATGTAGACCATAAGCCGTTACAGGTGATTCAGGGAAAAACCCACAAACTTGTCACTCCTAAGAGTCGAACCTAAGACCAGTGAGAAAAACCAGAGATACATCCGCCAATTGTGCTAGACTTCATTTGCATTATGAAGATTATTACATTAGAAAATTTATTATGGAGTAAAAATATACTGAAAAGAAAAAGTTAGGGTGAGCAACGAGAAAAATATTAGTTTTTAAATAAGTGAAACTTTTTTTTTTATGAGCAACAATTGTTTTTTTCTTTTTAATTCTATGAATTAATTAATACAATTATAGTAATATGTAAAGTTAATACTCCTTCCGTCCCATTTTATGTGTCTTAGTTTGATTTTTAAAGTTTTTTTTTTAAATTTTTGACCGTAATTAATTTTTTTTGTGTTATATAATAGTTAGTTCAAAATATATGAATGAATTAAGCTTTTAATCTATAATCTAATGATATAAGTTTAATCAATTAAAATAAAACACAAACAAAAGGTAAAAGAAAAGAGACTTTGTTTTCAAACTGTGACAAGTAGTTTTTTAGAAAAGGCTTTAACTCATATACTCGTATTTAAGAACAGAACAGAGCAGATCCTTAAACCCTAAAAAACATCTCTACCTCTTCCAAGGTTTACACCCACCAGCAACAACCTTAAACCCCCACACACAAAAATGAGCATAGTAGCAGGATCATACGAACGTTTCATCTGGGGTTTCAAGCTCAAAACTTTAAAACATTCAACAGAATCTTTAACCCTTTCCCCCCTCTTCTCCTTTCCATCACACACTTCCCCAATCAAATCCGTCGCCGTTTCCGGCACCGTCGCCGTCTCCGGCGGTTCAGACGACACCATCAAAATCTACGACCTCACAACCTCAACAGAAATCGGTTCTTTAACTGACCCAACATCAACTGTCACAACTCTTTGTCTCTACACCCCGCAAACCTCCCCTGCATTCCCTCGTAATCTATTTTCGGGTTTCGATGATGGGAACGTGTCGTTTTACGATGCCGACCCGTTTGTTTTGTTGAAAACTGTAAAGGTTCATAAGAAAGGGGTCAATGATTTGTGTGTGCATCCAAGTGGGAAACTTGCGTTGACCGTTGGAAGGGATTCGTGTTTGGGAATGGTGAATTTGGTTAGAGGGAGAAGGAGTTTTTTTTGTAGGATGGAAAAAGAAGGGAATTTAGTTGAGTATGATTGTCTTGGGGGTGAAAAGTTTTTTATGGGGTTGGATGAAAAGGTTTCAGTTCATGAATCTGAAAATGCGAAGCTAGTCGTTGAGTTGCCGACCAAAAAGAAAGTTCTTTGTATTGCTCCTGGCATGGTTCGTGTTTCGGTTTCTTTGATTTGTTGTTATTTAGTTTTTATTTTTTGTGTAATTAGTTTAGTGTAATCAACATAGTAACATACTTATAAGGTTGTTCATTCTTAGGGTGCTATTCTTCTTAGTTGTTGATTTTAGTACTCTAGTTAGGCTCGGTTTCAAAATTTAGGATGTTTGTCGTAGAGTAGTATGCCTGCAAAAAACCCTTAATTTTGTAAACGGACCTAAGTATAGTACCTTAAGTTAACAATTAAAGATAGTTGTCATGTGAATGAATATATGTATGCGTAGAGTACCTTTTTTATGACATTTGCTCATTAGTTTTATATACGATGCATGTTTTTGTTCGATACAACAGCACACCTAGTACTATTTTATCGGGCAAATTGTCAAGAAAAGTGACATAATATAACAGTTTTGACAATATGGGCAAGGATAAGGAGAAAAATGTCTCAAGAGTTCTGAATAACCTTCTTCTCTTCAAGGAACAATTTTCCCACCCTTGACAATACGGGGTATATAAAGCAAATTTAACTTATGAAAAGGTAACATATGACCAAATCTTTACATAATAGCGGAATTGTAAATTTGTAATTTTAATGTCGCAGGGATAATTAGCATAATATGCTGTGACAATCTGGTCAGTGCTTCCCTATTTGTGATGAATTGGGTTTATGTTATCTTTTGATTAGCTAGAGATGTTTAAATAGCCCACACTGTGGAAATTAGTATATTCCGTTTATACACGAGGTTACATTTCTTGGCATATTTTGTTATGTTATGTGTGGAAATTGCTGAAGATCATTAGCATAAGCAGGTATTCTTCTTATGGGGAGTGTAATCTATCTTAAAGAAGCATCTTTTATGTAGTGAAGTTAGTTGATTTATGAATTTTGGCTACGCATTGTTGATACCTCTAACATTAGGTTGAGAACAAAATTGGAATTCAAGGTGTCCCATAAGGATAGCAAAGTTTCTTAGTATTTTTGGTAGATTGTCCGATTTGAAAGAGCTTATGTGTGCTGTGATCATACACTTGTCTGCATTAAATTAAACAGTCAATGCTGAGTCTATAGTAAAGTATATGTAGTCAAGTAGTTTTGAAAAAGCAACTGGATATCTTTGACTGTGTTGTGCTGCAAAATGGTAGAGTTAATAACACTTAATGATCTTAGCCTGTCCTTGCTTTTGCATTGGATTGGCACTTTCGGTATGTATACAAAGTCACATCATGTTAAGCTTGCTGCGATCGAGTGTGCATGTCAAGTTTTAGCAAAAAAAAAAAAAAATTCTGTGTGGTGGAAGATAGTGATTTATCATTGTCTGCTTAATGTTGTGAGTACTGCTGATAAGGTCAGGGTGAATAACAAGTTGGCATTTAAGGTGTAACACAAGGAGTTAAAGTTTAATAATGTTGTTTGATTATCAATGTAAAATTACAATTATCTATGGTGCGATCTTCCATTTTATGATATCTGTTCATTTTGTATATTAGGTTCCTGACCGGTCTTTTAGACATATGACATTAAATTCGCTTGCTAGTTATTAGATTCTTTTTTCTTAATTTATGTCTGATTGGCGTAGTTAGATTGCGTGAATAATTACATACAAGACATAGATGTGAAGTTTCTTCTGAATTATAGGCCAGGCCAAAAGGGGGAAAAATGTTGCTTGGGAGTATTGAAGTTTTGTCCAAAATGCCTTTTGGAAGAAAGTTGTTTAATTTATGACTTTGTAGTTAAAACTTTGGATGAATAATATTGCTACTTAATATGACATAAGAGAATCACATAGTTACTTATCTATAGCAGATTTTCACGTTGAACACGACACATAATGTAAATAGTACTCTAGATATTTGACGTAAGAAGCAAACACTTATCTTCGTCGGAAGTTTTGCAATTTTTTGTTTGGACCTAAATGAATATACATCGTTGTGAAAATTCACCTTGTAATATGAGATTGCTGGTAGCTATTAAGCTATATGACTTTACCAAAGAGAATCCCCAATCTGCTATTATCACAACCTGTCCTGCAACTTGTGTATGTATATCTCTGGCATGTATTGTGGATTGGAGAATGTTGAGACATTTGGGTTTTTTGATGTCTTTTGCATTGCCTTCACATTGTTTTCTTGAAAACAGTGTCACAGCCTATAGACTATAGTAACCTTGTCGCAATTGACGTCTGTATGCCAAATTGTATTAGAAACTAAATTTGTTTTTAGATGACTTTTCAGGTAAATTTAGGCTTACCTCTTCAGTGGGTGACATGGTTGGTTCTCCAGTCATACTTGCAGTTATATCAAGTGCCCTTTTCTAGACTAATAATATACTATAATGTTACAAACTTACAATACTGGCCTACGTCATGTATAATCCTGTACAAACTAACTTGGGAAATCCGAAGGGGATATGAGTTCATGATTATTTTTATATGCATCATACTCGTCGAGAGATTTGCATGTTACAAGAGAACTGTACATAATATTCCAAATGTTCTCTTGCTGTTGTAAATTGTGACCAAGAGACTAGGTTGGCATACATGAATTTCATATTATAAATGTAGCGTACAAACTTTCGGACTAAATTAAGTACGATATATCTCACAGTGTAATAATTTTTAATTCCTCGACAGTATGTAGCTTTAACGCCACTGTGAAAATATTTTTGGAGTTTTTGCATTATATTAATATATTGAATTCTATTTCAGAGTTTTGCATAAAGAATTACTTTTTTATAATATCTGAACTAACCATAAACATATAACAGAATGGACTTCTTTACACCGGTGGAGAGGACAGGAATCTCACAGCGTGGGATACAGTCAGCGGGAAGGTTGCATATTCCATAGAGGATGCACATTCAGCTCGTTTAAAAGGAATAGTAGTGCTTTCTAAGATTGAGGGTACCGATGAAGGTGAACCATTTTTAGTGGCATCTGCTTCTTCAGATGGAATTATACGTGTTTGGGATGTTCGCATGGCCACCAAGGATAAACCAACACCACTAGCTGAAGTCAATACCAAGTCTAGGCTCACTTGTCTGGCTGGGTCTTCTATTAAATGTGAGTCTTAAGACCATCTCCATCTTCATCTTCATCTTCTTTTTATTATTATTTTATATATATATGTATATGTATATATTTGTTAGAGGTAGCAATATGGGTGTGGGATAACTGGCGGAAATGAGGTCTATTTTAAGTGTCTGGCTGGCTAGGTTGGTTTACCATCATTTTTAATGTGAATTTTCGATACAATGTTTTTGTATTCGAAAAAGAAGAAACTTATAAAATCAAGTTATTTGTTAATAAAGCAATTCAAATGGTTATATACATTTAAAATTATAAAGTCATCTGGAAGGACTTTCGACAAGCTTGACCCGTTAGAGCTAGAATAGAACCTAGAGTGTCTACCTTAAGTAAACGGGGTCAAATCGCAGTCTCAACTATTTTTATCTGCCTTGCTTATCTAACTTGTGCTTTTGCTGTTATTCTATTTCCACTTTTGTGGGATGTTTTTTCTTGACAATTTTTTATTTTCACTTTTATTTTTGATGCAATGAAAACTCAAAATAATTGAAGCATTCTATTGTATCAGTTAACATTAATAGTAACTCACTGGCTAGTCATGTGCACTCTATAGTCATCACAGTGGCTCTTTAGTAGCCTTGTAGGTAAATGTATCTTGGTTACATATTTGTTTTGACTTTCATTTCTTTCCACATCTATATATTATAGTTTTTTTGAAGCTTAATAATAGTTGATGCATTAGGAAAAAACAAAAAATTAATGTACAAAGGATTTCGTTTTAGGAAAACATCCATCTTTGTAAGCACAATAGCAAGTTAGCAACATACTTTGGTTTTCGCTCATTTTAGTTATACTTCCGCAGTGTAATCTATATATTGATGTCAAATTGAAGTATGATGATGTTATGCGTTAACAATGTACCCTGCCAAAACTGAGAATTGGCCTAAAATGTTACCATTGTGGGCATATGCAATATCTGGTCGTGTCAAATAGACGTGGCATTTGTTTGATGTATTTTTGACAAGGCAAGTGTTTTCATTTCCAGCTTTGAAGAAGCGTTTTGGTGGCTCCGGTAATTCAAGTAAAGAACAGGATGAAGTTGCTTAAGGATTTCATTATATGTAGCCATTCAAAAAACAACATAGTACCTAGAAGTTTTCTAATCTGTAAGACTTTGTGGAATCATGGTATAATGCCTCCACTGGAAAAAAAAATGTCTACCAAAATATATGTATGTTAGCATAGTATTTTGAGTTTTTGTTTTTGTTATGTCATGTTACCTGTTATTCTTTTCTATAAGAAATGGAGTTACTTGCATGAGCGTTCGATGTATTTTGTACCAGGTTACAAAATTCGTTCTTATTTTCAAAATTATACGAATTGCCTATAACATTTGTATCTTTCCACGTGTGTAATCTCAACGTTAACGTTTGTCAAAATACATAAATTTTTTTGTACATTCGTTCTTCGTTCTTCTCTTAACGAATACTTCTTACAGAACTTAGCATTAGCAACTATGGATGTGAAAAATTACAACTGTTAGACTTATTTATGCAAGTTTGAAAAATTACAAATTATGCAGATGACCATCTGCATAATTTACCCCAAGAAATGCATTATTTGTTGAATTTTATGAATAATCGAATGACATGTATGGTTATCTAAACTTAAATGTCACATATTTTTGAGATGAGAATTATCAGGATACATCTTCAGGCTTCAGGTCCAGTCAGGTGTACTATGCCTGCAAGTAGTAGTAACTGTGTAAGTACTCCCATGTGACCATTGTAAGCTTTTATGAGCTCACATTTACAGAATCTTTCCCCATATATGTACGTATACAACACCACACCTCACAATTATGCTCAAATTATTTTCATCTTTTTGGACAGTTTTTTAATAATTATTTTCTCTTATACATTTTTATCTTGGCAGTCATTATCCAAATTTAAACCTTTCTTAATTGTAGCATGACACAAAAAGTTTGGAATTCAAGTCATGAACCTTAGAGTATACAAGATAATTTTTTGTGTTCAACAAAGTCACATCTGAGTTTTTATTGATTTATAAAAGTTAACAAGGGGTGACAACCTTTTACCGAAAGTCACCTATGATATCAGTGAGTCATCCATGGAATCCTGATCTGGTCGCAATAATCTTAGCAGCCAATCGTATGATTTCACATGGGCACAACGTTGGCTATTGCGCTTCTTGCATTCAAATCTGAACTTAATGCATAAGAAATATATTCGATAATTCTGAAGGCTTTGAGTTTGTGATGGCCAATAGGCCTTGGTTGTTCAATGATGTGCCTATTT